>WOXC01011577.1:0-186175 GCA_011680675.1 Gymnobelideus leadbeateri
GAGTTCCGGGCCAGTGCTCTTTTCATTGTGCCATTTAGCCACCCCTACAATCAACTCTCAGCAGCCTCCAGGATATTTTTGCTTATATGTGTTGAATAATACATACTTATATGTGTTGATCTTCTTTGTAGAATATAAACTTCTTGAAGGAAGGCACTGACTCATTCTGGTTTATTCATTACTAGTGCTTAGTACATTGCTTGATACAAGGTAGGCACAGGTGCAACCGTACTGAATGGCACTGAATTTAATGGTTTCAAGTATAAGCAGCAGATTTTGTATTTCTTTCTAAAGTCAAAAGGTGCACACTCAAGTGTCTTGAGGAAGACAATGATATAGTAAGGTTTATACTTTGGAAACATTTTTAGTTGTTTTTCATGTCCAACTCTTTGAGACCCCATCTGGGATTTTCTTGGTAGAGATACTGGGATGGTTGGTCATTTCCTTCTCTAGCTCATTTTGCAGGAGAGTCATTGAGGCAAAAAAAGTTAAATGTCTTGCACAGCCAGAAAGTTCCTGAGGCTAGATTTGGACTCATGAAAATGATGAGTCTTCCTGACTTCAAGCCTGGGACTCCATCAACTGCACCACTCTTTATGAAAATTACTTACTGTTTCTTTTCTAAACAGTTTATATACGTGGAAGAAATCAATAGTTGTTCTCTGTCTGATTTACCTTCTATATTTACTTTTATTTCCTGCCTTCCTTCTGGGGAAACTGTAGACATGAGTCAAACTTAAGATGTCAATTATTTTCCTTGGGTAACCTGTGTGGTGGCATAAATACTTAGAAATTAAGAAGAAATAAGCTGAAGTCTTTCCCTTTAGAGGCCAGGTTGCCCTAAAACTGATCCTAATAACCCTTTGAGCCCTGAGCTGGTGATCTTTAATGTAAGAGAAAAAAAATGCTTCCATTTCTCCATTTCTTTGGGTTCTGAATAGTTTCTATTGTACATATATATGCATATTCCTCCCCCTTGTCCCCTCATATGCAAACTTCTTGTGGGAAGGACTATCTCATTTTTGTTTTTGTATCCTGAGTGTAACTAACTACATGGCATGGTGTTGTCATAGTAAAGATCCTGGAGTGATTTTCCATTTTTTTCTCTAGCTCATTTTACTGATGAGGAAACTGAGGCAAACAGATTTAAGTGACTTGCCCAGGGTTATATAACTAGCAAGTGTCTGAGGTCAGATTTCAAATCTGGAAGACTATTTTCCTGAACCCATGCTCAGCACTCTACCCACTGCGTAGTTAACCTTAGCAATGTTTGTTTGTTAATTATTTGGCCATCCCACAATAGGTGTTTCCATTTTCTGTCCTCTCATTACATATACATATACATATAGGTATACACATACCTATATGTATATGTATACATATATGTATATGTAAATATCTTTAGCTTCAAATACTAGTTGATATCTAGCAACCATTAATCCCTAAATCTGGGTTATGGCCATATATTTCCTCTAGAACTGCTCTGAGTTATGAAGGAACTCTTAGTTACCCAATACATTGTCCTTTTCTCTAATATTTTCCTCGCCCTGTCTTCAGCCTTTGATACTTTTGATCATTTTCTCCTCCTTGATACTCTCTTCCCTCTAGGGTTTCAGGACACTATACTCCCTTAGTTCTCCAACTAGCTAACTGACCACTACTTCTTTGTATCTTTGCTGGATCCTTTTCTAGACCACACTCTTTGACTGTAGATGTCCCTTACGGTTCTGTGCTGGGCCACTTTCTTTTCTCCCTCTTTACTTTCTTATTTGATAATAGCTCCTGTTGATTTAATTACCATCTCTATTCTAATAATTCTCAAATCTACCTATCCTGCCCTAGTCTCCCTGCTGGCCTTCAGTCTCACTTCCATAACTGCCTTTCAGACAGCTTGACCTGGATGTCCATTAGATATTTTAAACTCAATATATCTAAAATGGAACTCACCATCTTTTGCCCTAATTTAGGGATGGGTAACTGTATCCTTGAGGACACATGTGGCCCTCTTGGTCCTCAAGTATGGTGCTTTGACTGATTTCAAAATTCACAAAACAAATAATTTTATTAAGGGGATTTGTTTTGTGAAATTTGGATTCAGTCAAAGGGCTACACTATATGTGGCCTCAAGGTTGCATGTTCCCTGCCCCTGCAATCCCTCCCCCTCCAACCTTCCTTATTATTATAGAGAAGAATACTATCATCCAGTCCCTCAGGTTTAAAATTTAGGAGTCATTCTAGATTATTCACTATATTTCACTCCTTGATAGTCAATCTGTTGCCAAGGCCTGTGGATTTCACCTTAGCTACCCTCTCTCCTCTGACACTGCCACCACTCTATTTCAGGCCCTCATCTCTTCACATCTGGATTATGATAACACCCTACAGATGAGACTTCCTGCCTCAAGTCTTTCTTTACTCCAGTTTAGCCTCTAAAATGATTTTCTTAAAGAGCAGGTTGGACTTTTCATCCTCCCCCCATTCATTAAACCCCAATGCTTTCATATTACCTCTAGGATCAAATACAAAATGCCCCATTTGGCATTCAAAGCCCATCAGAACCTATCCCCCTATTAAATTTTCAATCTTTTACAATTTACTGCCACATGTTATTTAGTCTAATGAATCTGGTTTCCTGTCTGTTCCACATATAAGATGCCATCTCTCTTGGCACTGGGCATCTTCTCTGGCCATCTACTATACATGAGATACTCTCCTCCTTCTCCTCTGACATTCCTGGATTCCTTCAAGTCCCAACTAATACTTCTAAAACTAGGATTGTCTAACCTCTTTTAGGTGGACAGCTAGGAGGTGAAATGGAAAGAGTGTTAGGCCTTAAGTCAGGAAGACTCATCTTCCTGAATTCCAATCTGTCCTCAAATACTTACTAGCTGTGTGACCCTGGCAAGTCACTTAACTCTGATTGCCTCAGTTCCTCATCTGTAAAGTGAGTTGGAGAAGGTGTAATGGAAATGCAAATTTAAAGATCTTCCCTGCCCCTAGGTCCTTTGATAGGCTGAAGAGACTCTGAGAACGTTCCTTGACTTAAAAATATACTCTGCCTCCTAATAGGCTGAATGTGGTCACATGGAGCCTGTGGCAACAGGCTTAGTATTCAGGAATGCCTACACTTTGGTGCTGTGTGATTGGGTAGTGGGTCAAGAGGGTCATTACATTCTCTGACCCAGGAGAAGGCTATATAATCCCTGATGTGAGGCTTTCCTTTGGGGCTCACGTTGAGAAGTGTTATGTGGGGACATTTCAAAGATGGCAGAGTAGAAACAGCTCATCCAAGCCACTCTGCCCCCAGATTCCCCCCAAACTATGTAAAAGGGGACTCTGTACAACTTCTGGAGCCCCAGCACCCACATAAAGACACAGAGAAGCTAACCTCCCACTGAGGACAGCCCAGCAGCCCTGCAGGAAGGACCAGCACAGTGGTCTGGGAGCCAGCAGTGCGTAACTCGCAGCATGCGGGAAGCCAAGCCGAGCGGAGCCCAGGTCAGCATGAGCCGAGGTTTTAGCCCCAGGGCATCAGGGCAAGCAGCCGGCTGGAGAGACCCCAGAACACCAGCATCCGTGGCGACTTCAGAATTATCAACATAGATATGCCTAGGACAAAGTAAGAGGTTAGTGTCCTTTGGGACACTGGGACTTTGGGACTTGTATTTGAGGGAGGGTCACCTCCCTCCCCTGGGGGCTAGAAGCCGCTGAGGAGAAATGCCATTTTGTAGTTTTCAGAGGCAGCTCCAGCTCTTGGCCTGCAATTAATTGTGGGGAGATACGTCTTGGGGGGTAATCGCCCTTGCTTTAACCTCCCTGGATCTGGATTGTGATCTAGGATGGAAGTCGTGGGTGGGTTTACAGCTTGCCAGAAACAGAAGTTGCCCCCAACACGTTCGGGACAAAAATTCCTCTATCTGGCCTTAAAGCCATAGTGTGGCAACAAGCCCAAAACTCAGGTAATCAAGTGGCAACATGCCAAGGCAAAGGAAACAGAAAAATGCAACCCTAGACTCCTATTTTGGGGGCATAGAGAAGGAAAAGGACTGTGAGGTCAGAAGTCCTGCTCCAAAAGCCCCAGGGGAAAACATGAGCGGGTTGCAGGCCATAGAGGACCTTAAGAAGGACTTTAAAAATCAAATAAGACAAGTGGAGGAAAAATTGGAAAGAGAAATGAGAAGGATGCAGGAAAAGTATGAAATGAGGGTCAACAGCCTGACTGAGGAAAACAACACCTTAAAAAATAGACTAACTCAAATGGCAAAGGAGGCCCAAAAGGGCAATGAGGAGAAGAATGCCTTAAAAAGTCGAATTTGCCAGATGGAAAAAGAATCTCAAAAGTTCACTGAGGAGATTCATTCCTTCAGAGTTAGACTGGAGCAAATGGAAGCTAGTGACTTTATGAGAAATCAAGATGCTGTTAAGCAGATCCAAACAAATGAAAGATTAGAAGGCAATGTGAAATATCTCATGGGAAAAACCACTGACCTGGAAAATAGATCCAGGAGAGACAATTTAAAAATTATTGGACTACCTGAAATCCATGATCAAGGAAAGAACCTAGAAATCACCCTTCAAGAAATTCTCAAGGAAAACTGCCCTAATGTTTTAGATCCAGAGGGCAAAATAGAGGTTGAAAGAATCCACCAATCACCTCCTGAAAAAGATCCCAAAAAGAAAACTCCCAGGAATATTATAGCCAGGTTCCAGAATCCCCAGATCAAGGAGAAAAAGCAGCCAGGAAGAAACAATTTCAATATTGTGGAAACAAACTCAGAATAGGACCTGGCAGCTTCTACACTGAGGGATCGAAGGGCATGGAATATGATATTCCAGAGGGCAAAAGAATTGAGAATGAGCCCAAGGGTCACCTACTCAGCAAAACTGAGTATTTTGTTTCAGGGGAAAATATGGTTATTCAGTGGAATAGAGGACTTTCAAGCATTCTTGAGGAAAAAAAAAACAGAATTGAGTGGAAAATTTAATATCCAGACACAAGAAGCAAGAGATGCCTGAGAAGGTAATCAGGGAAAAGAAATCAAAAGGAACTTAGCAAAGTTGAACTATTTACATCCCTATATGGAAAAACAATAACTGTGAGTGATATCTTTCTCACTATGAAAATAATGGAAGAAGGGTGTGTGGTCATATGAATATATATGTCAATGTGTGTTTATATGGATAGAGGCCATAGGTTGAATTTGTTGGGAAGGGAGAATACTCAAGGGATGAAATTATGAGGTGAGAGAGGAAAGTGGCAAGAGGAGATGGGGAAAGACAGGGTAGGGTAAACTATCTCATGTAGAAGAAGCAAGGGGAAGTGGTTGCAAGGGAGGGGGAGAATAGGAAGGGGAAAAAAAAAGACATCCACATTCTCATTGAATTGGGTTCAGGGAGAGAATGACATACATACTAAATGGGATATCTCAACCTGCTGCAGAATAGGGGGAAGGGGGATGAGAGGAGGGATGATGGATGGGAGGGCATCCTTGGGGGAGGGGAGGTTGGAAGTACCCACTATAGAAGAGGGACAGGATTATGTAGGGAATGGACCAGGTGGGGGGTGGGATGAGTGGGAGGGAATTATAAGCAGCCTTGTACAATATATCTACTATGATAATGTTTTGCATAGCTAGACATGTACAACATATACTGAATTACTTATCTCCCAAGAGGGAATGGGTGACAAGGGAGGAAGGAAGTGGATCTGAAATCGAGGTCTTAAGATTAAATGTTTCAAATATATATAAATACTATTGTTAATATTCTTTTGCTTATAATTGGGAGATAAGATGTGCAGGCATTGGGACACAAAGATTCACCTTCCTCTAATGGAAAAGTCGAAGGGGGTATGGGAGAAGGTATGGGAGAGAGCAGATTGGAGGAAGCGATATCTTGTGGGACTGCTATTCTGGGAGGTTGGGTAGGGGAATAACGGGGGGGAAATGATTGTAACTCAAAATCTGGTGGAAATGAATGATGTAAAACAGAAGTTAATAAATCATTTGTTTAAAAAAATAGACTAATTCAAATGGCAAAGGAGGCCCAAAAGGGCAATGAGGAGAATGCCTTAAAAAGTCGAATTTGCCAGAAGGAAAAAGAATCTCAAAAGTTCACTGAGGAGATTCATTCCTTCAGAGTTAGACTGGAACAAATGGAAGCTAATGACTTTATGAGAAATCAAGATGCTGTTAAGCAGATCCAAACAAACGAAAGATTAGAAGGCAATGTGAAACATCTCATGGGAAAAACCACTGACCTGGAAAATAGATCCAGGAGAGACAATTTAAAAATTACTGGACTATCTGAAAGCCATGATCAAAGAAAGAACCTAGAAATCACCCTTCAAGAAATTCTCAAGGAAACTTGTCCTGATGTTTTAGATCCAGAGGGCAAAGTGGAGGTTGAGGGAATCCACCAATCACCTTCTGAAACGGATCCCAAAAAGAAAACTCCCAGGAATATTATAGCCAGGTTCCAGAATCCCCAGATCAAGGAGAAAATACTGCAAGCAGCCAGGAAGAAACAATTTCAATATGTGGAAACACAATCAGAATAGCACAGGACCTGGCAGCTTCTACACTGAGGGATTGAAGGGCATGGAATATGATATTCCAGAGGGCAAAAGAGCTGGGAATGAACCCAAGGGTCACCTACCCAATAAAACTGAGTGTTTTGTTTCAGCGGAAAATATGGTCATTCAGTGGAATAGAGGACTTTCAAGCATTCTTGAGGAAAAAAACAGAATTGAGTGGAAAATTTGACATCCAGACACAGGAAGGAGGAGATGCCTGGGAAGGTAATCAGGGAAAGGAAATCAAAAGGAACTTATCAAAGTTGAACTATTTACATTCCTATATGGAAAAGCAATAACTGTGACTGATGATATCTTTCTCACTATGAAAATAACAGAAGAAGGGTGTGTGGTCACATGAATACATATGTGAATGTGTGTGTATATGGTTGCAGTTATATATGGATAGAGGGCATAGGTTGAATTTGTTGGGAAGGGAGAATACTCAAGGGATGAAATTATGAGGTGGGAGAGGAAAGTGGCAGGAGGAGATGGGGAGAGACAGGGTAGGGTAAACTATCTCATGCAGAAGAGGCAGGGGGTAGTGGTTGCAAGGGAGGGGGCGAATAGGAAGGCAATAAAGGCAAAACCACATTCTCATTGAATTTGGTTCAGGGAGAGAATGACATACATACTAAATGGGATATCTCAACCTACAGCAGAATAGGGGGAAGGGGGATGAGAGGAGGTATGATGGATGGGAGGGCATCCTTGGGGGGAGGGGAGGTTGGAAGTGCCCACTGTAGAAGAGAGACAGGATCATGTGGGGATTGGACCAGGTGGGGTGTGGGATGAGTGGGAGGGAATTATAAGCAGCCTTGTACAATATATCTACTATGGTAATGTTTTGCATAGCTAGACATGTACAACATATACTGAATTGCTTATCTCCCCAGAAGGAATGGGTGACAAGGGAATAAGAAAATGGATCTGAATTTCGAGGTCTTAACATTGAGTGTCTCAAATATATATGGATACTATTATTGGTGCTCTTTTGCTTATAATTGGGAGATGAGATGTGCAGGCATTGGGACACAAATATTCACTTTCCTCTAATGGAGGGGTTGAAGGGGTATGGGAGAGAGCAGATTGGAGGAGGTGATATCTTGTGGGACTGCTATTCTGGGAGTTTGGGTGGGGGAATAACGGGGGGAGAATGATTGTAACTCCAAATCTGGCGGAAATGAATGATGTAAAACAGAAGTTAATAAAGCATTTTTTTTAAAAAAATAAATGACATTTCAGGCTAAAAAAAAAAAAAGTGTTGTGTGACTTGACCAGATGAGACTCTGGGTAGCCATTGAGAGCCCCCTGGTTTGAAATCCCAGATGTTGATCCTTCCCTTTCTGGTAACTGTTATTTGGTATTGATGTAATACTTGGACAGTTTGGAAGTCTATCTGCTTGATCTGTTTTTTTCTCTGTCTTGTAAGTTCTTTCCGTATACTCTGAAGTTCAGGGTGCTGACCTTTTCCCCCTAAACTAGGTAAACAATATGTTTGATTGATTAAAGTAAGCTTTTTAACCCATTTTGAGTTGCTTTCCTTTAGAAAAGCAGATCTAAGAACCTGTATTGGCAGCCACCCTGGGGATGTTGGGGTTCTTGCTGCTACAGAAGCAAATGGCAAATCATTCCAGTATCTTTGCCAAGAAAAACCCAAACGAAGTCACAAAGAGTTGGATACATCTGAAGTGACTGAATAATAACATTATTTTGCCAGTATGAAATGAAGCAGGATGGAATCTAATAGAGTTTTGTCAAGATAACTCATTGGTCATAACAAACACTCTATTTCAACAACCACTTATCTTTGCAAAGAAAACCCCAAATGGGATCACAAAGAATCAGACACAACTGAAACAACTGAACAACAATGTCCCTTAATTCCAGTACCTTCTCTTTCTGCTATTTATTCCCTGATAGAGGGAGGCAGGGAGGATGAGAGAGAGAGAGAGAGAGAGAGAGAGAGAGAGAGAGCTTGTTAGTTTCTTTATTTGTTTAAAAGTTGTCTCCCCCATCAGATTGTTAGCTTAATTGAGGGCAGGAGTGTCTTTTCCCTCTTTTTGTATCTCCAGCAATTAGCATACTATAACACCAACACAATATTCATAGCACCCATGGTGGCTATGAATATGCTGATGTGGTTGTGAATCACAAAATGTTACAGGCTCTTGACATGGAGGACAGAGCCAAAGCATTTATTCAAATACCAGAACTGAATCCCAAGACAAGAAAGCCAAATTCATTATAGTAATCATGAAGTTGGTACACATAACCCATGCAGTGAACACCAACATTCCCAAGCCTTCCCAAACCTTCCCTCCTTCACACCTTCAAAACAAAACAGACTCCCTTAAGCAAAAATGCCCCTCTCTCACTCATAGTAGCTGCTCAGCCTACACTCTGCTTGCTCCCAGCATTTCTGGCTCTCTCTCAGCTTGTGCTCAGCTTTTTATTCTGGTCATTAGCTCCTCCCTGTTCTGCTTCTTCCTGTTGCATCAGCAAGTTCCTCCCATTGTGGGATTCACAAGTTCTGTTTCTGTAGCAGCAAGCACCCCAATATCCCCAGGGTAGCTGCCAATATAGGTTCTTAGATCTGCTTTTCAAAAGGAAAGCAATTCAGAATGGGTTAACAAGCTTACTTTAATCAAACAAACATACATTACCTAGTTCAGGGGAAAAAGGTCAGCACCCCGAACTTCAGAGTTACAGAACTTACAGATCAAACAGACAGGCTTCCAAACTGTCCAAACATTATATCAATACCAAATCACAGTTACCAGAGAGGGAAGCATTAACATCTGGGTTTTCAAAGCCGGGGGGGCTCTCAACAACGGCTTCCCAGAGTCTCATCTGGTCAAATCACACAACACTTCTCAAAGTGAGCCCCAAAGCAAAGCCTCACCTCAGGGTTTATATAGCCTTCTCCTGGCTCAGAGAATGTAACAACCTTCTGGACCCACTGCCCAATCACAAAGTATCAAGGTATGGGCTTTCCTGAAAAACAAGCCTCCCACCACAGGCTCCAGGTACACTTAAGCTAGGGGCAGGGAAGATCTTTAAATTTGCATTTCCATTACATTTGGCCCCAAGATCTTTCATGCCCATAGCATACACAATTTACATTTGAATTAGCACTAAATATCTCTTAGGTCACATTTTCCAGGTACATAAGAAAATCACAATATAATCTCAAAATACAATAGTCCAAGTGTTCCACTCATGGGGCAAATGTTAACTCAGTCCACTTATCAGTAAAATCAAAAAATAGTCACTCTTAAGTTAACTCAATCAGTTACATCAGTTTGCAAAGTACAAGTCTTCCACTTGTGGGGCAAAGTCTTGATTAGCTCAATTAGTCTCTTATCTGTAACAATATCTCAAAGTACAATTAGTCACTTATTCAGTAAAGTCTTACTAAGTATGCCTATAGCATAGACAATTTACATTTCAATTAGCACTAACCATTTCTTAAGTCATATTTTCAAGGTACATCTAAAGTTACCAAAGTGGCCACTGGGTCTTAAACAAAGTACATTGCATTTTCACATCAATTCACAAAATACAAAGCATTATCACATAAAGTTCTCCTGGGAGGAGGGGGGGTGTCCTTCCCACAACACTGCTCCAGCCCCTGCTTCCAAGTCCAGAGAGGGAGCTGGGCAACAAAACCAAAGGTGGGGTCCTTGGGGTCCATGGCACTTCACCCCACCCACCAGTCACAAGTCCATCCTCCCCCTGGGTCCCAAACTGTGGGATGAAGCAAGGAAACACATTCAGTGCCCCAGCTTTGCCACACAGTCCTTATCTTGTCCTGTGGCTGAACTCCAAACTCCTGGGTTCCTTCTCCTCCAGCAGAAGGCAGCAGCTCCAGGCTTCTCCACAGGTCTCCATGCAGGCAGCTCACCATTCCTGCTCTCAGCTCAGTGAAGTCAGCATGCAGGTCTTTCTTCTCTCCTGCTCCATGGCTCCACAGAATCACAGCTACCACAACTGGGAAACAAACAATTATCCCAGCCCCCATACTTTCCTTTTACTCAGCAGATCCCATCCCTCGTCGCCATTTTGTAGCAGCAAGCACCCCAATATCCCCAGGGTAGCTGCCAATATAGGTTCTTAGATCTGCTTTTCAAAAGGAAAGCAATTCAGAATGGGTTAACAAGCTTACTTTAATCAAACAAACATACATTACCTAGTTCAGGGGAAAAAGGTCAGCACCCCGAACTTCAGAGTTACAGAACTTACAGATCAAACAGACAGGCTTCCAAACTGTCCTACCATTATATCAATACCAAATCACAGTTACCAGAGAGGGAAGCATCAGCATCTGGGTTTTCAAAGCCGGGGGGCTCTCAACAACGGCTTCCCAGAGTCTCATCTGGTCAAATCACACAACACTTCTCAAAGTGAGCCCCAAAGCAAAGCCTCGCCTCAGGGTTTATATAGCCTTCTCCTGGCTCAGAGAATGTAACAACCTTCTGGACCCACTGCCCAATCACAAAGTATCAAGGTATGGGCTTTCCTGAAAAACAAGCCTCCCACCACAGGCTCCAGGTGCACTTAAGCTAGGGGCAGGGAAGATCTTTAAATTTGCATTTCCATTACAGTTTCTTAACAAAGTCTTGATGTAATTAATGGCAAGGCTCAACTTGAAACAAGGTGCTAAGTACTTGTTTGCTTGCCATTACAAGGGGCAGGGAAGATCTTCAAATCCCCATTACCATTATACACATTACCTGTTACAAAGTAGATGCTTTAAAAAGTATTGATTGGTGAAACAGGGATGATAATAGAATTTAGCAATTACAAGATCATTAGTCACTTTAGGGGGAACCTAGCTGGCATAGCAGAGCCCTTAGTTTAGAATCAGGAAAGCTCAGATGTGTGAGATATATCTATATCTATATCTATATCTATATCTATATCTATATCTATATCTATATCTATATCGATATCGATATCTATATCGATATCGATATCGATATCGATATAGATATATAAAGTCCACACATATATACCTATCTTTATCTCTATTTCTATCTATGTATATGTCTATGTATCTTTTGTGCCATGTTAAATATTGTCATTTCTCATTTATTTATTATAAAACATTGTGTATTCTAGCGTTTTGATGAAGATTAAGAAGATGATTATCTCTGTTTTCCTTTGGGACAAGAACTTGTATAAATATTGCATTGCCACTATTGTACAACAAAATGCTTTAGAATTAAAATGTCCCAAGTAAATATTTATTAAAAATATTTGTAAAATATGAATAAATTAATTCATGAAATTGTAATTACTGCCTTGTATTAGTACTATGTTTGTATAATAACTTAATGCTGTATAACTATTCCAAAGAAAATATGACATTTTCTTGTAAACTTGGGGAAGTAATATTATTTGCCTTAGTATCATCATCTCTTAAATGAGAAAGTGACTTGGTTAAGTGACTATATATATACACACACACATACATACATACATACATATATATACATATACATCTATACACACATACACATATCTACACATACATATATGTACATATATATATATATATATATTTAACTTCAAATACTAGTTGATATCTAGCAACCATTAAAAGAATTCAGTCTTTCAATTTCTCCTCCATGAGTGGAATTAATGTAACTACATCCACAATCTTTCATAAATTTGTGATTAAGATCTCTGTTGATGGTTCTGAACGTTCTCCATGGCCATTGCACAGAGTCAAGAAGATTTCCTCATGAATGTATCTAAGCCATAATTGTGGCTTGTCTACCATGATGCTATGGTCAACAAAACTGAATTACTAGTTATGATTATAATGACTGGACAGGGTGAGGTGAGCAAATTGTGAAAATTGTACAAACAAAATTGAATCCACTTCATAAATTGAGACTTAAGTTATATTTTCCTGTAAATTCCACCTGCTTTCTAATCATGGGATTTGAATGACATCCTATTTCACATTCTGAAAGTCTCCCTGCTTGCTTTTCCCTCTCCCAACTCCATAAACTCTCTCATCCCCCTCCTGATTCAAAAGTCCTTTCCTACAATTAGAAATCACGATACTTAATCTTGTTTCCTGGTTTATATTTTATTGTTTTCTTTTAATGCATAAAAATCTCTCTCCCCCTGAATTCAGAGTCCACTGTCTTTCTGAGGAGGACTGCTCCTGGTTTGTTATGCAATTGCCAAGTGATGTTTAATGAATTAGTATGCTCAGAATTTTGAACCTTTGTTTTTTCAGTTATTTCAAATTTCACCCATCAAAGTTTTTGGTGAGCTGAGCCAAGTCAACTAGGTCAGGCTCCTCCTTTATTTCAAATTCTTCCAAGCGAAGGTAAACCCCGACGTTGTTGGAACGGGTATTGCCATAAGCACCCACATTGTTGGGGGTAGGTATTTTCCTTTGAGAGGATAGCTAAATATCCACTTAAGGTGGAGAAAAGTACACCATATGGCATAAATAATTATATTGGTGGGTGGCACAACCAGCGATCACAAATAACTATGTTGTTGTTATTTTTGTTTTCCAAGAGGACCAATGACATCATGATGGGTGGTGTCTTGTTTAGTAAATGATTTTGATTTAACTGAGACAAAATTGCATAAAATCATCAAAATCATTCCCAAGTCCAGTAACAAGACAAAAGTCAACATGACTGTGCATGGCCTGGGATGCAGTGGATGTTCTTGAGGTCTTCAATGTCCAACCAAACTCTAATCATTTTACACACATTTTCAGGCACCTTCATAGCTATCGGAACAAATTGTTCTCATTTACCCATTCTTTGGAGGGGATGGAGGAAATCTTCATATGCTTGGGGTTAACCTCCTCCTAACTCATAGATGGGTTTGAGGCCTGTCAGTTACCCTCAGTATGGTTTAGCCCTTCTGCCAACACAGTTTTATCCAGAGGGGTGGTCACTGCATGTGCTATAGCTTCTTTGAGTGGCAGGTAAGTGGTGTATAAAAGGTAGGCATCAAAGGGAAATTAGCAGTTTGCAAAGGTTCAACAAGTTCTGACAGTAGAGGATCTATTCCTCCCTGAATATCCTGTATATGTACAAATAACCATATCTGGTGAGTGACTGACACTGGGAGCTATTGAATTATGTGAAATTTGGTTTTAAACCACAAGAAATTCAGCTAAAAACTCATTTTCACCTCACTTTGGCAGTTTTGAGTATTAAAGAAATTCATATTGGTACAAAATATATAAAAAAATCCAAATGAGTCCCAAATTTGGCCCATTTTTTACTTTTAATTATGGTGAATTAAAGGCTTAGTCTTTCAGTGGGTGATAAGGAAGTTAGCAAGTATATGTTTGTCTTACATTTTATTTGTTTCTTTGTGAAATTCTCAGAAAAATCTTCATCGTGTTTCATGTGGTGTTACTTGTAGATTCTGAGACCTTGAAAGATTGCTAAGAGGAAACTGCAGGCCACTAGAAAGACTGCTGAAAATCTGCAGCCAAAGAGTTTAGAATGTTGGTGAAGATAAATGAAGTTTCATAGTTTTATCCTTGAAGCAGCTCTACCAGAATTCTGTAATCTGATGCTGAACTCTCTGTCCTAGTAAGCAGGACCAACTACCACTTTTCCTTTTCAGTGGTAGACTGGGGGGGGGAGAGGATGGGGAACATTCGAGTTACTTTCTCTTTGTCATTTAAGCCCTGTACAGGCTGGGGTTACAGTGATAAAGTTAAATAATCAAAAAAGGACAATTTTTTTCCTGGTTTGTAGAAATTTGACTTAAGAAGTGATTTTTTTTTAATCTGAAATGCATTATCTTTATTATAAATTCCCAAATTTTAGTAAACCAATCTTAGTAGATTTTGGAAGTTTACAGTTTGAGCTTAAGCACCCAGAAAGGGAACTTTCTAGAGGGAAGAATTTGGACTTAGAAAAGAAGTCTGAGATGGATTGATTCCATTGAGATAACTAGATTTGAGGCAAGATTTGAACCCTGTTTCTTTATCCTATCTGATAAGACACTTATCAAAAACTTAACAAATGCTGAGAGTCAAGAGTTTTGGGGTCCTCTTTTGTAGAATTTATTTTAAGAAAAATATGAATAAGATTTTGAGAGTGAAAGATACAGAGATTTATCACTCTTTCCTTGAAGATTGATAGAACTGTTCTAGTGCAATGTAAGAAAGACAGTGGTTTCTCTGATTAAAAGAAAAATCTGATGCTTAAGAAATGCCTTTTATGTACTCTCTCTTGACAAAGAAAAGAGAGGAGCTTATTTAGATCAGGAAGCAATTTAAAATTTAAATGAAATTTAAATGAAGAATGGAAAGGGAAATTGAAAAAAAAGAGGAGAGATCTATGAGCAGAAACCACCTATCAAACCCTGACAATTGTCTGGGCCCAGACCTTATGGATAATGGCCTTAGATGTTCACAATGAAGGGAAGAGGCATAGAGGAACTAGGAATGTCTTATGGAAAGACTGAGTTTGAACTTTATATAACAAAATTGTTATGGTAAATTAGAGTCAACATCACCAACAGAAATTGGAAAAGACCTTGCATTTGTAACCTAGGAGGTACAATGGATAGAGTACCAGGCCTGGAGTCAAGAAGACCTGGGTTCACTCAATATTGATAGGAGGAATACAAATTAAAACAATTTTGAGATACTGCCTCATAACTATTAGATTGGCTAATGTGACAGAAAAGGTAAATAACAAGTGTAGGGGAGGGATATGTGAAAAATGAGACATTAATGCACTGTTGGTTAATTTGTGAATCGATTCATCCATTCTGTAGAGCAATTTTGAACTATGTCCAAAGGGTTATAAAACCATGCATACATACCCTTTGACCTAGCAATACCACTGCTTTTGATTCATCATTTACTCGTTAATTTCTAGAAAAGAAATTGTCAAGAGAAGGAAAGGGGGGTGGGGAGAGAAGAGGAAAAAGAAAAGAAGAAAAAGAAGAAACATAAGAATATCTGATACTGACATTATAGTTTATTTGTCTGGAAGGGACCATGTGAGTTCCAAGGGCCTCTTGTCTCAAGGGAAAATCAGGAACAGCCTCGGGGCTTCTTCGTTCAGAGACCTCTCCATGCCTGTGGGAGATTAGGAGGTGCTGAGGGCCACAGTCCAGTTGCAGGCTCACAAGGATGTCTCTCATGAGAATGCTCGCTGGATGAGCAGCAGCTGACATGGCTTGCTTGGGCCCCCTCTCCATTGGTTCACATTCCCCAGGCACGAGGAATTCATGCCTGAATCGTGCTCTATATAAGGAGCAAGCTTTCTTCACAGACGCCTGCAAGCCCCTCCTTCTTAGAATAAACTAGAAGTCCTTTCTCTCCCTCCTCTCTGGTCTCTTCAGTCCCTCCTGAGAATATAACCTAGGACTGGCCCTTAGGTTGGGAAAGGTAGCATCCCCTTACATCTGTCTCTCTCACAATAACCTATTCTTTTATTTATGTATTTATTTATTTTGCCTTTTGGAGGGCAATTGGGATTAAGTAACTTCCCCAAGGTCATATGGCTAGGTTTTTTTGTTTGTGTGTGCGTTAAGTGTCTGAGGTCAGATCTGAACTCAGGTCCTTCTGACTCCAGGGCTGACGCTCTACTCACTGGGCCATCTAGCCTCCCCACAATAACCTAGTCTTACAAAAAGAAAAGAAAGAATATGAAAGACTAGGAACTTTTGATTCATCAAGCACACTTTGCTCAGGCTTTCTTTAATTTTAAACTGGTATTTGAAGATTATGGTGAGTCAAAATACTACCAACTGATATTATTGGTGCACTTATTTTGCCTTTCTGAAATCTCTCAAAGAAAATCTCTTTTTCCTCATTTTCATACTTTTAAAATTTATCTCTAAAATGTGAAAGAATTAGTCAATTGAATAGTTAAATGAATTATTATAGAAAGCTATGAGATTACATTAATTTCTAATCAAGGATCAATACTTTTAAAGGAATCTTAAACCTAACAAAGCACGACTTTTTTTCTTTTGCCTTTTGAAAGCAACATCGTGTTAATTGAAATGTAATATAAGAGAACAGAGGAATCCATGTCCCCTTAAATCATAGAAAATTAGGACATTTTAATCTATCTATCTGGCCATTTATTTAATTTTATGGGGAGAGGTAAAGGCTGGCAAGTTTATCCAATGGGTGTTTCAGTGAATTCCCAAGCCTGGTACAAGAAACAGACCACAAAGAAAAGTCAAGGAAGCTCCTTGGCCTTGCGCAGCAGGGCCAGTACCCTACCTCCAGGTGAGGCTCCCCCCAAAGCCCATTCCAAGCCCCAGCTTCTGCAGGGAAAGACTATCAGGAAAAACTAACCCTACTTCTGAACCATTCGGACCTTGGGGGCCAGAAGTGTGTGGACCCTGAGAGGCAGTACTGTCTAGACTAAACCAAAGGGGAAAGGACCCTGGGGAACCTTGTGGCTGGGGTCCTCTTCCCTCCTCCTGCTGCAAGCTGGGGCTGGGGGTGGGGGTGGGGTATAGGGAAGGAGGCTGCATCCAAGAGAAGCCTCAATCCAAGGGGAAGAGGGCTCTGCTCCTGCCAGTGTGGCTCACCAAGCCACTGATGTTTTTAATGATAGAAGTGACTATCATTCAAATGAAGTTAGAGAAACTTAGTAATTGGAATCTTGGCTTCAAAGATACATTAGTTTATAATAACTAACAAGATTAGGGGAAGAAAATTCCGCATGTACAGGAAAAGGAAAAAAATAATTCAAGATTTTTCCATTTCACTATTTGTTATTTTTAGCAATCATCTTCCTTACCATCATTGCTATTTTCAGAAGCATCATTATTATCCTCATAATTAGCATTGATATGATGCCTTACAATTGGCAAAAAAAAATTTACATTCTTACTGGGATATAAATTACTGAGGAGGAAGTAAAAGAATTGAATTTTTATAAATACAATAAATCTTGAAATGAGGTATATCTTTAGAAAGAATGCGTAAAAATTGCCTGAATTTGATAGTCACTTATTGAGGAATATTAAAACACGCCCCATACACACACACACACACACACACACACACACACACACACTTTCCCCATACAAACACTCCATAGTTCAACAAAACTGATTTTCTTGTTTTTCATATACAATATTCCATTCCCGTGGCTCAAATGTACTCCCCGTCTTTGTTTCTCTTTTCTTCCTAATTCATCTCCAGTGCTGCGTTAGGTTTTTACTGATTGTTCCCTGTAGTTAAATGTCTCAGTGATTAGGGTGGATTCAGGAACACTTGAGCTCACATCTTGCCTCAGACTTACTTAGCAATGGGACCTTGGCAAGTCACTTAACCTCTCTCAGACTTAGATTTTTTTTAAATCTATAAAATGAAGATAATAGCACTCATTTCACATGATTTTTTTTCTTAAAAAGCACAATATTTAATGTCAAAGAGTTTTGTATGCTTTGAACTGCTACATAAATGTTAGCTATTGATGATGATTGTTGTGATGATGGTATCTCCTACAATCACCATTATTCATTTACTTTGCATAGATATTGTAGGTTTATTTTTTAATCTCTACATGCTCTTTATTCTGATAGAACATATAATCATAAAGGGAATGAGTGCATTATATTACCTTTTTACAACAGTGATGGCAAATAGTAGACACCTAAGTCAAGTAAATAAGCATTTATTATCCCATTAAGGACAGTTTTATCAATGATGGGAATAAATTGTCCCTGACCTCAAGAAACTTACTTTCAAATGAAGGAATTAACCACTCATGCTTTTTGATTAACTAAGATGCTGTGTTGGATTACAAATTAATATTAAATAAAACACATCCTCTATATCTGATCACTAGACAGAAATGAAGGAAGAGGAAAATATGTTCATATGTATAATTAAACAATGTGATGAGTGCATAAGAGGTAGAAAAGTGGCAGATAAGTATTTAAGTCTTAAAAGTTCAGAGGAGAAAAATACTACCCCTTTATAAATGGAACAATTTTTATGGCACATATAGGATTTAAAATGATCACTTAGGGCATATTTTTCTTTACCAACAGGAATGAAAGGGGTAATATATTATGGGTTTTGGCATGATATTAATTAGGGAAGTTATGTTTATAAACATATTTGGACAATAATGGAGAGTTAATTTTACTAGAACTTGAGGCTCACATTTTTTCCATAATTGATACTATAGGGAATCAGAAAGGGTGGCTAGGGTTAGATTGTGGAGGTTTTTGAAAGCTAAGCCTTATTGGATAATCAGTGGGAAAGTGAGCTTTAGAGAAGTAGTAGTAGGTAGTAGTACTAGTGCTAGTGCTAGTGCTAGTATTATAGCAGTGGTAGTGGTAGTAGTGTTAGTAGTAGTAATTACTATTGTAGAGTATCTTAAGATTCTTCCACAGTTTTAAAAATAAATTATCTTACTTGATGTTATTAAAGCAGCATTATGTGTCAAGTAGAGAAGTAGGCATGAAATTAAAATTTCATGAGGTTTATCCTTAGCTCTACTAATAAATACAAGTACAAACTTGACTAAGATAGCAATGGGAAATGGATAGAATATAGTTCCTTTAGTGAGAGGATAAAGTTCAAATCCCAGTTTTCTTGCATGCTATTTGTATCAGGGACTTCCTATGTTTTTGGTTTCTTTATTTGTAAAGTAATGTGTGTAGCCTATTAGTTTTCTTCTTGTTCTAGATGTAGACTCTGTCTTTTTTAGTCATTTCTTCATTTAGTATGTCAGAAGAATGGAATGGATTAAATGTACTAATACATTATTGTTCCCAGCTTCTGTGAAACAAAGACTCTAAAAGGTTCTGGACAATTATTTTGTATTTATGTAACTTATCTAATGAGTGCGTTTTCATTTACATGTTCTCTTTATCATGTTGTAATGTAACTTTCATGAAGCTATGTATATTTTTTCTTCCTTTTCTTTTCAATGCCCAGAATTTTATGACTCATTAATATTTACTCTTTTTTCCTTCTTTCCTATAGTTCATTCCTCTTTGCAAAATGTTGTCTTAAATACATTACACTCTCAGTCCCCAGAAATATCTATGATCTGTACTGTGAGGAAGACTGACAATCAAAACTTAATTCTTGGAGCAACTTGGAACTTAATAATTATTAATGAATGCTTGGTGATCTTTTGCTTGATTTGGACATAGTTTATAAGAGGGATTAAGAATGAGAGAGAAAAATAATGGTAATATTTTTCTATTACTTATTTTTTTAACTGATTTATCCTAAGACATTTTCATATGTAGTGGTTCACACCTGTGTTTCAAAGTTAATTACCAGTATGCTCCCCTTTTCCCATGGCTTAAAGTCTTCAATACATGTACTCAAAGAATCCCAGAATTAGATGGGTACTGGAAGGTCATCTGATCTTAGCTGTGCAATGCAGAAATATTTTCTCAAATTTATATAGGTAGTCATAAGCTTTGGCTTTAATGTTTCCAGTGACAGAAAACTCATCCTCTTACCTTTCATCACATTCCATTTTGGAGAGCTCTAATTCTTAGAAAGCACCATATCCTCACCAACTTATATTGAAATAAAATTTATCTGAAAGTCACTCCTTTTACAAATGAATACCCTGAGTGAGGCCCCTAGAAATTAACTTACCCTGTCAAGGGAACATAACTATTATATGTGAGAGCTTGGATAAAACCAATGAAACCAGCAAAAAAACAGCAACAAACCCCACCTTTCTTTAAACTCTACCACACCAATCATTCTCTGATTTACAGGCATCAAGATATATATTTGATTCAGTTGTTGAAACACAGAAATTAAAAAGTTAATTATTTAATCTCTCTTCCTAGGCATCTGTTTGTCACTTATTAACACTTATTCTTTCCTATATTCCTCTTGCATTAACAATCTTATATTAAATATATTTCATTCTCAGTCCCAAGAAATACAAAAGTTCCATGATATGAGGATATATACCAATCAAAATTTCATTCTTAGAGCAACATGAGTTCATTCAATTCTCAACTCATTAATTGGGGATGGAATTTGGACAACTTCCCATATAACACATTGGAACATATAAGTTTCACTGGCTTTGGACTACAGCCATAAGTTTTACGTAATGTCTTAGAATACATATATGCACATGTGAGCACACACATACACACACAATCTTTTTTTTAATGGAAGAATGAACTTCTTGTGTAAACACTTCATCTAAGTCTCATGCAAAACAGAATTCTTTATCTAACTGGTCATAAGGGAATTTTGGAGTATAAAATAAAATTATTTAAATTATATGGAATATAAATCTATTATATAAGTAGATTTTTCAAGACTGGCAGTATGAAACTAACAAAATAAAACAAATAAACATTTATTATCATCTCATACGGGCAAGGAAAATAATGTTCTATACTATAAACAGGGTACTGAGATAAGTTAGGGAGAAAGAGGAGATGGATTTGAGGAGTAGGGTAAAGTTGGAGAGAAGAGAGTTATAAGAAAAATGAAGCTGCAAACTCTTAGATACAAGTGGACTTTTAAAGAAACAAAGTAATATTGCTTCAGAGAAGGAAAGGAAAGCACAGAGTGAGAGAGAGATTCTGAGTCATAGGGAGAGGAAAAAGTCAGATTCAGACATAGAGAAAGAGGGAGCCCATACTGATTAATCTTTCTTCTTTTTTTTCTCCCAAATTGTATACTCTGTGTATGTGTGTGTTGGGGGGGGGGGGGGTATAGAAACTTTTTTTCTTGCTTTTTAATGGAAGAAGGGAGTAATATTGATGACTTTAGATTTAGTGGGGTTGGGTTCAAATTTTGCTTTTCATATTTACTACCAAATTGTAAAACAATAAAAGGCTTAAGGATCTAAATATAATATTGCGGGGGATTTAAAAATATCATGAAAATATTTAATCTAGTATTCATTTTTTCTGTGTGATCTCTCTAAATATGCCATAAAAAAACTCAGAAACAATGGCAAAAAGGCCCAATTAATAGATATTTTTTCTTGTTGTTGTTGTTTTTTGGAGGGCAATAGGGGTTAAGTGACTTGCCCAAGGTCACATAGCTAGTTTTTGTGTTGAGTGGCCAAGGCCAGATTTGAACTCAACTCCTCCTGACTCCAAGGCCTGTGCTTTACTCACTGTGCCACCTAGCTGCCCAATAGATATAGCTTTTAATGGCCATAGAACAAAAAATTATAGAAACAAAAAGAAGACAATACATAGACAATAATATAAAGAAATATTAAAACTTAACAG
This sequence comes from Gymnobelideus leadbeateri, assembly GCA_011680675.1. Taxonomy (NCBI): domain Eukaryota; kingdom Metazoa; phylum Chordata; class Mammalia; order Diprotodontia; family Petauridae; genus Gymnobelideus; species Gymnobelideus leadbeateri. Next base: position 21,803 of record WOXC01011577.1, read on the forward strand.
ACAATTGAATGTAAGCCCAAAGAATGAATAGATATTATAATAAATCATTGAAATAATACTTAGATTCAGGAATATTAAGGAATATTACAATAATGAGACATTGTGCCCAAATATGACTATATTGCTAAAGTTGTTAGTGTCCGTACATTTGAACCTTGTAGGGAACTAAGAATTCTTGAGTGACATACATGGGAGTGGGAAGATTTCGAAGGAAGAAACACATCCTATCACAAAGATACAGAAGCAGGAGATAGAAAGCTGTATATCAGAAACAGAAAGTAAACCACTTTTGCTGGAATATAGGATATTTGATGTGGGATAATGTGAAATCAGTTCAGAAATATTTCATAGAGTCAGATTTGTGAAGGGCTTTGGAAGCCAAACATAGAAGTTTGCATTTTATCCTAGAGAAAATAAAGAGATCCTGAGGTCTCTTAATTATGAAAATATTCTGTTCAGAGATATTTTTTTAGAAATCAATTCAGGATCTGTGCTGAAGGTAGACTGGGATAAGACAGGGAAAGATTCTGATTGGTATCAGGGAAACAAAATTAAGATTGTGATATTCCAGATAATTGATATTTTTGGAATGAACTAGAGTGTGGGGGTACATTAATGTAAATGGGAGAAAGAGGATGGATATAAAATATTTATAGATGAGATTGGAAAGTTTTTGCATGTATTTATATATTTGAAGTTAAGGCCAGTGAGATGTTATGATTGCTAGTTGGAACAACGGTAGTGTCACTGGCAGAAATAAAAGAGTTTCAAAAGCAAATAGATTTGAGAATATAAATTTATGTATAATGGTATATTACCTAGCAATAGAATAGAATGACAAAGGATTAAAGTTCGAAGGAGTTGTTTCCTACACACATGTTCAGAAGAAAATCGTATGATTAGATATTGAACTAACTACACAATAGAGATCCCTTTAAGTAGTTCATTTATGAAGAATACATAAGTCTCCTTAGCAAATCATAGAGATACCCATATTTTGTAACAAGGTAACAGTGTGGATACATCAGAATCACATCACCCGTAACTATATCAACTGAACTAAAAAGGGGAAGTTGGATAGTAAGTAGAAGACTTATGAACTGATGCAAACTAAAGTAAGAAGAATCAAGAAAAAAAGCATACCCAATTGCCAGAAAAATGCAAAAATATAGAATATAAATGGCAGCATTTTAAAGGAATATTTTATAATTAAAATGTGCAGACTTGACGTTGAAAAATATATTTGGGAATGTTATGTCCTCTCTGATTTGTGTTTATATTATTCACTCAAGAGGAGCTAGGGTAAAATACTGCACCTACTGTCAGATGAAGTTGGATTAATCATTAATTTTATTGTACAGCACCACCATCCTTCATTTTTCTTTAATGTTTTACAAAGATGGGTGGATATTTGGGTTGAGAAGGAAGAGGGGTATATTGGGAACTAAAGGTGATAGATAAGATAAAAAAGCATTACTCATCCAATAGCAAAAATATATATTTTTATTTTTAAGTTTTAACTTGTTCGGTTTCAGATGCCAAGAAAGCATTCAGGTTAAAATTTCCGAATGACAATTGGTGATGTAGTACTTACCCTGGAGAAACACTACTGTTGTATATAGGGATCTTGATGGCTCTTGCTGGGAGTTGATGAGGAAAGTAAGGGGGATAATGTCAATTTAGAAGAATGAAGGCCAAGGCAGAACCTTATAGAAAATCTACAGATTGAAAGAGAAGATAAGGGGCGGCTAGGTGGCGCAGTGAATAGAGCGCCGGCCCTGGAGTCAGAAGGACCTGAGTTTGGAGCCGGCCTCCAACACTTAATCCACACAAACAAAAACCTAGCCGTGTAACCTTGGGCAAGTTACTTAACCCCAATTGCCCTAAAGGGGCGGCTAGGTGGCGCAGTGAGTAAGAGCGCTGGCCTCGGAGTTTGGATGACCTGAGATCAGATCCGGCCTCAGAAAATGAGCACCCACGAATAAATAATGACTAGCCGTGTAACCTTGAGCAAGTTACTTAACCCCAATTGCTTAAAAAAAAAAAAAAAAAGAGAGAAGATAAATAAAAGATGCTAGTTAAAAAAAAAAAAACTAGATAAAACATTATCTAGTTTTAATTTTAAGAAAAATAGGAGAAGGAGGTTATAACAAAATATATTAGAAGGCGGAAATCATAACAAAAAGAAAATATATTTTTTTTGCTTTTTTTTTGGAGGGCAATTGGGGTTAAGTAACTTGCCCAAGGTCACATGGCTAGGTTCTTTTGTTTGTGTGTGCGTTAAGTGTCTAAGGCCGAATCCGAACTCAGGTCCTTCTGAATCCAGGACCAATGCTCTACTCACTGCGCCACCTAGCAGCCCCAGGAAAATATAATTTTGAAGTACTCATGCTCAGTTATTTATAGTTTCACTTTGAAGGGTCTCCCAAATGATATCCATACTAATATGGTCATAAACTACATCTGGAAGGAATCTTAGAGGATGTTGAGAATTAATAGCTTATTATTCAAATAAAGAAACTAAGACCCAACATATTTAAGTGACAAGTCTGTCTTCCCTTGATTTCTTGATGACATCTTTTACTCTGACTTTTTTTTCATTATTCCCCTTTAAATATATGTTACATCCTGAAACCAACCATTCATGTTTCCATTCTGTTCTTTGATAGTCATCTTTAATTCTTTGGAAGTAGTGGTATAACAAGTCTCTTTCTCACTTATATAGTAACACTGTTAATATATTAATATTTTCACATGAGACACATATATGTAAATTCATATTTATGCATATTTACATATACATATATGCACATCTCAGACTGTCAACAAATATTTTCTAAGTACCACTGTGACAGAAATTGTGCTAAGTGCTTTGGACAGAAAGAAAAGCAAAATGCGGTCCTCTGCTTAAGAAACCCCCATGAGCATAAATGAACACACAGATGCATGCATTCACACATGACAGTGATATAGGGTCACCATCTGTCAGGGTCATACCTCACCCCATTGCACAGGGAATACATGGATTAGGCTAGACTGAAAGTGACAAAGAATTTCTTAGGTTTTGATTGGTCTAAGAAGCTCTAAGTCTGAATCACTGCTTCCTTTGAAAAAGCAAACTGGTGGCCCAACTCTTGACTGAAGTAGTTTCTTGATCATCATGGTGAGGAGAGGGGGTTATTGGATTCTGCAAATTGAACCAGTTATGGAGAAGAAGGAGCCTGAGTTGTGGCAGTGAATGGAGATATTGAAGAGAGTTATTGGCTCTACAAGCACCCATGAGAGGAAGACCCACACTGAAGGGAGCCCTAAAAAAAAAGGTGCCTACTAGACATAATGAGGAGAGAAAGGCCCCAGTATACTTGTTGAATATTCTTCCTATGTAAGGACTAGAAACTTATTTTTAATTAACTAAAGAATTCCTATGAGTCGTATTTTGTTTCAACACCAACCATAAACTAAGAGAAGTCCTTCCTGAGTTTGTCACACATAACACATGGAAAAATTGACCCATGTGGATCTATACATTCTTTTAAAGCTATTTTACCCATTTTCTATATACTGTGTCTGTTAAAAATAGAGAAAGAAGGCACTTTGCCAAATTCCTTGACCTTTCAATGTATTTAACATATTGAAATGGAAAATGAACATAGGCCAGCATTAATTGTTTCTGTTGAAACCCCCATTCCAGTCCTTAGTGACTATAGTTTTCTACTGTTGATGTTCAGAACCTTTCCCTTTGATAAATAGTACTAGAATTTCATCAGAATTAGAAGTCAAGTTTACCAGACTGATATTACAAGCCTTTATTTTCCTGGAAGTAACAAAAAAAAAAAAGAAAGAAAAAAGAGACAAAACAGAGGAGATTATTGTTATTCAGTCATTTAAATTGTATCCTACTCTTTGTGACCCCATTTGGGGTTTTCTTGACAAAGATACTGGAGGAATTTGCCATTTCCTTCTCCAGATCATTTTTAAGATGTGGAAAGTAAGGCAAACAGCATTAGGTGACTTGTCCAGGGTCATACAGCTAGTAAGTGTATGAGACCAGATTGGACCTCAGAAAGATGAATCTTTCTAACTCCAGACCAGAAACTCTACCCACTGTACAAACTAGCTCTCTGAAAGAGAGAGAGGGAGGAAGGGAGAGAGAGAGAGAGAGAGAGAGAGAGAGAGAGAGAGAGAGAGAGAGAGAGAGGGAGAGTAGCATAACATTACCCTTCTCTGGCTTGCAATACCTTTTTCATTCTTCTCTCAAACAGTCAAAGAAAAAAGTAACATTGAGGAGGATTTAGCCATCACATTTTCTAGTTCTTTGGATCCCCTGGAATCTAGTTCATCTGGGCCTGATGAGACAAGCCAGGTAATCTCCAACTTATCTTAAGTTTCAATTCCATCTGAACAAATTTATTCTGACCTTTCTATTAAGGCAGTTATAATGCTGATACTTCTTTTTGCACTACATACACACACACACACACACACACACAATTGACACTTTGCTTAAATCATAGAATGTTAAGGCTGGAAGTGACTTTAGAAATCATATTGTTGACTTGTTTCATTTTAAGTTGAAGGAACTATACATAGCTCTTTAGTGATGAACTATACATAGCTCTTTCTGGTCAAGATGAACTCTCTTGGGACTGATAGGTTCAAGAAAGAATCATTCCCATTCACATGCCATTCCTATAATCAAAATGAAAATAAATATTTTTATCCTGTCAAATAAGACTGGTTTAAAGAGTCCTGAATGTCTCCTAAAACAAAACTGTATAATTTACTCTTTTTTAAAATAGCAAATAGGAGTTTAAATTACCTGAAAGGTCTGCTGCTGGTTGTTAAATAGGAGATGTGAAGGTAATGTAGATGCAGCTAATTAGCAAAGAATACATTATTTATAGATCCTTAAAATATTACTTGAATGACCCTTAACAACACTGCAGAATTAAATTTTAATTGCATGTGGTCTCACTGCCTTTTGTGACTGAATTATCCTGTGTTGGGTATGTATAAATAGATCTGTCCTTGAGTAGTTCCCATCTGCATGCATTGAGTGACAAGGGGGTGATATCATGAGGTTTCCTCAGTTGTAGCTAGTGTGTTCTTTAAAATCAAAGCAATATGCATGGTACCGAACCCTATTTCACAATTAAAACATACTCCACCTGGAGGTATATGTATTTTTCTTTTCTACTAAAATCTGCTTCCTTTCTTTTTAACCATCTGACTTTCATGCAAATCTGACTAAGCTTCTGGCTCCTGTATTTCAGAGTAACCATTATTAAAATTAAAATTAAATAATGCAAATCTACCTATTCCTAAAAATTCTTGCTTATAGGGATAGATTTTCATTGTGCAGGCTTGGAAATATGAATGAATCTATCCTTTCTTCAATGACAATGATGTGGATCACAAGCCATCAATGTGCTTTATCCTGCATGATTCTTCTCAGTAACCTCCTACAACTGTGACTGGTAGTGTTCTATAGTGGAAAGAGTACCAAGCTTGGAGTCAAGGCTTATGTCTTATAGTTTATATCTTCCCCTTATTACTTTTAAAAATTAGGGGAAATATTTTTTTTTCGCTCTATCTGTTTTCTATTATGTACAAGAGGGAGAGGATTATGCCTCCATAGTATCAACATAAGCTGAGGAACAGACAAGGCTAAGTTTGTAGAAGGCTTGTCAAATATTTTAGAATATAGTTTTCAGATTCTTTATATTAGTATTTCATTTCAAACCTTTTTAATGAATTCTGTTTCTCTTTCAGCATTAAGTCATTGACAATAAGATCCAAGACTGATTCCAAACCAATATGTTGAATATGTTTCTTTAGCTGTCATTACATGGCATAAGGAACAATGGAATCCAGGGGCTTTCCATGGTTTATCCCTTGCTTTCATTGCAGGGATTCACATTTCACAGCCTTGTCCTGTCTTGTTTCTCATGTAACTGCTTTTACTCTGCTTCTCTTGTGCAATTAGTTACTGTTTATATAGAATTGATAAATATGTGCTAAAATTTCAACTTAAATAAATGCATTACAGCTATAGCTAATAGGCTTTGACTATTTTAGTCATTAGTAAATTGAAACAGTTTTCATGTTCACAATTATATTTACTCTTCAATTCTTGTGTCGAGTGCTAGGGACCCAAGCTCAATCATATCAATTAATCTAAGAACTAAACCATGAATTATGATAATAAAATAACTAAACTATTGCAGATAGAAAATTGAGGTTTTCTGATATGAGGTCCATCTTCCCTTCTCCATCTATTCTTTTAAAATTTTCTGTATCATTACTTACCCCATTCTTATATCATTTAGTCATAGAAAGAGAGGTATCTTTTTCTATCAGCAGGGCTAATTGCTTTGCAAATATTCTTGTTTCCATTTTTTTTTGCAAATCCTGTGGAATTTCCTTTTCAAACATACCCAATCCCAGTCAAACACCTTCCTATATCTATTGAATCCTTCTCCTCTATCTAATAACTCTAGTTGCTCCAATCATTTAAAGTATAACTATAGAAAACATTCTGGGCTGATTTTCTACTTGCATTTGTTAAGTGAGTCCCCATGAAGCTATTTCTTTTCCCAGGTTTCTGGAGGTAACCCTTTTGTGCTGAACTTTCTAGTATTGTAATACACAAGCACACAATGGGTTGATTTCTATTGATTATTAAGCAGTTAGCATTATAAAGAGTATTGTAAAGGGTGTTTATTAGAAGCTGTAGTAAGGAAAGGAGTTGCAAAAAAAAAAAACACCCAAAACTTCCCTCCCCAAAACTAGATACATTCTCTCCTCTTGCAGACATAGGATCCCAGGAGATACTGTGAATACACTTAGCACACAAAGATAAGAAAATGTGTCTAGAAAACATGAGACATAAGAGATGACTCCTATCTTCTAATTACTAGAGATACTTTTCTACACTCATAGATTCTACATAAGTTTTACCTTATTGGTAATTCTACTGGATTCTGAACTTCACTATGGTTGTAAATTTATAGTTTGCACTTCATCCTGGGTTCAGTATGCTCTCCTTAGTAGCCTTCCCTTGGCTTGTCTAGTTTGTTCTCAGAGTACTTCTCAGATGCCAATACCAATATTATAGCTAGCCACTGCTATTCTAGAAGCACTGTTATGAGCCTTTGTGGACACAGCTATTAAAACCAAATGGAACCCCAGAGTTTAGACCTTTTGAAGTTCATATACTCATCCTGTGGTAAAGAGTACAGGTACAGAAAGAAAGAAAAAAAAAGAAAAAAAAACCTCAGCTCCCCTTCCCCACCTCCCAAGGCAGCTCCTTTTTAGGAATCTTGTGCTAGCATACTCACCTACCCTGACCTGACTGTCACCACACTACCTATTTTAATAGTCACTCAGAAAACATTTAATAAGTGGCTATTGTATTTAGACAACTGTATAAGATGTTGCATGAAATACAGGAAAATAAAACCAAAACAGACCCTGTTTAATTGGAGGATATAGATCTCTAAGACCAAATTCTTATTTATCTGACCTAAATGGTCTTCCAAAGTACATTCCAATAGTAGTCAAACACATATCAGAAAAAAAGCCAAGAATTATATGAACTGATGCAAAGTGAAATGAGCAGTCAGAAGATCATTGCACACAGTAACAGCAATATTGCGTTATGATCAACTATGAATGATTTAGCTATTTTAAGGAATACAATGATAAAAAACAATTTTGAAGGACTTGATGAAAAAACATGATTTGCCTCCAAAGAAAGAACCGGTGGAATCAGAAATCAAATTGTAGTGTACTTTTTAAAACTTTATCTTTCGGGGCGGAGCCAAGATGGCGGAGTAGAAACAGCATATCCAAGGCTCTATCCCCCAGATGACCTCCACACTATGTAAAAGGGTATTCTGAACAACTTCTGGAGCCCCAGCACCCACAGAAAGACACAGAGAAGCTAACCTCCCACTGACGACAGCCCAGCAGCCCAGCAGGAAGGACCAGCACAGCACTCTGGGAGCGGGCAGTGTGCAGTGCAAAGAGCATGGGGAGCTGAGCCTAGGTCCCCATGAGCCATGGTATTAGCCCCAGGACGGCCGAGCCCCAGAACACCAGCTGCTGTGGCGATTCCAGGATTATCAACACAGACAGTCCTAGGATAAAGTGAGAAGTTAGTGACCTATGGACTTTGGGACCAGTATTTGGGGAAAGCATTGGCTCCCTCCCCCAGGGGCTAGAAGCCACTGAGGAGACACACCATTTTGCAGTTTCCAGTGGCAGCTCCATCTCCTGCCCTGCAAACTGTAGGGAGATCCAGGGATCAGTCTTGGGGGGTAATCACTCTTGCTTTAACTTCCCTGGATCTGGATTGTGGTCTGGGGTGGAGGTCGTGGGGTGGCTATCCAGCTTGCCAGAAAGCTATGAAGACCCCAACATTCGTGACAGAACCTCCCCTGTCTGGTGGAAGAGTCCTACTGTGGCAACAAGCCCAAAAGTCAAGTAATTAAGTGGCAACATACCATGGCAAAGGAAACAAAATAAACAGAAAAATGAAACATTAGACTCCTATTTTGGGGGCAAAGAGGATTGAAGCAGGGAACAAGAAGAGGACTGTGAGGTCAGAAATCCTGCTCCAAAAGCCCCAAAAGAAAATATGAGCAGGTTACAGGCCATAGAGGACCTTAAGAAGGACTTTAAAAATCAAATAAGAGAAGTAGAGGAAAAATTGGGAAGAGAAATGAGAAGGATGCAGGAAAAGTATGAAATGAGGGTCAACAGCCTGACTGAGGAAAACAACACCTTAAAAAATAGACTAACTCAAATAGCAAAGGAGGCCCAAAAGGGCAATGAGGAGAAGAATGCCTTAAAAACTCGAATTAGCCAGATGGAAAAAGAATCTCAAAAGCTCACTGAGGAGATTCATTCCTTCAGAGTTAGACTGGAGCAAATGGAAGCTAATGATTTTATGAGAAATCAAGATGCTGTTAAGCAGATCCAAAATATGAAAGAATAGAAGGCAATGTGAAATATGTCATTGGAAAAACCACTGACCTAGAAAATAGATCCAGGAGAGACAATTTAAAAATTATTGGACTGAAAGCCATGATCAAAGAAAGAACCTAGAAATCGCCCTTCAAGAAATTCTTAAGGAAAATTGCCCTGGTGTTTTAGATCCAGAGGGCAAAATAGAGGTTGAAAGAATCCACAGATCACCTCCTGAAAAAGATCCCAAAAAGAAAACTCCCAGGAATATTATAGCCATGCTCCAGAATCCCCAGATCAAGGAGAAAATATTACAAGCAGCCAGGAAGAAACAAATTCAATACTGTGGAAACACAATCAGAATAGCACAGGACCTGGCAGCTTCTACACTGAGGGATTGAAGGGCATGGAATATGATATTACAAAGGGCAAAAGAGCCGGGACTGAACCCAAGGGTCACCTACCCAGCAAAACTGAGTTTTCTTTTTCAGGGGAAAATATGGTCATTCAGTGGAATAGAGGACTTTCAAGCATTCTTGAGGAAAAAAACAGAGTTGAATAGAAAATTTGACATCCAGATACAAGAAGCAAGAGATGCCTGAGAAGGTAATCAGGGAAAAGAAATCAAAAGGAACTTATGAAAGTTGACCTATTTACATTCCATCATGGAAAAACAATAACTGTGACTAATGAAACCTTTCTCAGTATGAAAATAATGGAAGAAGGGTATATGGTCACATGAATACGTATGTGAATGTGTGCATATATGTTTAAAGTTATACATGGAGAGAGGGCATAGTTTGAATTTTTTGGGAAGAGATGATACTTAAGGGGTGAAATTATGAGGTGAGAGAGGAAAGTGGCAGGAGGAGATGGGGAGAGACAAGGTAGGGTAAACTATCTCATGCAGAAGAGGCAGGGGGAAGTGGTTGCAAGGGAGGGGGCGAATAGGAAGGCAATAAAGGCAAAACCACATTCTCATTGAATTTGGTTCAGGGAGAGAATGACATACATACTAAATGGGATATCTCAACCTGCATCAGAATAGGGGGAAGGGGGATGAGAGGGGGGATGATGGATGGGAGGGCATTCCTGGTGGGAGGTTGGAAGTACCCACTATAGAAGAGGGACAGGATCAAGTAGGGAATGGACCAGGTGGGGGGTGGGATAGGTGGGAGGGAATTATAAGCAGCCTTGTACAATATATCTACTATGGTAATATTTTGCATAGCTATACTTGTATAACACATACTGAATTACTTATCTCCCCAGAGCGAATTGGTGGCAAGGGAGGAAGGGAATGGATCTGAAATTCGAGGTCTTAAAATTAAATGTTTCAAATATATATAAATACTATTATCAATACTCTTTTGCATGTAATTGGGAGATAAGATGTGCAGGCATTGGGGCACAGAGGTTCACCTTGCTCTAATGGAAAAGTCAAAAGGGGTATGGGAGAAGATATGGGAGAGAGCAGATTGGAGGAAGGGATATCTTGTGGGACTGCTATTCTGGGATGGTGGGAGGGGAAAACGGGGGGAAAAATTGTAACTCAAAATCTGGTGGAAATGAAAGATGTAAACCAGAAGTTAATAAAGCATTTGTCTAATTAAAAATAAAATATCTTTCTTTTTTCTTATTACTTTGGTTTGTGTTCTCTTTTGCAATATGGCTAAAATGAAGTATGTTTTGCATGATTGCACATTATAATCTATATCAAAAGGCTTGTTTATTCAAGGAGGGCGAGAATTTGGAACTCAAAAAGTATTTTTAAATGAATATTAAATTTGTTTTTTATGCAATTGTGAAAAAAGTAAAATAAAAAGATTCTTTAAAAAATGAGTTTGGAAATCACACAAAGTACAGATATAATTAAAACAGATTAAATTGTAAAATTCTTTTTTTTAACATAGTTCTCCAGATTTCAGGTAAATGCCTTTGAGTTTCCTCACCTATAAAATAAACGAAGTTAATCAGTTGACTTCCTTTAAGTTTATGAACTTACAAATATTTGGGGATAGGTATTATTTCATCCCAATATCTTTTTCTTAAGGGTCTCCCCCATTTCTTTAATCAGTTTTCATTGGAGTTGGTGAAATATATATATTTTGTCTAGATTATGGAATACATAAAAATACTTGTATTGGGCAAAATTCCTTAAGGTCCAGGATGCAAAGCAGAGTTTTTCTTCCTTCGGGCAAAAAATTATACATATTCACTTTAACTCCATTTCTTATTGAATCAGTTGTGTTCTCCACAGTCAAAACCTCATAAATCATACCTCCATCATATCAATATAGGCTAAGGAACAGACAAGGATAAGTTTGTAGAAGGCATGTCAATTATTTTAGAATATGGTTTTCAGGTTCATTATATTAGCATTTCATTTTGAAGCCCTTTTCAAAATTATTTAAGAGAAGGCTAGGGTGATGGGAGTTTCAAGGAATTCCAATGATTGAACTGAATAGGGTTTACAACTAGCAACAAAACTTCTTACCCAAATTCCTTAATTCCATTTTGGACATCTAGAAAAATCTATTAGAAACCACAAGGTTTAATGTTTGACACTATCTTCATATCAATCCAACTGCAATCATTACTTGGTAGAGTAAAAATTGTCTTGATTGTAAGACAAATAACTTTTTTGCAAGTACCTGACTTTGCAACTGGCTAGAATGTGACCCCAGAAAAGTCACAACTCTGCATATGTTAGTTTAATCATATTTTAAGTAGGGTATTGAAATAAAAGATATATTAACCTTTCAATCTTAACGGTTTATGTACATTTTGTTAGCTGATTGAATAAGCATTTATTATTTGGCAGGTTCTGGATCTTGCTTCTGTGGATATGTTTGTATATATGTACACATATGCACATGCATATATATGTGCATATACACATATATGCCATATATGTATAAATGCACATATATACATATAAGCTCTTAAGTAGTCTATGTTGAAGCTTTAATTCAGTGTAATTCCATGACTATTTATTAAGTAAATACTATGTTTTTGGTACTGTGGTAAGTGCTGGGGATACAAATAAAAAATACCTCTCTTCAGGGAGTTTATAGTCTAATATGTTAAGACAAGAAACAAAAGAAATATTGAAAGGGTTGGTATCCAGTGCAGGTACATCCTGTTCCATGAAGTACAAATGAAGCAGAGAAGCTGATAGAAAATACAGAGTGAGCATCATTTTATAAGTTTGTACTCTCTTTGGGACAGACACTTCTTTTCATGTAGTAGGTGCATAATAAATATTTCATGATTGATTGACATGTGGGTTCTAAGTATTTTTCTGCCAGTAACTGGCCCATTATCTTGAGCAAGTCACTTCATTCTGCCCTCAGTTTCCCTATCTGTACAAAATGTTTGTTGGAATAGATGAACTTTAATTTCTCTTTCAGCTCTGACTTTTTAAAAAATATAACTTAGCATTATTCACCTTTCTCATATGTCAGTGGTATCTAAGTTTGGAGGAATGCCAAGGAAGAAAAATAGGAGCTATGAATAATATATCAGCCTGAATTCATAGAAAAGCTGTCAAATGTTTCTATTCAGATTCATGACATCAGGATTTTATTATACAGAATTTTTAAAAGATCTGGTGATGGGGAAGGGGTATATTTGAGACATTGAAATAGAATCACAGAATTTTAAAGATGAAAAAAGAAGCTTTAAAGAATATCCTCCACAATCCAAAAATTAGGAAATGAGGGCTCAAAGTGGTTGTTTTGTCCAGCGTCACACAATACCTTTGCACATTGATATATCTTGAATATCAAGTCCAAAGCATTTTCAGCTATGCCATAAACTTTCTACCATTTTCATCCATTGCAGAGTGACAATACCTTTTTTTCTTTTCCATTGGTCCTCAGTGTGTTTTGTCACGTCTCCTCTAGATCCTGGAACTCTTTTACTAGAGATCTTAAATAAAAGATCATATTATCACATGTCAATCATATGGCATAGGGGATTCTGATTCTGGAATGTTTTGGATTACATACCCTCTGATGCCCCATATGACTTTAAAACTCTGTGATTCTGAGATGTATTCTTTCAAAATATCTCTTTCATCTCTTCCTTATTCTCTATTCATGCATCAGTTCTCCTAGTTCAGCTACCCTTGTCATTACCTGCCTGGGTGATTGCCTGACAAGTTCATGTCATTCCCTATAGTTTCTCAATTTCCAATCCATCCCTCCGGAGGTGGTAACAAATCTTCCTAGGAATGCAAGTCTGGTCATATAGCTCCCCTGCTCTAGAAACTTTATTCAATCATTTAAGCAACATTGTTTCTTGTTGGGATTGTAAAGGGAAAAACAAAATAAAATAAAACATCAATGACAACAATAATAGTATGGTGGCTATTTTTATTCTAATTGATATAAAGTGTATAAAAGATGTGTGCAATGCAAATGAGGCGGCAAAAGCTGTAGCAAACATTCTAAGCCACAGTGTGGTAGAACAGGCAAATGCCGACATCAGGAATACTTTGGCATAACCAGGGGGACCAGCAGACTCCAGCTTCTGGAACTACTATATGTTTCAGTGTAGCCCTAGGCAAAAAGACATATTCTGGCATGACATGAAAACAAGCCAGACATCCACATGCTTCAACTCAGGTCCAGGCAAACAGGTGCCCTCCAGTGGCCAGACCTTCACCTACATAGACTTGGAGAAATGCAGAAACATCCCACTCAACCTAGCAAATATTAGACATGAACACTAGGACCCAACTCAGCATCAGGAAAGTTACCAGACCCCTACAGCCCCCAGCAACACCAGCCATGCCCCCACACACACACCTTCTCAGCACAGCAACAGACATGAAAGTCCCCTGTGGGTCTCAGGGAAACATGAGTGTAACACCAGGTAAAAACTTCAACACTTGACAAAAGAAGCCTGAGATGGTTCTCCTTCCACCTGGGAGAAGAGGTCAAATTTTAAAGAACGGAAAAAGGCCAAAGGAGGAGAGTAAAAAACCAAAGAAAAAGAATCTGACCAAAAAAATCTATATGGTAACAGTAAATATCAAGATCCAAACTCAGAAGACAAGAACAATGTTAAAACATCTATGAATATAATCCCAAAGATAAATGGATCTCAAGCCCAGAAGGAACTCATGAAAGAACTCACAAAGGAGATTAAAAAATCATATAAGATGTGTAGAAGAAAAATAGGGAAAAGGAAATTAGTTAGATCCAAGAGAATTGCAAAAAAAGAATAAAAAAAAAGGAAATAACTGCTTAAAAATTGGCCAAATGGAGAAGGGATAAAAAAATCCACTGAAGAAAACAATTCCTTAAAGAGATCAGTTGACCAAATGAAAAAGAAAGCACAAAAGCTAACTGAGGAAAACAGAACCTTAAAAATTAGAATTGGGCAAGTATAAGCTAATGACTCTATGAGACATCAAAAACAAATCAAACAAATGCAAATGAATTAAAAAATAGGAGCAAGTGTGGGGCAGAATCAAGATGGCATAGTAGTAACAGTATTTCCTCACACCTCTTGCTCTCACCACTTCCAAATTAATGTAAGAGGGGACTCTGAGCAATATCTGGAGCTACAGAGCCCACAAAATGACACAGAGAAGCTAACCTCCCACTGAGGACAACCTGGCAGGGAATGTTCAGTTCAGCAATGCTCTGGGGGCCGAGCCCAGGCCTGCATAGGTTGGAAGTTTTAGCACCAGGGTGGCCAGATCAGCAGCTGGCTGGAGGGATTCTAGAATACCAGCAGCAGTAGCATTTCCAGAATTATCAACAAATAGATCCCAGGGACAATGTTAGAGGTCAGTGGCTAAGGACTTTGGGACTGGTTGGGAGAGCACATGAAAGATTCTTTCCCTGAGGGCAAGAAGCTGCTGATTAGCTGTGGTGGAGCCTCCATGTTGCAGCTTCACCTCCTGGCCTGCAGACTGTAGGGGGATCCAGCAATCACTCTGGGGGGTAAGGGCTCTTGATTTAACCTTCTTGGATCTGGATTGCAGTCTGGGGTGGAGGTATTGGGATGTGTGACCAGCTTGCCAGAGTGTGTGGAGGTCTACAGAGAGGGCACCCAACTAATACCTCTGGCAGCTGAGTAAACCACAGCGTTTGGGACAGAACCTCCCCTGGCTGGTGGCAGAGTCCTACTGTGGCAACAAGCCCCAAAACCAAACAATTGAGTGGCAACATGCCTAGGCAAAGGAAACAAAGAGAAAAATTCAACATTAGACTCCTATTTTGGGGGAAAGAGGATCAAAGTATAGAACAGGAGGAGGGCTGGGAGGTCAGAACTCCTGCACCAAAAGTCCCAAATGAAAATACGAGCTGGTTACAGGCCATAGAGGACCTTAAAAAGCAGATAAGAGAAGTAGAGGAAAAATTGGGAAGAGAAATGAGAAAGATGTAAGAAAAGTATGAAATGAGAGTCAACAGCCTAAGGGAAATAACACCTTAGAAATAGACTAACTCAAATGGCAAAATAGCCTTAGAAGGGCAATGAGGAGAAGAATGCCTTAAAAAGCCAAATTTGCCAGATGAAAAAAAATCTCAAAAGCTCACTGAGAATCATCCCCTCAGAATTGGGCTAGAGCAAATGGAAGCTAGTGACTTTATGAGAAATCAAGATACTGTTAAGCAGATCCAAACAACTGAAAAAGAGAAGGCAATGTGAAATATCTTATGGGAAAAACCATTGACCTGGAAAATAGATCCAGGAGAGATAATTTAAAAATTATTGGACTATCTGAAAACCATGACCAAAGAAAGAACCTAGAAATCATCCTGTAAGACATTCTCAGAGAAAATTGCCCTGATGTTTTAGATCCAGAGGGGGAAACAGAGGTTGAAAGAGTCCACTTATCACCTTCTGAAAAAGATCCCAAAAAGAAAACTCCTAGGAATATTATAGCCAGCTTCCAGAATTCCCAAATCAAGGAGAAAATATTACAAACAGCCAGGAAGAAACAATTTGAATATTGTGGAAACACAATCAGGATAACACAGGATTCTGGCAGCTTCAACACTGAGGGATTGAAGGGCATGGAATATGATATTCCTGAAGGCAAAGGAGCTGGGATTAAAACCAAGAATCACCTACCCAGCAAAACTGATTATCTTGTTTCAGGGGAAAATATGGTCATTCAGTGGAATAGAGGACTTTCAAGCATTCTTGAGGAGAAAAACAGAGTTGAATAGAAAATTTGACATCCAGACACAAGAAGCAAGAGATGCTTGAGAAGGTACACAGGGAAAAGAAATCATAATGAACTTATCAAAGTTGAACTATTTACATTCCTACATGGAAAAACAATAACTGTAACTGATGAAACTTTTCTCAGTATGGAAATAGTTGAAGAAGGGTATATGGGCATAGGAATACCTATATGAATGTGTGTATATATGTTTACAGGTATACATAGATATGGGGCACAGGTCGAATTTAGTAGGAAGGGATGATACTTAAAGGGTGAAATCAAGAAGTAACAGAGGAATAAAATGAGAGGAGATGGGGAGAGGCAGAATGAGGTAAACAATTTCACACAGAAGAGGCAAAGCAAAATGGTTACAAGGGAGAGGAAGAACAGGAAGGTTAAAAGACAAAGCCTTATTATCATTGAATTTGAATCAGGGAGAGAATGGCATGCTTACTAAATAGAATATCTCACCCTACAGGAGAGTAGGGGAGAAGGAGATGAGAGGGGGATAATGGAAGTCAGGGCAGGAAGGAAGGGGGGAGGGAAATTGGAAGCACCCACTTTTGAAAAAGGACAGGATCAAAGTGGGGAATAGACCAAGTGGGAGGTGTGATAGGAGGCAGGAAAATATAGTCAGTCTTTTACAATATATCTACTATGGTAATGTTTTGCATAGCTACACATATACAACATATACTGAATTGTTTATCTTCCCAGTAACAGTGGGCGACAACAGGAGGAAGGGTATGAATCTGGAATTCAAAGTTTTAAAATCAAATATTTAAAAATGTATAAATATTATTATTAATACTATCTTATATATAATTGGGAGATAACATATACAGTCATTGGGGTACAGAGATTCACCTTGCTCTACTGAAAAATTTGATTGGGGTATGAGAGAAGATATGGGAGAGAGCAGATGGGCTGTGGGGTTATCCTGTGGGACTGTTATTCTGGGGTGGAGGGTAGGGAAATAATGGGAAAAAAACTGTAACTCATAATATGAAGGAAATGAATGATGTAAACCAGAAGTTAATAAAGCATTTGGAAAAGTTAAAAAAAAATTAGAAGAATGTGCAAAATATCTCATGGGAAAAAACAACTGACCTGAAAAATAGATTCAGGAAAGACAATATAAATATCATTGGACTACCTGAAAGTCATATTTAGAAGGAAGACCTGGACATTATCTTTCAAGAAATTATCAAGGAAAATTGTCCTGATGTCTTGGAACCAGAGGGCAAAATACGCATTGAAAAGATTCACTGATCACCTCATGAAAGAGATCCCAAAATCAAAACTCCAGGGAACACTATAGCCATATTTCAGATCTATCAGATCAAGAAAAAATTACTACTAGTGGCCAGAATGAAACAATTCATACATCAATGAACCACAATCAGGATTACACAGGATTTAAGAGCTATGCCTGTAAAAAACTGGAGGTCATGGAATGGGATATTCCAGAAGGCAAAAGAGCTAAATTATGGAATAATAATTAAATTTGAAGATCCCTTTATATTGCCAAATTAAGGGGTACTTAGCACCTAGTTTCAAATTAAGCCTATGTTAAAGAAACAGAAAGTATGATCCCCTGTTGCTGATGTAACAGGAAAAGCCTGAACAGGGAACCCCTCCTGCTGACATAATAGGAAGAGACTGGATAGGGAGGAGCTATGCCATATTTAAGAAAGAGCACAACCTGGATAGTCATAAGGTGAGAATTTTGGAGGCAGGGCAGCTGCTGCTGGACTGAAGACTGAACTGATAATTGAGAAGAACTGAGAAGAGCAATGAGAATTGAGAACTGAGACAGAATTTCTTGGAGCAAGCCACATGGAGGCTTAATAAAATGATTGTGATTTTGAGAACACAGCTTATGGTGCTGAGGATTTCAGAGGGCTGGTCAGAGCTCCTGAGGTTCTAAGGACCAGCTGGAGCTGCCAAAGAGTGAGGCAGCATGACTGTGGTCTTGGTACTTTGTCTGTTTTGATGTTACTTTGTTAGATTCATTTGTTGATAGAGGCTGCAGACCTTGTTGGACCTAAGTTTTCACAGACAGAAAGTGAATTCAAGAGGATGCCAGCAATTGTGCCTTTGTTAAGCTTTGTCTTCCTGGGAATTGAAACTGCTGAGAACTTGGCTCAGTCAAGATGAAGAAAATACCTTGGGTATTGAATGCTATGATTATATTATAACCTAGTTGTGACCTAGGGGTGGATGAGTTTTGTGTTTTGTGACTGACCAATTGAATGTAATTTGTTTATGATTGGAAACTACTCTCCAATTGAGACTACCCAAGGGTAGAGTACTTTGATTTTTGTACTTTGTACACCTCCTTAAGAGTGATTGAATGATTGAGTCACTAAATGATTGAGTTACAAAATGATTGTACTTTGTTGAAAACTATGTGACCACTTTCGGGAAAACTATGTTGCCATTTCAGTGATAAGTTGTTGAGTTGTGACATGGTGAATGACATATCTTGATTTTCTGTGAATGTGTTGCTCTGATTTGTTATTGAATAGAGAGTTTGCTATACTATGTAATCACAAACTTGAAAGCTGTTCACAGCAGCAGTCCTCTGGAAAGCTGCACATGCTTGGCTATACAGACTACAACCAAGAATCACCTACCCAGTGTAATAAAGAAAAATAAGGGGGAGGAGTGTTATGGTCATTCAATGAAATAGCAGGATGTCAATCTTTCATAAGGAGAAGACTAGAGCTGAACCAAACCAAACAAACATGAACAAAATACTGATATCCTGTAGAAAGACCCAAGAGAAACACAAAAAGGTTAAAAAAAGAGGGAAGGATAAGGAATTCAATGAATCTGAAGTGTTTACATGCCTACATGGGAAAGTGATATTTTTAATTCTTAAAAGTTGTACCGCTAGTAATAGAGCTAGAAGGAATATGCAGAGATATACTTAATGTGAATTTGAGGTAATACTATAAAAATAAAGAATTAGAGAGTAATTATGCTACATCCAGAACGAGTGGAGAGGTAGAATGTAGTAAATTATTTAAGATGAAGAGGTGCATAAGAACTGTTACAGTGTTGGAAAAGATGGGAGAGAAGGCAATGGGTATGAATTGAATTTTATTCTCATTATAATTGGCTTGAAGGGGGAATAATATATACAATTAGTTGAATATAGAAATTTATCTTATATGACTGTGAAGTATGAGGGGAGAAGATTAAATAAAGGGGTGTAGGACTGACAGAAGGGGAGGCAGATCAGAGGAGGTGGTGTAGAAAGAAACAAAACAAAAGTGAGTAGAGAAAAGGGAAAGGAGAGAGAGGACAAACAGGAACAAAATGGTATGGAGGGAAATACACAGGTAGTAAGCATAACTATGAATAAGGGATGAACTCTTCATTAAACAGAAAATAGCAGAATGGAAAGTGGGTTAAAAACCAGAATCCCACAATAAGTTGTTTACAAGAAACATACTTGAAGATGAGAGATAAGAATACATAGAATAAAGGTAAAGGGATACAGCAGGATATATTATGCTTCAGCTGAAGTTTAAAAAAAGGGAAAGACATCAATCCTGACCTCAGACAAAAAAATAGATAATTAAAGAGATAAGGAAGGAAACTACATCTTGCTAAAAGGTGCCACAGAAAATGAAGCAAGATCAATATGAAACATATATGCATCAAGTAGTAGAGCATCCAAATTCTTAATGAACAAGATAAGTGAGCTACAGGAAGAAATAGACAACAAAGCTATACTAGTGGGGGATGTCAAGTATCCCTTCTCAGAACCCAGTAAATCCAATTTAAAAAAGAAATTAAAGAGATAAAAAGAATATTAGAAAATTTAGATATGACAGAACATTACAGAAAACTGAATGGGAACAAAAAGGAAAACATATTTTTTTCTTAACAACATGTGGAACATACAGAAAAAAACTGATCATATAATAGTGTATAAAAACCTCAAAACAAAGTGGAAAAGGCAGAAATATTGGATGTATTCCTTTTGGATCATAAAGTAATAAAATTACATTCAACAAAGGGCAATGGAAATAAAAATTAATTGGGGTGGCTAGGTGGCACAGTAAATAGAGCACCAGCCCTGGAATCAGGAGAACCTGAGCTCAAATCTGGCCTCAGACACTTAACACACACACACACACACACACACACACACACACACACACACACACACACAAACTAGCCATGTGATCTTGGGAAAGTCACTTAATCCCAATTTCCCTCCAAAAAAAATTAATTGGACACTAAATTATCTTATCCTAAAAAATAAGTGGGTCAAAGAACAAATCATGGAAAGAATACTTTTTAATCTTTTATTTATTTCTTTTTAGTTTTCAACATTTATTTCCACAAGATTTTGAGTTACCAATTTTCTCCCCATCTTTCCCCTGTGCCCACCCCAAGATAGCAAGCATATTGAATATCTCTTCCCCCAGTCTGCTTTCTCTTATATCCTCCCCCATCCTGCCCCCCCAAGTTTCTGGGCAAGATGGATTTCTATACTCCAGTGCCTATACATCTTATTTGACAGTTGCATGTAAAAACATTTTCTTAACATTTGTTTTTAAAACTTTGATTTCCAGATTCTTTCCCTTCTTCCCTCCTCACCCATCCCCACTGAGAAGACAAGAAATTCAATATAGGTTGAGCATGTATAGTTACACAAAATGTTTCCATTATAGTTATATTGTGAAGACTAACTATATTTCCCTCCATCCTATCACCCCCCCCCACTCATTCTATTTTCTTCTTTGACACTATCCCTTTTAAAAAATGTTTGCTTCTAACTATTCTCTCCCACAATCTGCCCTCAATTCTATCACACCCCCCCCCCTTATCCCCTTCCCCACTACTTTCCTGTGGGGTAAGATACCCAGTTGAGTGTATGTTATTCCCTCCTTAATTATAATTAAATGAGAGTAAGGTTGATCAATTCCCTTTCACCTTTGTGCTCTTCCTCTCCATTGTAATAGCTTTCTCTTGATTCTTTTATATGAGATAATTTTATCTTACTCTATCTCTCCCTTTCTCCTTTTCCCATTATTTTCCTCTCTCACCTCTTAATTTCATTTTTTTAGATACCATCCCTTCCTATTCAACATATCCCATGCCCTATGTCTATGTATACATGTACACACATATACACATACTCACACATATATTTATAAACGCATACACCCTTATATGATATATACATATGTATAAATATATGTATATATACTGTATATATGTGTATATATACATGTGTGTATATGCATATAAACACATATATTCCCTTCAACTAACCTCATACTGAGAAAATGTATTACAATTATTGTTTTTCCATGTAGGGAGGTAAAGAGTTCAACTTTGATAAGTTCCTTATGATTTCTTTTTCCTGTTTACCTCCTCATGCTTCTCTTGCTTCTTGTATTTGAAAGTCAAATTTTCTGTCCAGTTTTTTTTTTCATCAAGAATACTTGAAAGTCCTTAATTTCATTGAATGACCACATTTTCCCCTGAAACATTATATTCAGTTTTGCTGGGTATGTGATTCTTGGTTTTAATCCTAGCTCCTTTGACCTCCTTTGAAACCTATCATATCCCAAGTCCTTCTATCCTTTAATATAGAAGCTGCTGGATATTGTGTTATCCTGATTTTGTTTCCACAATACTCAAATTGTTTCTTCCTGACTGCTTATAAGATTTTCTCCTTGACCTAAGAGCTCTGGAATTTGGTTATGATATTCCTAGGAGTTTTCTTTTTGGAATCTTTTTCAAGAGGTGATTGGTGAATTCTTTCAATTTCTATTTTGCCCTCTTATTCTACAATATCGGGGCAATTTTCCTTGAGAATTTCTTAAAGTATGATTTCTAGGCTTTTTATGATCATAATTTTAATTTAATTATAATTTAATTAATTTAATTTAATTATAATCAATAATTTTTTAAGTTATCATTCCTGGATCTCTTTTCCAGGTCAGTGGTTTTTCCAAGGAGATATTTCACATTACCTTCTAATTTTCACTTTTTTGCATCTGTTTTATTGTATCTTCATTTCTCATGAAGTCATTAGCTTCCATTTTCTCCAATCTAATTTTGAAGGAATTATTCTCTTCAGTGAGTTTTTGAAATTCCTCTTCCATCTGGCCAATTAGACTTTTTAAAACATTCTTTTCCTTATTGGCTTTTTGGACCTCTTTTGCCATTTGAGTTAGTCTATTTTTAAGTTGTTATTTTCTTCAGTATTTTTTGGGTATCTACATTAGCAGGCTATTAACTCACTTTTCATGATTTTCTTGCATTATTCTCATTTCTCTTCCCAGTTTTTCTTCCACTTGTCTTACTTTATTGTTAAAATCCCTTTTGAGCAACTCCATGGCCTGTAACCAGGTCATATTTTTATTGGAAGCTTTTGATGCAGGAGTTTTACTTTGTTGTCTTCTTCTGGCTCCATGTTTTTAATTTTTGTCCCCAAAAAGGTAATCAATGATCTGATTGTGCTTTCTCTGCTTGCTCATCTTGCCAGCTAAATACATGACTTTTGAGCTCTTTGCCATGGTAGATCTCTGCTTCCAGAGTAGAGAGAACAGTGTCCCAAATCAAAGGAGTTTTCATAAATGTTGTCAGAGCCATGAGGATGGTGCCCTCTCTCTTACAGCCACCACAATGTCTTGCGTACTGACCACACACCCCAGGGCCACCCCCAAGACTGCACCACAGATCTAAGCAGGTCAAAGCAAGAGTGACTACCCTCTGAATGTTCACTTGGTCTCTCTATGATCTGCAGGCCAAGAGCTCTGGAGGCAGCCATATGGCAGCAGCTGCAGCCACCTCCACCACCTCCAGCCCCAGGAGCAGTGGCCATACTCTAGTCTTCCATCACATGGTTCCAAAAGAGCTCCCTACTGAACTTTTATTTTCTCTTTGGTGTTTATGGGTTGAGAAGTCTGGAAACTGCCATAGATGCTAGTGATTCACTTTCTTTAAGTCTGCTCTGGGTACTCTGGGCTGCTGGTCAAGGCCATCCTGGGTCTGGTTACGTGTGCTCAGTTGGGACTATGCTTGGCTCCCAATGTGGTGCAATTGACCCTTTCTGTCGGCCTGCCAGGTTGCCTTCATAGGAGATTTGTTTCTCTCTGTAACTTTGTGGGTTCTATAGATCTAAAATTTCTTTAGAGTCACATTTTACAGGTCTTGGAGGTTGTTGGAGTAGGAGCTTAGCCAAGTTCCTGCTTTTACTCCTCCATCTTGTCTCCACCTCCCATAATCAACAATTTCTTAAAGAAAATTACAACATTGAGACAATATACAAAAATCTATGGGATGTAACCCAATTAGTACTCAGGGTAAAATTTATTTCTGTAAATTCTTACTTCCACAAAATGTAAAAGAGAACATATCAATGAATTGAGCATTCAACTAAAAATTCTAGGAAAAGAACAAATTAAAAATCCCCAATTAAGCACAAAATTGGAAATTCTGAAAAATCAAAGGTGAGAATAATAAGACTGAAAAAAAAAACATTGAACTAATAAGTAAATCTAGGAACTGGTTATATGAAAAAAACCAGTAGGATATCTAAGACATTAGTTAGTATGATTTAAATAAAAAGAAAGAAACAAACCAAATATTCAGTGTCAAAAATGAAAAGGGGCAAATCACAACCAATGAAGAAGAAATTAAAGCAATTATTAGGAACATTTTTTTTTCTATTAAACACCAAAATGGATGACTAGCTGAGTGAAATCAGGGAATAATTCTAAAAACATAAATTATCTAGATTAACCAACCAGGGAATAGCCTAAGTAACCCCATCTTAGAAAAAAGAAATTGAAAAAGTTATTATTTAATTTCCTAGGAAAAATATCCACAGGGTCAGACCAGAGTAAGTTCTACCAAATATTTAAAGAACACTCATTCCAATGCTATGTAAAGTATTTGGAAAAATAGCAAAGAAGGAATCATATCAAAGTCCTTTTATGGCACAAATGTCGTTGTGATATGTAAACCAGGAAGAGCTAAAAGGAAGGAAGAAAATCATTGACCAATTTACCTAATATTGATGCAAAAATTTTAAACAAAATGCTAGCCAGGCCATTACAGCAATTTGTAGTAAGGATTATACACTTTGACCAGGTGGGATTTATACCAGGAATGCATACTTGGTGCAATATTGGAAAACTATCAATATAATTGAACATATTCATAACAAAACCATTAGAAATCATATGAGTATCTCAACAGATGCTGAAAAAGCTTTTGACAAAACAAAGCACCCATTTCTATTAAAAAACACTAGAGAACAAGAGAATAAAGGAAGTATTTCTTTGATAAGCAGCATCTATCTAAAACCATGATCAAATGTTATCTATAATGGGGATAACATAGAAGCCTTCTCAGTAAGATCAAGGGTGAAGCAAGAATGCCCATTATTATCACTATTATTTAATATGGCCCTAAAAATGTTAGCTTTAGCAATGAGAAGAAGGAACTGCAATATGCAATGAGGAAACAGAAGTAACACTCTTTGCAGATGATATGATGGTATATACTTTGAGAACTGTAAAGGATCAAATAGAAATTATTTGGAATAATTAACAACTTTAACAAAGTTGCAGGATATAAGACAAGGCCACAAAAATCATCAGCATTTCTTTATATGAGCAACAAAGCCCAGCATCAAGAGATAGAAAGAGAGATTCCATTTAAAATCACTGTAAACAAAATAAAATTTCTTGGGAGTCTACCTACCAAGACAAAGCTAGCAATTATATGAACACAATTGCAAAACACTTTTCACACAAATAAAGTCAGATCGAAACAATTAGAAAAATATCAGTTGCTCATGGGCAAGCTCAGCCAATATAATAAAAATAACAATTCCACCTAAACTAATTTGTTTATTCAATGCCCTAACTATTAAACTACTAGAATATTATTTGATAGAGCTAGAAAAACTAACAACAAAATGCCTATGGAAGAAAAAAAGGTCAAGAATATTGAGGGAATTAATGAAAAAAATTCAAAGGTGGCTTAGCAATACTAGATCTCAAACTATATTATAAAATGATAATAAGCAGAACTATCTCCTATTGTTGAAGAAATAGAGTGGTGGACCAGTGGAATAATAATAAATGCCTATAGGAACCTAGTCTTTTATAAAGCCAAAGACTTCAGCTTTGGGGATAAAAACTCACTATTTGACACAAACTGCTGAGGGAAGTGGAAAGTAATAAGACACAAACTAGGTGTAGACCAACATCTCACATCATATAGCAAAATAAAGTCAAAATAGGTGCATTATTTACACATAAAGGGTGACACCATAAACAAATTAGAAGATCAAAGAATAGTCTACCTGTCAGATCCATGGGGAAGGTAAGAATTCATGACCAAATGAGATAGAGAGCATTATCAAGTGTTAAATGGATTATTTCATGACATTAAATAAGAAAACACTTTTGTACAAACAAAAACAACACAACCAAGATTTTAAGGAAAGCAGAAAGCTGGAGAGAAATTTTTACAACAAGTATCTTCAATAAAGGCCTCATTTCTCAAATATTTAGAGAACTGAATCAAACTTATAAAAATACTAGCAATTATATAATTGATTAATGGTCAAATGATAGGAACAGTAAGTTTTCAGATAAAGAAATCAAAGCTATCTATAGGCAGATGATGAAATGCTCTAAATCACTTTTGATTAGAGAAATAAAAATTAAAACAACTCAGAGTCAACACCTCACATCCATCAGATTGACTAATAAGACAGAGAAAGGAAATGATAAATGTTGGAGTGGATGTAGGAAAATTGGGATACCTTGTGCACTGTTGGTAGAGTTGTGAATTGATCTAAACATCCTGGAAAACTATTTGTTACTATGCCCAAAGGACAATTAAACTATGCATACTAGGTCAATATCCCAAAGAAATTTTGAAAAGGAAAAGAACCTAAAATATTTATAGCAAAAATGTTTATGCAGACCTTTTGGTGGTGTCTAAATGATGGAAAATGAGTTGATGCCCATTAATTTGGAAATGGCTAGACTAGTTGTGGTATACGAATATAATGGAGTACTACTGTGAAATAGGAAATGATGAACAGATAGATTTCAGAAAAACCTGGAAAGACTTTTATAAACTGATGCAAAGTAAAATGAGCAGAATTAGGAAAACATTGTACACAGTATCAGCAATTCCAAATCTTGAAAAAAATTAATGCTAAAAATTATTGACATGAAGGATGTGAACAGGCAGTTTTCAGAGAAAGAAATTAAAGATATCTATAAGCATATGAAGAAGTGCTCTAAATCACTATTGATTAGAGAAATGCAAATCAAAGCAATTCTGAGGTACCACATCTCTCCAATCCGATTGTCTAAGATGACAAAACAAGAAAATGACAAATGCTGGAGAGGATGTGGGCAAATTGGAACACTAATGCATTGCTGATGGAGTTGTGAACTTATCCAACCATTCTGGAAAACAATCTGGAATTATGCCCAAAGGGCTATAAATAATTTCATACCCTTTGACCCAGCAATACCACTTCTGGAGTTATATCCCAGAGAGGGAGAAGACCCATATGTACAAAAATATTTCTAGCAGCTCTTTTCGTGGTTGCAAAGAATTGGAAATTAAAGGGGTGCCCATCGATTGGGGAATGGCTAAACAAGTTGTGGTATATGCGTGTAATGGAATATTATTGAGCTATAAGAAACAAGGAGGAGACAGTTTTTATATTTACCTGGGGAGGCTTATACAAACTGATGCTGAGTGAGAAGAGTAGAATCAGGAGAAATCTGTTGAAGTCTCTCTCAGACACAAAATATGTGTGATGACCAGCTATGACAGATTGGACTCTTTTCAGCAATGCAATGATATAAGTCAATCCTGAAAGACTCATGAGGGAGAGAGATGCAACATCCAGAGAAATAACTAGAAAGAACTGTGCTTGAATCCTGATGGAAGCAAACTAATTGATCTTTTTCTTTTCATTGTTTGGTTTTATTTCTTCTTTACCATTTTTCATCCCACCTAGTACAATACGCCTTTGTAATTGGACAAATGTCTAATATGAAAGAATTTGCAGATCCTATACTGGATTATATGCCTTCAGGAGGGTGGGGGGAGGGAGGGAAGGGAAATTTGAAACTCAAGGAACTATGGAATTGAATCTTGTAAACTAAAACTAAACTAATAAATTAATAAAAAATAAAATAAAAATTCTTCACGTGTAATTGAGAAGAAATAAAAGACTATTACAATATATTACTGACATTTAATGTTTTCCACAATTTTACCACAGCCTACTTTTCTACCTTTTTTCACATTACTCCTCTTTATGAATTCTTCACTTCAGCCAAGCAGAACATCTGACAGGGTGGTGTGTAGTGGTTGTTGTCCTTTGTTTTTGAAGAGGACCAAAATGACATCACTAATCAAAAGTTAAGTTTCAATGTGTCCAATTAACTGATCAGACCAATAGAAGCTTGCAATGCTCTGCTATAGGTTGGGCACAAATAATCTGTTTTTTGGGTGGATTCTCTAAATTTGCTCATCTTGCTTTCCCTTTGAGCTGCTTCAATTCTGCTTTGCTCATAGAGCACTGTACCTTCTCTGATGTGGGCATGGTGTGCTGAGCTGTCCTGTGCCAGTGTATTTCATGTCACACAATTAATTCAAATGCTCTTGAGAGAGACTTCGACAGTGTCCTTGTATTGCTTCTGACCACCATGTAAACTCTTATCCTGTGTGAGTTCTCCATAAATCAGTCTTTTTAGCAAGTGGACATTTTACATTTGAATAGTGTGGCCAGCCCATTGAAGTCACACTCTCTGAAGCAGACTCTGAATGCTTAGCAGTTTAGTTTGAGTAAGGACCTCTGTGTCTGGTACCTTATCCTGACAGAATCGTCACAATCTTCATAATACCGTTCAAATGGAAGTGATTGTTTCCTGACATGGTGCTGGTAGACTGTCTAGGTTTCATACGCATGCAACAGTGAGGTCAGCACAACAGCCCTGTCGACCTTCAGTTTAGTAGTCAGTCTAATACCTCTTTTCTCCCATACTTTCCTTCAGAGACACCCAAACACTGAGCTAGCTCTTGTAATGCTTTCATAAACCTCATTATCAATGTGTACATCCCTGGAAAATATACTGCCAAGGTAAGAGAAGTATTTACCCCATTTGCAGTAACCAATGGTTCCAAGTATGAATGGTGTGATGGTGGCTGATGTAGCACCTATGTTTTCTTGATGTTAATTATTAGGCCAAAATTTGCATAGGAATCAGAGAATTGATCCATACTTTGTTACATCTCAAGTTCAGAGGCTACACTGAGTGCACAATCATATGCAAGTGGAAAATCATGCACTAACACTCCCTCCACTTTGATCTTGGCTTGTAGACTTTTCAAATTGAAGAATTTACCATCAGTGCAGTTACTGACCTTGATGCCATGTTCATCCTCATTGAAAGCATTTGACATGGTAGAGTGGAGAAAAGGCTGGAATTACCATATAAAAATTTTTGTCCTTTTATTATTTTTATTTTTATTATTTTATTTATTTTATTATTTATTATTTAACTGTTACGTATTTTTTGACCTTTTCCAATATAACCCTGCTTTGAAAATCTATGAGGACTAACACTTTTGAAACATAGAATTATTGGTATTGTGTGGGACAAAGACAACCCTTGCCCAAATAAAAATAAGCAGAGCTATAGAGACAGGAAGGATTTATTTAATTATTCCTTCTTGCAAGAAGGGCAGTCTCGCTACTAGAAGCAGTGTAGTAGGAGAGGCAAAACACAAAATGCAAAGCTTGGTTATATGCCCAAAAGACCACCCCTTCCCCCACCTTTCATCCTGTCTTCTTCCCATTAATTAGGAACTGAGGCGCACAATCTTAACTGCAAAAAAAAATCTGCTGGTGTTGCAGGTGAGATGTCAGTAATATCAAAAGGCAGAAGGTACATGTCTAGTGGACATGAAAATAGACAAAATATGTCATCAGTATCAACTTATATATGAAAGCAAAAGATAAATGTTCTAACAATATCAATATAGATATGAAAGCAGACAATATTTCATGAATCATGGGGATTTTAGGACATGGTGACCTACCCAAAGTTCCACAAGATTTCCAATTTTATATTTATATTTATCTTTGTAAAGGTCAGATGGTGGTCTGTGGAAACATGTCTGGGACATTTAGGCCTGTGGTTATATTTTCAGGGTCTGTGCTTTCCCTTTCTATGCATTAACTAAACTTAACAGAAACTTCAACTTATGACCATGGAAGTAAGGCAAGGCCCAGGCAGCCAGCTCAGGCTGCTAAGTCTTTGGTACTTTATTACAATTCTTTTCAGATTTCTGGAATGTTACTTGAGAAGTTTTCACTTTTATTCCACTCAGTATTAAATGAAAGAACTAAATTTCGCTGAAATAGCATTACAACTGCCCAAATGTAGAGACCAAGACTGAATATTAGGTAGCTGATAGTGGGGTTATTTAGTTCAGGAAGTAGGTCGATAGATAGGTAGATAGATAGATAGATAGATAGATAGATAGATAGATAGATAGACAGACAGACAGACAGACAGACAGACAGATAGATAGATAGATAGATAGATAGATAGATAGATAGATAGATAGATAAATGTGTATAAGGTGTAATGACTACAGAAGTGTGGAAGTCAACTCTCATTTAAATTAATCACAGAAGTTCTAAACATCTGGATTGAAATAATGAAGTGGAAGTAAACTAGATCAATTTTATCTTAATTCACTTGAGATGAATAAAGGTGGTTGGGATTGGATTAAAGCAGATCATCCTACAAAACAAATATCTTAAAAATGTTTGAAACAAATAGGACGCACTCTCTAAAACTCTAGTTAAAACGGTATATCAATCTAGGAGTTTGATCATTCCAGAAACATACCAATGAAGTTGTGTTTAAACCCAAGTCTTCCTGATTCTTAGGCTAACTCTATCTAACCATTAAGCCTCACATACATAAAAGTGGGAAAACATACCTAGTTCGCTTATGGACATTTGATGTTTAGTATCCTCTTGCGACACTCTATTTTCAGTTTCCAAAAAGCAGTTTATCATGCAGAGTTGGGCTCAAGATTGAGTGTAGAGTTGGAGAGAGACCTACAGGTTATCTTCATAGAGATGATAATTAATCTCAGAAAAACAAATAACCCTCTTATCAAGTGAGAGATTAAAGAGGGAGTAAAGAGAAGAGGAAAAAGTCTTAGTCAACATCTAACATATTTGGAAAAGACTTCCAAACCTTTATTATCATCTCTAAATATCACATTTAGAACATAAGTATACCATTTTATCGTGAGGTTAAATGACTTGCTCAATGTCATTTAGGTCATAAGTAGCAGAACCAGAAATTATATCCAGACTTTCTTATTCCAAATTGAATGATCTTTTCACTGAACCATACAATTTCTTTTAGAGTCTGCACATTCCCTTCATGACTTTATAACCACCTGTACATGAGGTTGTGACAAATACAAAATGACTTGATAAGGGATAACCCTTGAATTTCTGCATGTAGAGTTTGGAAGGGCATAGTTGTAGTATGGTCAGATAAATACATGTTGTCTAGAGGCTCCAACCAATTTCATATTTTTTTCTTTTCTTGTTGATTACTACTCATAAGCCACAGTCAGTTATCTAGCAAATGAGTGTGGTTGGTTGTAAAGACAAAAGAATACAAATGGATGATTTAATAAATCTATCACACTAATTAGAAACATTTGAGAATGTTTATCAAGATGAGTGAATTTCTAGATAATACAGCTAAGTAGATTCTCAACTAGTTGGATAACTATCCAAAGATCAGTGATTTGTTGAACAAAGTCTAGTGTATCATCATCATCATCATCATCATCATCATCATCATCATCATCATCATCATCATCATCATCATCTTTATTATTGGACTTATATGAATGTGCCACATAGTTCTGATCTTGATTATACTGGGCTTTTTTATCAATGGTAATGGTAAAGTGATAGTAGCAAGATATGTATATGTTATATATGGGTAATATTAAATGGATAAAAATGGCCAATATGTTGGATGTGATCATAAGATTCAGAATTATTAAGGTAGGTTGGAGTTATAAGCCTATACTAAGATAATGAATCTCTTTGAGGCCAAATATAAAATTCTTCATTAGGCAAGGGGAAAACATTGACCCATACATAAAAGAAGGGGAATTGGATTGATGACAGTTCATCTGAAGAAAGATTTAGGCATTTCAGAAGTTTAATATGAGCCAATGCTATGGTGTGACTGCTAAGAAAATCTAACGTAGTCTTAAAATGCATTAATAAAAGCATAATGTAATGAAATCATAGATTTTGAACAGGCAGTTACTTCAAAGGGCAATTAGTCCAATCCTGTTATTTTATAGATGAAGTATCTGAGGTTCTTAGAAATAAAGTCATTGGATCAAAGACACACACACACACACACACACACACACACACACACACACACACATGCATGCACCTTTCAAAGAAGGTATTGGAAAGTTAGAAAGTGATCAGAAGAAGGTTACAAAGATGGTGAGGGATCTGGAAAATGTGTCCTCTGACAAAAGACTAAAAGGAGTGGTCTCAGAGACAAGTAGGGATATCTTCAAATATTGTACTTGAAAAGTATTACTGTTACTGAGATAATATATTTAAACTACTTTCCAAACCTTAAAGCATGAGTAGTAGTAATAGTAGTAGTAGTAGTAGTAGTAGTAGTAGTAGTAGTAGTAGTAGTAGTAGTAGTAGCAGTAGCAGCAGCAGCAGTAGCAGTATATTTGAGGGAAGGGATTAAGCTTCTCTTTTAGGCTAATGATGAGGAGTTAAACACATCTGGGTAAGAGCTCAATATAAAACCCTCATATAATGGAAAGGACACTAATTTGGAATCTGAAGAACTGATTTGGAGTGCAGTTGTTTGTCTTTCATTTTTGAAGGGGACCAATGACATCACAGGGTGATTGTGTGTGAACTATATTTAAGTGAGGCAGAGAATTGGACAAAGTAGTCACCTTTACTCTCTCTACTAACTCATTGAAGTGCAGCAGCATGGTAAAAGTCAGGATTACTAGTGATGGCCTAGGATGCAGTGGATGACCTTGGCATCTTCAATATCTGACCAAGCTCTAAGTGTTCCATAGCACCTCCTTCAACTGGATTCATGGCTTTAGGAACAAATTGTTCTCAGGTTCCCATTCCACCAGTTGAAATGTTCACGTGTTTGGGGCAGCCATTCCCCTAGTTCACCAATGGATTGCAAAGCTTCTCAGTTACCCTCAACATGATTTAGTCTGTCTGCAAAGATAGTTATACTGGGGCATGGTTGCTGCATATCCCACAGCTTCTTGGAGCCAAAGGTGACAGCTGGATGAAAGGTAGAGAGCAAAGGTGGATGCATAGCCTTGACAAAGGCATTGGCAAGCCCTCACACAACACATCTAGTCCTCATTGAACATCCCATATACCCCTATGTAATATGCGTTAATCACATTAATGATAGTTCTCATTTATATGTTTGAAGGTTTTCTAAAGCACTTAAATAAATTGCTTCATATTTTAATCTTCTACATTGCTTTCTACTCTAGATTGATGATGATCCTATTAGCCACTAAAGAAATGTGAATTATCAAAAACAAAAAATGCTGCTGCTGCTACTGTTACTAGGAAGCAAGGTATGGTGGAAAGAGGACTGGACACATCCAAGAACACATGGGTTTGAGTATTTTCTCTGAAACATACCTAGCTTTTTTGATCCTGTAGATAGAATTCATTGCCTTTCTGTGCTTTATATAAGAACCACAAATGGATATCCTTGTGCCAGCACCTGTCAGCTTCCAATTACTGCCCGCTAACTTCCCCGTTTCCTAACTGGGATGTATTTCAACTGGTGCAGAAAGGAGTAGCTTACTGTTTGACTTCGGGTCTTCCATTTGTTGCTTCATCTGCCCTTGGTGTAATAGGTAGAGGAAAATTTGTAGGGACTTATTTCTTCTACTGTGGAGGTTCAACTTCTATCTGCAAGCTGTGCTTTTTTCCTGTCTAATCTTCATGTTTTTGAGGGAAATGTAGCTGTGAAGCAGTGCCTGTCATGTGCCTCTCAACTCATTTTTTTACTTGCTTTCAGCCCACTCTCCAATCTCCACTGGAAGTGGAATGGTGCCTTCCACTAAATACGAAACTTATCAACTAGTCACACAAGTCACATTCTAGTGACTCTGAAGTCCTGTAGATCATTCAGACCTCAGTCCACATTTACCTCTATCACCTGATATCTCATTTCCATATCTTCAGCCTTTCTACCCCAAAGTTTCAATCAAACACAGGCTAGCCCTTCTACAGTGCCCTATGTAACACCTGTTGAAAAAAGACTTCCCTTAATTTTAAATTCTTTCCTCTTACACTCCTATATTATTGAAACTCAGATGCTCTGACTACAAAGCCTCCCTGGTCCACTTTTCTAGTACTGATTGCACTTCAGTTTTTCATCTCAGCTCAGTAATCAAGGCAAGGGGATGGGGCTAACCTATGCTCCCCATTGTCACTTCAAGTTTTTTTTTTTCCCTACCTCCACCATCCAGGTACCTCTTTTACTTTGAGGTTTATTACCCATTCACTTTTGCTAACCAAAAAAATTTATAATAGCTTTTATGTTCAGATGCCAAAATCACTCCTTTTCTTTCCCCAATGAGTTTTCTATCTGAGTTTGTGTGATTTAAATTTGTAGTTGATTCAGTTAGAAGAGTTCTGTGATTTTTTGTTCCATTTTCATTCAGCATCATAAGTTTAGGAGTGAAGGTGGGGAATGGTGAGGGTGATCAAAGGCTGAGACTTAGCTGGATATAATTGGCTCATAATTGTTCTCCCCTCTTCCAATCCTGTCTTCATATTAGGGGCTTCTAGATACATATTAACTATCCTTTAAATACCTCAAACACTAAAATTCATTTCCTCAACCTATTCACTTTCTATGAGCTATTCCTCCACCCTACCTTAACCACACACAAAGAAGGTCTTGTCATCAATACAAATGTGCTGTCTATGTTCAAGAATTCTTTATTCCTCATATTTGATCAAAATCTATTGACTTTTCACCTCTTCTTTTGCTTTCCCTTATAAAACCTTGGTCTTATAAAACCTTGGTCTTCAACCCTACTCTTTCCCTTATAAACCCTACCTCCAATCCCTTGACACCTCAGTTCTCTTCCAGGCTGTCTTTCCTGAACTAAGCACTCTTTCCTCTTTTCCCC
The DNA here is from genome assembly GCA_011680675.1 of Gymnobelideus leadbeateri. Classification (NCBI taxonomy): domain Eukaryota; kingdom Metazoa; phylum Chordata; class Mammalia; order Diprotodontia; family Petauridae; genus Gymnobelideus; species Gymnobelideus leadbeateri. The sequence goes on from WOXC01011577.1 coordinate 56,277, forward strand.
ATTTTGACCCCCTGGTAAACCAATTTAACACCACACCATACTACTCTTTTTAATTTCTAGCTTCACCTGTCATATTGTAAATTTTACCCAGCTAAATCCCAGATTCTGATCACCCCACCACTCAAAACCTTCACTACTAAAACATATGTCACTGAATAAAAATGGAAAAAAAATCACACAAATCTTCTGACCGAATTAATGATAGATTTATATCATGCAAATTAGCTACTTGCTCATTCTCTATTGCCTACCAACATGTCCATGTCTCCCCATCCTGGAAAAAAAGAAATCACTTGATCCTTCCATTGCCAGGTAACCATTATCCTATATTATCCTATATATCTCCATATCTCTTGTGTGTTTTATAGCTAAATTCCATTAAAAGGTCAATTTAGTGCCTCTACTTTTCCCCCACTCTCTTAATGCTTCATAATTTAGCTTCTGACCTCATTATTCCACTGAAACTTCTCCCTCCAATGTTACTAATGATCTCCTAATTGCCAGATCCAATGTCCTTTCCTCAATCCTCATTTTTCTTGACCTTCCTGTAGTCTTTGACACTTATTGATTACTCTTTTCTTTTTGATACCATCTTCTCTCTGGTTTGGGGGAAAAAAAACTCTCTTCTGCCTCTCCTCCACCCTATCTGAATACTTTTTCTCTGCTTTTTTTGTTGGGTTCTTTTTCATATCACTCCCTCCAATCGTGTGTGTCCCTCAGGCTCCTGTCACTGACCCTCTTTTTCTCTCCTTCTATACTCTTTCACTTAGTGAGCTCATCATCTGCCATCGATATAATTGCTGTTTCTAGGTTGATGACTCTCACATACTAACCTGTCTATAAGCTGATCTCTTATCTTGAATCTCCAGCTGTCTTTCTAATATTTTTAACTGGATTCCAGTAGACATTTTAAACCCAATATGTCAAAATAAAACTGATTTCATCTCCTTCTAAACCCTCCTCTCTTATTCCTTCCCTATTACTGTAGAGAGCAAAACAATTTTGCCAGTTCCTCAGCCACACAACCTAGGAGTCATTCAGCACTCTTCATTCTCTCAAACTCCCAATATCCCATCTGTTGACATGGCTTATCAATTTGAACTTTGGAACATTTCTTAAATATGCCACCTTCTATCCTTTGATATTACTACCACTCTGGTATAGGCCCTCATCACCTCACACCATACTATTGTAATAGTCTTCTGGTGTGTCTGCATGCCTCAAGTCTCTCCCCACTCCAATTCATTCTCCACTTATCCACTAAAATTATTTTACTAAAGCAGAGGACTGACCATGTCAACCCTCACCCCCCTCACTCTAACTCCAGTGCATCCCAATTGACTCTAAGATAAAGTACAAAATGCTTTTTGAGATTCAAAACCATTCATAACATAGCCTTTTCCTAAAATTCCAATCATCTTATACTTTACTCCTTTATAGGTGTTCTTTGACCCAGTGACTCTGATCTTGCAGTTGCCAGAACACAACATACCACCTCCAGTCATTTTTACTATCTATCCCTCGTGTCTGGAATGCTTTCCCTCCTCTGTTATTCTTCCTGACCTCTCTACCTTTAACTCCCAAGTAAAATCTCACCTTAAAACTTTTTGAAGCCCTCTTGAACTTTTTCTTAGTTCTAGTGCTTCCCTCTATTATTTCTTATTTATCCTTGTATGTATTTGTTTGAATGTGTCTCTCCAAATAAGATGTGGACTCCCTGAAGGCAGGGGTTCTTTTTTGTCTTTTTTTTTGCATCATTAATACCTAGAGCAATACCTAGCACAGAGAAGGAACTTAATAAATAATGATTGATTCTTCTTCTTCATCATCATCATCATCATCACCTAATGGATAGATGGTTAGCTTCCAAGTCAGTATAACTCCGGCTCAAGTTTTACCTCTTTGTGAATCTGGACAATCATGGACTACTCAGTCACTCAAACAAATCATTAAGTAGCAAAAAACATTGCATATTTGCATCAGCATAGTGCATTAACAATGCAATATTCACTATGCCTATGGCAATTATAAATAGGCTTATGTGGTTATTAATCACAAAATATATCAGGCTCTCTATATGGGGGATAAAGCCAGAGAATTTATTAAAATACCAATAACTGAGTCCCAAAACCAGAAAGTCAAAGCCATCAGAGTAGTTATGAAATTGGCACAAGTAGTTAATGTAGTAACCAACCACATTCTTTTTTTTTTTTTAAAGCAATTGGGGTTAAGTAACTTGCCCAAGGTTACACGGCTAGGTTTTTGTTTGTATGGATTAAGTGTCGGAGGCCGGCTCCAAACTCAGGTCCTTCTGATTCCAGGGCCAGCACTCTATTCACTGCGCCACCTAGCCGCTCCAACCAACCACATTCTTAAGCCTTCAAAACAGAACAGGCTACCTCAGGCAAAGGTCCTTCTCTCCCCACTCACAGCAACTGCTCATCGTCCAGGAAGCATGCTCCAACAGCTCCGCCCCCCCGCAGTTCCAGTCCCTGGCAGTCCCCAACAAGAGTCCTTAGCAGAAATTCTGGCTGGCTCAAAAAGGGGTTTGTGCCTCCACCTCTACCTTGGCAGTTACTGCTGCTGCTGCTGCCTTGACCACCAACAGTCCCCAACAGTTCCCAACAGAACTCTAGCTTTTTTTTTACTCTTCCTCTTGCCCTGCCCCTTCCTGCTATGACAGCAAGTCCAATGGGGCATGGAAAATCTTTAAATCCCATAATCCTTACACATAGGTAACATTTTTAATAGGAAAAGTATTTTCCCACTTATATCATAGATCTGCATAAAATATGGAAGTAATGATATAATGATGTCAAGATAATGTTACTAATAACAATGAGATCTGGCCCATGAATGGAACAGCTGTCACTGGAAAGCATTCACTCTCTGTCGTTTTCAATGCGCAACCAAGATGAAATGAATCAACCTAGGAACTTTTAATTGATTCCTGTTTTGGGCAGGGGGTTAGACTAGCTTCTACAATGTTTTCTATTGCAAGATTATCTCTATTTGTTAATTAAAAATAAAATTAGAAACAAAACCTTTTTTTTTTTTGCTGGCTATATGTAGTTTATGGGTTGTGACTTTTTTCAATAAAGTTAACAAAAGAATGCCTTATGTCACATTGTTCCCAGAATTCCAGTCATCCTTTGCACTCTATAGTTTTTAAATTATTTTAATGAGTTTTACAGCCCTCCAAACATTTTATGAGGAAGCTCAAAGTTCAGTAACCTCAGGACTTCAGTTCAATCCACACAACAAATTCAGGGAAAAACTAAATTATGACATCTGAAAAATAAATGTTAAAGTAGTTCACTCTGACTCTAAGATTTCACACATAAATATTTTAATAACTAAGTTTCCTTTTAGAGTGAATAGAGCAAAATAAGGGAAAATCACTTGAGAAAAGGAAAATGCTTCTCCACACACATACTTTTTTAAAATAGCATTTTATTTTCCCCAATTACATATTAAGACAACTTAAACATTTTTTAATGTTTTGAGTTCCATATTTTATCACTCTCTTTGCTCCTCTATTCTCTCCCCCATTACTGAGACACTAAGCAATCTGATATGGTTATGCATGTGCAATCATGAAAAACATTTTTGTATTAGTCATTTTTTATAAGAATACTCAAAAGAAAAAGAAAGTTTAAAAATGGTCTTTCAGTCAGTACTCAGGCAGAATCAATCCTTAACTCTGGAAGCAGATACAATTTTTCATCATGAGTCCTTTGGGATTATCTTGGATCATTGTATCGATCCAATTAATTCACAATTCTCCATCATACAATATTGCTGTTACTATGTATATGTTCTCCTGGCTCAGCTCACTTCACTTTACATCAGTTCATGTAAGTATTTCCAGTTTTTTTTTTTTTTCTGAAATCATCCTACTTGTCATTTCTTATAGCAGAGTAATATTCCATCATACTAATATACCACAATTTGTTCAGCTATTCCCCAATTGATGGACATTTCCTTGATTTCCAGTGATTAGCCACCACCAAAAGAGCTGCTATAAATAGTTTTATACAAATAGGTCTCCCTCCCCCCCCACCTTCTTAAAATTTTTTTCTATATGATATAGACCTAGCAGGATACACATATAACTTTATGTATTATTTAAAGTTATAAGATGTTCTATTATTGTTGTAATTAATTGGAATGTATGTCTTGCTTTTGAGGAGTGTGGTGACTAGGAAGTATTTCATTATTCCTCTAATGGATAGTTGACATTTACCCTTCAATGGTGAGAACAGTTGAGTAGAGCACGGGGATTATGACATTAAGTTTATGGCTTCAATCTAGTTGGCTTTGCTTTGTTTCTTACTTATAGAAATGTCCCTTGGATTCACACTATACAAATGCATGTCTTTGGTTACAAGGAGAACTAGACAAGCAAGCTTAAGGAAGACTAAGAGTAGAGTAAGACTAATACTAAGACTCCCATGAATAAAGAAATGAAAGCACAATTGTATAAGGAACACTGTATTTCTAGATGAGGAATAGCACATTGTGGTTTTTTCTTATTATATCATTCTGGAAAATATAATAAACTCCAACTTCTTGTGGAAACAGGAATTTAAGTTGATGTATAAAGTAAGTAATCAATCAAAGTTCCAGCTTGGGTCATTGTAGCTTTATATATATGGGATAATTTAGTAAGATAAAATTGGAATATTTTTCTAAAAGTTAATCCACATATGCAGTTTTGGTGGAATCAAGAAAGGCTTCAAAGAAAATGCAGCATTTGAAGTAAACAGTGGAGGAAGCCAAGGATTCTATGTGACTTATGTGAAAAGGGAAGAGTTTGTTTGTTTGTTTGTTTGTTTTTTGCTTTTTCTGGAGGGGGAAGGTAGGGCAATTGGGGTTAAGTGACTTGCCCAAGGTCACATGGCTAGTAAGTGTTATGTGTCTGAGGCCAGATTTGAACTCAGGTCATCCTGACTTCAAAGCTGGTGCTCTATTTACTGCACCATCTAGTCACCCTGGGAAGAGTTTTTATACATAAGGTACAAATGGTAAAGGCAAAGAGGTAGGAAGTGAGAAAATTTTCTATTAAGGAGACAAAGTTTCAGAAGGTATATCGTATTTATACTAGTTGACTCTTTCTGAATTCAGATCCTTCCCAAAGTCTTTCCATACCTGCCTGTATAACTTCAAATTGGATGAATCAACCCTCTGCGCCATTGTCATTGACTTTTGGCACTAGGCTCTTATAGGAGGGATAGTCATTTCTTCTCCTCAGTTATAACCTAATTTCAACAAGCACTTGCCCTGTCTTGAGTAATAATATCCTGAAATATCTGTGTTTGAGGATAGAACATGAATCAAGACCACTGACCCTAACACACATGGGAAGTCATCTTAAAGTCTCAAGACAACCTCTCACTCTTCAGACACACATCTGATTTAAATGAGCAAAAAAGATTAATGTTTCCCCTGGGATCCAGACCACCTCACTGGACTTTAGACAAGGTGAAGGAGTGAAATGGACATTTTCTTGATTTTATCCTGGTCAGGCAGACATGACCTTGGTAATAGAAAATGATATTTTGCTTTCTTTTGTTTTAGAAACAGAGATCTGATACACTATAGTATTATTAACACAAATTATTCTAGCAAATGGAAAACTATGCACATTTACACTTAATAATCAGTCTACATCTGCCCAAATAAAGTGAATTCACAGTCACAATTTAACTAAGAATCAAAGATACAGTTTAAGCTCAAAGTTTTTTTTTTTTTTCCCCATGGGTTTTTGTTTGTTTTATTATGTTTATTTTTCTGTTGACGCTGTTCATTAAAGACCTAATTTATTCTGATTAATTTTCAACTCATTGTGAAGGACAAGAAATTGAAAACATAGGATGAATCACATTTGATAATGTGAGAACAAGGAATGCAGTTAGGGAAAGTTGAAGGGTGTGTTTGTGTGGTGTGTGTATGTGTGTGTGTGTGTGTGTGTGTGTGTGTGTGTGTGTGTTATTATAACCATTACATATTGTTTTGAAGATGGATTTGTGGAATTGGAGGATCTGATTCCTGAAAATAAGTTTTAATGTGGGAGAAAGATCTAGGCAATCACATAATCTCAGAGATAAGAGGAATCATAAAAACCATCTAATGCAACCCCAGCTTGAAACAAATCCCTTCTATGACATTCTCAGTGATTGTCATTAAATATTTGTTCAAAGGCTATGGGAGACTATGCGTCTCAGAGATAGGGTCAGAGAAGGGACTGTCTTACTTTGTGATTGTATTTTTTTCCTAGCTTGGGAATTCTGAGTGTCCTAAATGATAATGAGCATTGTCTTAAGTGGGAGAGAAATAAAATATACGAAAAAGACAACTTTTGTCTATTTCACACTTTTGTTTCTCATTTGTCCCATTCCATCTGTCATTTTTCTTTCTAATTCAATCATTTTTAAAATTATTTTTTCTCTGTCAACTTATCAGTCCCTTTTTGAAAAATAAGTTTGAAGAAGAGATGAAGAGTAATCTTTAATGAAAAATTTCACTGTTCCAACAATAAGAACTGATTTTTTTTTTCTTTTTGGAGAGGGGGAAGTACGGCAATTGGGGTTAAATGACTTGCCCAAGGTGACACAGTTTTTTTGTGTTATCTGAGGCCAAATTTGAACTCAGCTCCCCCTGTCTCCAGTGCTCTATTCACTGAGCTACATAGATACCTCCAGAACTGAACTTAGAAATGTGTTTTTGGGTGAGTTAAGGAAGCAGCCAAAAGTCAGGCTTGGACAGCCTTTGATGCCATCCGTGAGAACAGCTGTCTCAGACATGCTTGGCTGTGAATACTGAACTGCCAACAAGAGCTTCAGGGTTGCTTGGCAGGATTTGTTGCTGAGTACATTGAATTCATTTGGAAGGAAAATGGATCTGGCATTGCTGAAGGTGGACGATAACAGAGTGCTTGTAAAGCTCTTGTACTGTTTTTCTGGATTTAGGCTCCTCTGCTTGTTCTATACTTTGGGGAAAAAATCCTGATCTCCCCATGAATCCAGCTCTATACCAAACAGTTAGAGATGGGCTTTAAGTAATCTGTAAGACTCAAGTGAGATGGCCCATATAAAGCATTTTGCCTCATATCACTTAAAGTGATACAGAAATGTTGTCTATTTTCTGTTTAATTCTGCAGAGATAACTGACAAAAGAACCAGAGTCCTGGACTAGGAAAGAGGACAGTGTATGTTCACAATAGTTGTTGACTGTTAGTTTGCCTCTGAGAAATCTTGTATCTCAATTTCAAAATCTGTAAAACAGAGACAAAAGAAACCCCCCAACAAAGAGTAAAAACCTGTAAGAATGGTGATAAAGTCCAAATATCAGGAAACATATTTAAAAATTTTCAAATACTAAAGAGCAAAATAACTTTTAGTGGAGATTTTTACTCTTCCCCACTTATTGCATGGAGTTGAAGTGCAAATGCCTCTGGGACAAATTACATATTATGTTTTTTATTGAATGAGTCAAAAAAATAATGATTCTTTGGGTTTCTGTTTGTTTTTGTTTGTTTTTAATTTTACTAATGTCTTGGGATACAAGTTGATTTTCTTAAGGATCACTGACAACATTTTCAGAACAACTCTGGTAGCAGATAGAAATGGACCTTATTCTGCTCCCACATGAATTTTTCTGCTATGTTTCTGTTTTGTGAGAACTTAATAAGTCAGAGTTGTTTCATTCTTTGTACTGGTATTCATGGTGCACAGTACAATGAATGCCACCTAGTAGGTAATTAATCAATGCAAATTGATGGATTAAATGATAATTGATAGGTTGGGGATTTTATGAGTATTTGTAAATGCAACAAAATATGTTTATAGGAGATTTGTATGAATCTGTATCATATCTAGGTCATTATAACCAATAATTTTGTCTGTGATGATATCATACTTTCAAAATAATTTACTCATTGAATTCTCAAGGAATATTTTTTACTTTGTATTTTTTAAATAGGTATTTTTAATCTGTTACTATGCAAAAGACAGTAAGCTTCTGATTGATCAATTCCGGCTCCCTGCTTGGATTTTTATTGGTATCCAATGATTTTTTTTGGGAGGGGCCTTCTTTAAAGGAATGTTGCACAGTTTTCTCCACTCAATCACACACACTGTATTAATTAGTATTCTAGACTATGAAACATTACCATTTCTATAATTTCTGCTGGGAATAATGTGATCCTGAATGGCTATATAAAGTTTAAAATTTTTATAAACAAATCTGCCATTTCTTTGGTACTTTTCTCTCAACAATGTTCGATAAGTTTGTGTGGATTCTGTCATGTCTTACCTATTGATTACACTTGTGGATCTTAGCTTGTTTCACAGGCTCCATCCAGAAATAAAACACTTTTGGTTCCATTTAATGAATCCAGTGATGTATACATTTTCATCATCACCATCAACTATAAAAATTTATTAAAGGTTTACCCAATGTCAGTCATTGTGTTAAGCACTGAATATGAATAAAGGCAAAATCAATTTGTTAGACTGAACTATTACTAATGGAATCAAATGAAGTCTTCCTATTTCAAAAAAAATTTCTTTAAAATCTAACCTGAATGTTTAGTACATGGAGAGATTTATTATTTTTTTCTACTGATTTGCAAATGTTAATAGGCCCCTAGCTGTTTGGCTTGCTTGGTGGTGCAGTGGATAGAGTGCTGGGCCTGGATCAGGAAGATTCATCAGGCACTTACTAGCATTGTTACCCTGGGCAAATCACTTAACTCTTTTATGCCTCAGTTTCCATCCCCTGTTAAATGAGCTAGAGAATGAAAGGCAAACTATTTAATTATCTTTTCCATGAAAACATGAAGTGGTATCACGAATAGTTGGGCACGACTGAACAACAATAACAACAAGCTGCCATGGGGGTCATTATTTTTTTTTATTAACATTGCATAGACTTTTTTTTGGATGCCTTCTAGCTCCACTTTTGATTTAACCATTTTAAAAGTTTCGGCTAAGACTGATGTTGTGTATTGATATAAATATGGTTTTCCTATTCAACTTTGATTTGAGCATGCCAATCAGTCTCTTAACTTACACAGTATCACATTTTGCCTTTTTCTTATGCATTTTGTGACTTGGCTAAAGAAAGCTAGGATTTTATAAATATTGTTTTAATATTTGTCTTAATTGTTTTAATTTGTCATTCAGATTCAAGCTCCAAGTACGTAGTTTATATACTCCTAAGGATCATTAAAATTATTAATTCAATCTAAAGAAGAAATATATACTTCTGGTATTTTTTTCAATAATTTTTTCATAGGAGAGAAAAGCTGAGGTCCTGTGACATGACAACTCTCCACAAAGGAGGTAGTAGCATCAACAGACAAATATTAGACCAAAGTGAAGAATTAATGACGACTCATGTTGGCTGAGCTCTTCGGATTACACTTTCAATACTTAGGCCTCTGAAGAGGAAAATGACAGCAAAACAGAGACTCGTGTAAGACACCAGAAAAGTGAATAGCCATTTTTTTTTTTTTTACTGAATGCTTCTGAAGAGAATACAACCTAAGTTAACATAGAATAAACAATTAGTGTCAAGATATTTTTTTTGTAAGAGTTCAATGTTTAGCAGTGCTCAGTCCAAGACTTGCTAGGAACCTTGCAGAATTTTTTCAGAGCTGGAACATTGAAAAGTCATGATGCAGAAAGTATGCATTTTTAAGAAGGAGAATTTTTTTATTTTATGTTTTGTGAGGGCAATTGGAGTTGACATGCCCAAGGTCACATGGCTAGTAAGTGTTAAGTATCTGAAGCTGAATTTGAACTCAGGTCCTCCTGACTCCAGGGCTGGTGCTCTATTCACTGTGCCACCTAACCACCCCAAGAAGTAGATTTTTTAAAGAACATTATTTTTATGAGGTAGTGGCCAGATGAAAAGAATAGACTTTTAGATAATTAATCCAATGCTGTAATTCAGAGTGACCTTGAAGGGCAAAGAATGCAGAAAAAACAAAACAAAACAGATGCTATGAGGAGTTAAATCTCAAGAATGGATTATTTATCTTTTACTTTATTTGAACAGATGTGATAATGTTATGTAATCACAGTCAGAATATGCATTCATCTGACATTCATTCTAATCAAGAATTGAAATTGCTGTGGTCTATTTTAGGAATAGCCTTCCTGCTATTTTATGCCTGTCTGAAATCAACACTTTTTTCAGTGTCCAACTTAAGACATAACCTCACAAGATGTTTCTTGACTCATGCCACCTAATTGCCTTACTAGTTTCATAATAGTATTTGTCTACCAGACGGTCAATAAAGATTTATTAAGTGGCAACTATGTGACAGACACAGCACTAAACTCTTGGGAGAAAAATAAAATACAGTCCCTGCCCTCAACTAGTTTATAATCTAATGGGATATAACAATACAAAAATGAAATTAAAAAATAAAAAGGGGAAGAAGGCACCCAATATAGGGATATGATGAAAAAGTCCAAAGAAGTTCAAAAACAGTGCCGTTTTTGATAAATTGGGAGAAGATTCTGTTGAGTCCTCACCTTAAATAGAAGTCCTAGTGTCCATGGTCCTTCAATCCAAACCTGCATCTTTACATATGCATGGGTTAATAGAATGGTTTTGGAGTCAGAGGACCTGAGATCAAATTCTGTATATGGCATTCAATACCTTTGTGACCTTGGCAGATGTGGGGTGAGATGAGATGACTTCTGAGGACAATTGACATATATATCAGATGCACAATACCTATATGTATATGTATATGAATGTACTTAAACTTGTGTGCATTCCTCTTTTCCTATGATCTACATTGTCCTTTGGCTATTTCATCTGTATTTAGTCTTCTAATAATTGTCCTGGAACCATTAATACCCAATTTTAAATAATGCTTTTGACACTTGCTTACTTGGTAACCATGGAAAAATTATCCGTATTCTCAATATAAAACTCAATCCATCAAATCAATATCACAAATATCCTTTTGTCTAATGATTGATTTTTTGTACTCTATAGGATATTTTTATTTTAACTGAATTTCCATTAAGCCACAGAAGCAGAAAATCTCCCCGTCAGTCAAAGGAATGAGTCAGTACTGATTAAGGTACAGAAAATACCCTAACATGACTAGCAAAATGCCTATACTTCTATCTCTTTCCCAATCCCCAGGCCACCTGTGCAACTGAGGCACCTCAGGTGACTATCCAGTCACTACCTTGGCCATTTGTGGCATCATTTTATTTATTTATAGTGTGAAACTGCATAATCTGACCAGTTCATCTGCTTAAACTGCCAGTGAATATCCCTTTTTGGGATTCTACTCTGGCTCTCCAGACTGAAGACTAGAGAATTAGCCTCAGTGAATGAGTGATAATGAACCAGGCTCTGCCAAATCCTAAGCTCCTCTGCTCTTACAACCCAACAATAATTCCCTTGTTTCCTTCAATGAAGGGCAAAGCATAATAATTCATTCTTTCACATGCACAAAATCATTCTCATTAAATTATCTTTTTAAAACAAAATTAAGAAGCTGCATGGCACGATTGGTAGATTGTTGGATTTGGAATCAGAGAGATATGAATTCAAATTTTACTTTATAAACTAGGTGGGCAACCCTGGACAAATGACCTAACCTTTCTCAGGTTCAGTTTTCTTATCTGTAAAATGATGGGGTTGGACTCAATTTTCCCAAGGTCCCTTTTAGTTCTAGGCTGACGGCCCTAAAATTGATGATTCTAGGATGGTTTCTGTTACCATTTGGCCTTTGGAAAACTTTTCTGACAATTATTATCAGAGTTATTAAAATCCTAAGAAGTCTCAAAATTCCATAATAAAAAACTGCTTTCCCTAAATCGGTTTTAAGACAAATGTCTGATGTACAGATGTGATAACTTGAATTACATGATAATGATGAAATCAAAATCCCATGCTATCTGCATATAATAGGTGACAAATGATTTTTTTCCCCATTACTTCATGTCTCTTTGGAGAAGATCTAAAAATTCATGGTACCCAACACAGCAGCTTTTGTATGACTTGAAAGGCCCAAGTATCTTCAAACATGCCTGGTACTGCAACCACAAGTATCACTTGGGAATTGCCCAGGTAGAAAAGCAAATCCATATCAAGGCGGGTTAAATTTAAGATTATATGTACCAACTGAAAATGACATTCTTACTCCTTTGCATTAACACGTACCTGCATATTAGTTCATTTGGAAAGCTTTGTAATTTATATTCTCTGATTACTTATCTTTTGGATCACTTCTTTATTACATATTTGTTTTCTAAAATTTCCCTAATGAAAGTAATTGACTGTTGTTCTTTGAAAAATGAATGAATGAGGAGATGAATGAATGAATAAATATGAATAAATGAATGAATAAATTTGAAATTAGAAGCAAAATTGAATACATCTACACTTTCCCATCAAATACCACCCCATTTAAGCTGGAAAGTAGTCCTACAATTTCTTTAAAATGTATCTTATAACTTACATATATATTACAAAAGTATTAGTGCAACTTCAAGCTATTAAAGTGTGTGTGTGTGTGTGTTTGTATTCTCAACTTCATGACTTTCCCTATAGAATTTTAATTCTTGGCTTGATGCCTAATATCCTCCTGAGCCCTTGGAAATGTTCTCCTATACTATAGGATGCCTATCAATCTCTGAATATATTTTCTATCCTTTACCATCATAAATTCTGAGACAGGAATTCTTTTTTTTTTTTTTTTTGCTCTTTGGAGGGCAATTGGGGTTAAGTAACTTGCCCGACGTCACATGGCTAGGTTTTTGTTTGTGTGGGTTAAGTGTTTGAGGCCCCATCCGAACTCAGGTCCTTCTGACTCCAGGACTGACACTCTACTCACTGCGCCACCTAGCTGCCCCGAGACAGGAATTCTTAACCTAGGGTCTGCAACCTTCTTAAAATATCATGATTACTGTATTTCAATATAATTTGCTTTCTTTGTAGTCTTTTTAATTTTTATTTCATTTTATAAATTTATTTGTATGTTTTTTAGTTTTCAACATTCATTTCCACAAGATTTTGAGTTAAATTTTCTTCCTGTCACTCCCCTACCCCCACCTCAAGATGGTAAGCATACTGATTATCCTTTCCCCAGTCTACCCTCTCATATCCCCTCCCATCCCTCCCCCTCCTCCCACCCCCTTACTTTCTTGTGAGGCAAGATGGATTTTTATACCCCATTGTCTATATATCTTATTTCCTCAATGCATGTCAAAAACAAGTTTAAATATTTGTTTTTAAAACTTTGATTTCCAGATTCTTTCCCTTCTTCCCTCCTCAACTACCCCCACTGGGAATACAAGCAATTCAATACAGGTTGTAGATGTGTCGTTACCAAAAATGTTTCCATATTAGATATTTTGTGAAAGATTATCTGTATTTCCCTCTGGTGTGGCTCATGGGGGACTGAGCTGCAGTCCCAGACAGTACAATAGACCCTTACTGTTGGCCTGCCATACTGCCTTCATTGGGAGATTTGTTTCTCACTGTCACTTTGTAGGTTCTGTAGCTCTAACATTTGTTTAGAGGCATTTTTTTACAGGTATTGGAGGTGGTTGGAGCAGGAGATAAAGCATGTTTCTGCTTTTACTCCACCATCTTGGCTCTGCCCATTTTCAGTCTTATATATTTGATTTTATGCATTTAAATGTTACTCTAAGAAGAGATCCTTGCTACTTATCAGGCTGGCAATGGTGTTCATGATACAAAAATTTAAGAATTCCATTTCTAAGATATAGAAATCATTTCCTGCCAAGGTGCCCATCATTTTTATCCTCAAAAGCAATTAGCCATGTTATTAAGATAAAATGTCTCCTTGCTGATTCCTTACACTTTTGAAAAATCATTAATCATTAAGGTAAATCAATAAATCATCAATGATTCTATTTTTGGAAGAGAGAATTGAAGTAGATGTTTGAATAGCAAGTTCCCACCCCCACCTCCTGACAGCCAGTATTTTATCATTCCTTTTTTCCCTATGTGTAATCTGATTGTGAAACTCCTGCTTTATTTACTTCCTTTATAGATGATCTCTAATATAGCTCAATGACCAAACAGATTTTTTTAATCCCTCCTTTACTGTTTACCAAAATGTATTCTGCCATTTTTACCTTCCTTCTGTTTCTTAGACTTACTCACTTTTTTGTATTTTTAAATATAGATGGGATGGCTAGGTGGCACAGTGAATAGAGCACTGGCCCTGGAGTCAGGAGGACCTGAGTTAAAATCCAGCCTCAGACACTTAACACTTACTAGCCAAGTGACCTTGGGCAAGTGACTTAACCACAATTGTCCTCCAAAAAGCAATGTTCGTGTGTGTGTGTGTGTGTGTGTGTGTGTGTGTGTGTGTGTGTGTATGCATATATATAAAGCCACCAAATCCCCTGATAACTTGCCCTTGTCAATTAATTTATCTAATCCCAAGTCTCAGCAACACTCTGTATATCAGATATGCTTCTATTTGAATCTATAGTTATCTTTTATATGGCTTATATATTGTTTATTTTCACTCAGACCTGTGGATTTAAATGGTTTACTATTTGTTTCTTTCTTAGATCACATTTCCTATGAAATTCTGGATGTTTTCAATTCTTTCTCTTGAATTTTAGGCACTCTCAGTGTTGCCAGGTGTTTGACAAATAGAGCCAGGGTTCTACATTTGCCATCTTTTTATTTAAACAGTTTTGCAAGATTTCAGGCAATTTTACTTTATACTACTGTTGTAGTGAGCAGATGAGATAATTGTAAAGTACTTAATACAGTTTTTGTCACATAATAGGGACTTAATACATGCCTGTTTCTTATTTATACACTTAGAAATCCTGAACCATTGCATCACAAATTTGAAAAGGAACTAGAGAGATCATGTATACTATATGTCTCATTACATTATTCAGCCAATCAATTCTCCATTCAAAACTATAGGAGAAAGAGAAGATATGTTTAAGAAATATGTAGAATTTCAAAATTCATGTGTTGAATATAAGTTGATTTTAGGGATATCTTACATAATGCTCCCCCAAAAAGTCTGTGAGAGTGATGAGAAGAAAAGCAAGGGGCAGAGATGGATAGGCAGGCTTGGCCTTTTCCCTTCTACACTTCCCTGCATTGTTCTCTTGAAGTACTCCTGGAAAAAAAGAAGTCCATATGAGTCAGAGATCTACAATTTCATTACTAACTCACTCAGTTGCATAATAGGACCAAAAATGTTATTTCACATATCAGTCTTCAGTGTCAGTGATTTATATAATGCTTTTCAACAACTTTGGCATTAAATTCTTTGTGCTGCACAACCAAGACTCAGCTAACCATATTCATTGCATATTTCATTACATAAAGCATAGCCTGGGAAGATGCTGATTGACTTTATATCACCAATACTAATTGACTTGCTTCATTACTAGTGATGTTGGCTACTTCAGCTGATGATTTCTTCAAGAATATATTTATTAATGAGGATGAAAATCTTAGTAATGTCTGTGTCTGAATTTCCCTGGTGGAAGTGTGCACCCTTTACTAATCATAGAGATGGTGTAACAAATATGATTGATTATTATTTGCACAAAATCTTCATCAAACTGTTAGGTGAGGACTATTAACTTGAATAACAAAACAGGTATAAGCAGAATTATCTTGAAGATGTATTTCACACTATAGATGAATTTGCATTTGATTCCATTTCCATGTGTAAAGAAAGTAACTCTAGTAAAACTTTTGATACCAGGTCCTCTGTCTTCCTATGCAAATTGACTATTTCCTATCATAGTTCATTCAGATTTATGTTTCCTAAACTGTAGTTTACTTAATTCTTCCTATGACATCATCACATGTCTTCCCTCAGTTCAACTGCTACAACAGCTACTGGCATTGCTTGAGTATTCTTTGTATAAATTTACCATGATGTTATGATTAACCCTAGCTCTAACCCTTCAGGAAGGTACAAAAAAGTAGAAGGCATTGTTCTTTTCCCCAGTGAGGTTCCAGTCAAGTTTTCTGCCAGGAAAAGGTCAACTTCACAGAGGATGCTGCTCAAAGTCTAACAGAATAAAGTATAACTAACATATCAATTTCCATTACCTTGTATTTCATTATCTAAATTATTCAAATTGACAGGAAACCTTCCACTTTGGTTGATGTTCACAGGATGGGTTCATGACCAAATGCCCCAAAATGCTACCATCTTAGTCATGATATTCCCAAATTCCAAGATATATAATGTTTAGGTCAATTCTAATTGTGACACAAACTCACTCCACCACTAATTAAGCAGTGTGGTAGCATAGTGCATGGAATGCTAGCTTTGAATTCAAGAGGGTTAAATCCTGCTTCAGACATTGTGTAAAAATGGACAAGTCATTTAATTCCTGTGACCATGAGTTTAACCAACTGTAAAATGGGGATAATAACAATAACAGCCACATAATTGTTGTGAGGAGCAAATGAGATAACATGTTTGAAATAATGTGCAAACATTAAACTGTCGATGACTGATCACCACTAGTAGCAAATACGTTTTGAAATATCTCTCTTAACAAGTTCTATCATTACAATTGTGGAAATTATTACCGATCCTCTAAAAATGACTTGTTGATTAAAAAAAAAAAACTACTTCTCATTTATTCCCTAACATCTAATTAATGAAATCTCACAATTAAGCAAAAATAAAATAAAAATCCAAAGCTTAACCTCTTTCTATTAAGGTTAAAGAAACATGTTTATCAATTCTTTGTAATTAAGAAAGCTTATTAAATTGATATGAACTCTGAAATGGTTTTTACTTTTATTATATAATTATTTTTATATTATTATTTTTTCTTTCTTTAATGTAGCTTTGGTTCACAGAAATCTTCCTATATTTCTTTACTTTTTAGTATCTATCCTCTATTTAAAATAAATCATGTCCCATTTAATTTATATTGAGTTGAACTCTGAGCCAAGAATAATTCTACTTTTGTCATGCCTCTGACACATAAGAACTTCATGATTCTCAGTAGGTAACTTAACCTCTTGAAGCTCTATTCTACTTTCTAATACTATAAGTTATTGAGAAGGTATTGATCTGCTTTGTTAGAGGGAATGTCATTATGCACAAGATCTCTATGGATATTAAGCAACCCAGCTACTATTCTTATGCTAGCATTGACCTAGCATCATTTCATCACTCAATAGCCAAATGATAACTTTCTAGCTGCTTTCTAAATAGTTTGGTTCAATTTTTTGTAAATTTTGCTCATCTCTGACAGCATTGAATTAGTAACCCTATAGTCTTAATAAACCCTTCCACATTGGTCATTTCCATGTTCTCTCTTCTTTTCCAATTTCTGAGATGTGAGGTGATATTTTAATTTTGATTACTGAGATCTGGAGCAATTTTCATGTGCATGTTGATTGTATTTTTTTTTTTGCTTTTTTTTTTTTTTTTGGAGGGCAATTGGAGTTAAGGAACTTGCCCAAGGCGACACATCTAGGTTTTTGTTTGTGTGTTTTAAGTGTCTGAGGCCAGATCTGAACTCAGGTCCTTCTGACTCCAGGGCCAGCACTCTACTCACTGTGCCACCTAGCCTCCCCTGTTGATTGAATTTTTAAATGATATGTGTCACATAACCAATAATAACTGCAGAGCATCATGATGTTTTGGGTAAAGACCTGACCTTAAAGACCTAGAACCTGGATCCAAAGCTTGTCTTTGACACAAACTGTCAAATTTCTTAATCTCCCAGTGTATCAGGCATCTCACTAAGATCATATGTTATACAGAATGTACAAATTTCATAGGTAGAAGGAGGCTTTTACTGACCCCTTTGATGTCAATTTTTCTGCCCTCCTATTACCCTTTCCCTGGCAGAGGGAGATTTAATAAGGCACATATATAGGTAACACATAAAGAGGGATATCTCCCCAGTCATAGTATTGTGCCTTACTTTCTATTTTGTGGAATCTTCATGTAATTCCCTTTTAATAATGTTTTTCTGATGGGTACAGAGTATTGATGTCCTTCTACAATGCATAGTTATCATGCTTTACTCCATGTGAGGTAACATTCTGTGAAGCTGATTCCTCACTTGGGTGGCAATCATTCTGAATTGACTTCTTTGATTAGCCAGGTTTCTCTTTATGTCTCTTTCTCTGCTCTTGGATTCACTGCTGTCTTTACCGTCTAATCTCTATGAAAACATACTCAGTAAGGAAGGAGGAAGAGAGAAATAGAGAAATTCTCTTTTCTCTCAGAGAATCAGCCCATCAATGGAAACTGACATTCTCATTTCTAGAAATTAGAGTCCTCTGCCACCTGACTGATCCACTGGTTATCTGAAAAACTTTATTTCAATTTTATAAAGCCTCAGCAGTATAGAAACATTCTTTGGTTAGCCATTCACAATGTTCCTTCTTTATTCCATTAAAAACGTGATGTCTGGGGCCGGGCCAAGATGGTGCAGTAGAAACAGCATTTCCAATGTGCTCTGCCCCACACAAATTTCAAACAATGTGAAAGGGGACTCCGAACAACATCTGGAGCCACAGAACCCACAGAACGGCACAGAGAATCTAACCTCCTGCTGAGGACAGCCCAGCAACCCTGCAGGGAGCAGCCAGCTCAGCCCTCTGAGAACAGGCAGTACTGCCTGCTGGGAACCGACAGCACAGCATGCAGAGCCGAGCCCAGGTCCGAGATTTTAGCCCCAGGGTGACCAGACCTTCAGCCAGCTGGAGGAACCCCAGATCACCAGCTGCTGTGGTGATTCCAGAATTATCAGCACAGATATGCCTAGGACAAAGTGAGAGGTTAGTGCCCTATGGACTTTGGGAGCAGTATTTGGGGAACACGTGGCTTTCCCCCCTGGGGGGGAAAAGCTGCTGAAGGAACACAGCACAGAACCCATTTTGCAGCATCTGTAGTGGCTCTAGCTCCTGGTCTACGAACTGTAGGAAGATCCAGCAATCAGTCTGGGGGTTAATTGCTCTTGCTTTAAACTGCCTGGATCTGGATTGTGGTCTGGGGGAGAAGTTTGGGCTGGGTATCCAATTTGCCAGAGTGGGTGGAGGCTTTACATAGGCCACCCAACTGGCGGAAAGTGTGAGACCCCATGTTTGGGCAGAAGTTCCCCTGTCTGGTGGCAGAGGCCTACTGTCCCAAAATCAAGTAATTAAGTGGCAACATGCCTAGACAAATGAAACAAAATAAACAGAAAAGTTCAACGTTGCACTCCTATTTTAGGGGCAAAGAGGCTCAAAGCATGGAGGAGGACTGTGAAGTCAGAACTCCTGCATCAAAAACCCGAAATGAAAATACAACCTGGCTACAGGCCATAGAGGACCTTAAGAAGCAGATAAGAGAACTGGGGGAAAATTTGGGAAGAGAAATGAAAAAGATGCAAGAAAAGTATGAAAAGACAGTCAATAGCCTGACTGAGGAAAATAACACCTTAAAAACTAAACTAACTCAAATGGCAAAAGAGACTCAGAAAGGCAATGAGGAGAAGAATGCCTTAAAAAGTTGAATTTGCCAGATGGAAAAAGAATCTCAAAAGCTCACTGAGGAGATTCATTCCTTCAGAGCTAGACTGGAGCAAATGGAAGCTAATGACTTTATGAGAAATCAAGATACTATTAAACAGATACAAACAAATGAAAGAATAGAAGGCAATGTGAAATGTCTCATGGGAAAAACCACTGACCTGGAAAATAGATCCAGGAGAGACAACTTAAAAATTATTGGAATACATGAAAGCCATGATCAAAGAAAGAACCTAGAAATCACCCTTCAAGAAATTCTCAAGGAAAACTGCCCTGATGTTTTAGATCCAGAGGGCAAAATAGAGGTTGAAAGAATCCACCGATCACCTCCTGAAAAAGATCCCAAAAAGAAAACTCCCAGGAATATTATAGCCAGGTTCCAGAATCCCCAGATCAAGGAGAAAATACTACAAGCAGCCAGGAAGAAACAATTTCAATATTGTGGAAACACAATCAGAATAGCCCAGGACCTGGCAGCTTCTACACTGAGGGATCAAGGGCATGGAATATGATATTCCAGAGGGCAAAAGAACTGGGAATGAACCCAAGGGTCACCTACCCAGCAAAACTGAGTATCTTGTTTCAGGGAAAATATGGTCATTCAGTGGAATAGAGGACTTTCAAGCATTCTTGAGGAAAAACCAGAGTTGAATAGAAAATTTGACATTCAGACACAAGAAGCAAGAGATGCTTGAGAAGGTAATCAAGGAAAAGAAATCAAAAGGAACTTATCAAAGTTGGACTATTTACATTCCTACATGGAAAAACAATAACTGTGTTTGATGAAACCTTTCTCATTATGAAAATAATTGAAGGGTACATGGCATATGTTCACAGGTATACATGGATAGAGGGCACCTGTTGAATTTGATGGGAAGGGATGATTCTTTTTTGTTGTTGTTGGAGGGCATTTGGGGTTGGGTGACTTGCCTGGGGTCACATGGCTAGGTTTTTGTTTGTGTGTTGGGTGTCTGGGGCCGGATACGAGCTTGGGTCCTTCTGGTTCTGGGGCCGGTGCTCTGCTTGCTTCGACACCTAGCCGCCCCAAGGAAGGGATGATTCTTAAGGGGTGAAGTCAAGAGGTGAGAGAGGAAAGTGGCAAGACAAGATGGAGAGAGACAGGGTAGGGTAAACTATCTCATGTAGAAGAGGAAAGGGGAAGTAGTTTCAGGGGAGGGGAAGAACAGGAAGACAAAAAGGCAAAAGAATATTCTAATTGAAGTTGGCTCAAGGAGAGAATCTCATACATAATAAAAGGAATATCTTACCCTCACTCACTCTCCTGTGTAGAGGAAAGGGGGATGAGAGGGGGGATTATGGAGAGGAGGGCATTCTGTAGGTAGGGGATGTTGGAAGTACTCACTGTCAAAGAGGGAAAGGATCAAAGTAGGGAATGGACCAGGTGGGAGGTGAGAAGGGTGGGAGGGAAACATAAGCAGTCTTTTACAATATATCTACTATGGTAATGTTTTGCATAGCTATACATGTACAACACATACTGAATTGCTTATCTTCTCAGAGGGAGTGGGTGACAAGGGAGGAAGGGAATGGATCTGAAAATAGAAGTTTTAAAATTAAATGTTTCATAAGATGTCCAGGCATTGGGGCTCAGAGATTCACCTTGCCCTAATGGCAAAGTTGAAGGGGGTATGGGAGAAGATATGGGAGAGAGATTGGATGAGGGGATATCTAGTGGGACTGCTATTCTGGGGTGGTGGATAGGGAAAAAATGGGGGAAAAACGTAACTCATAATCTGGTGGAAATGAATGATGTAAACCACAAGTTAATAAAGCATTTGTTTAATTAAAAAAATAAAAATAAAAAGGTGCTGTCTCTCAAAAAAGAGATAAAAGGAACTTTCTATACATTTGTATATTATTTCTGTTGAGTTAATAATGAACTGATTGAATTGTGGCTTTTAAACTTTATCCTTCACATATAAAATAAATCATGAGACTAAAAACAACAATAATGTCAATGGTTACAGCAAAAATAAGAGAACCAAAGACAAAAATAACCAATCAGGTTGTCGATACAAATTGTGATTCCATTTTTATCGATGAACAAATAAATTCAGTAACCTGAAACACTATGTCTATTTTAAAAGGGTGAATAAATATTCAGAACAATATGAACCTAAGTCTTCCAAATTTCAAACCCAGTAGATTTTCCACTTTGGCATACTATTTCCTCCCTGTGCCTTTTTCTTTCTTTCTTTCTTTCTTTCTTTCTTTCTTTCTTTCTTTCTTTCTTTCTTTCTTTCTTTCTTTCTTTCTTTCTTTCTTTCTTTTTTAATAAATTAAATTTAATTAATTAATTTAAATTAATAAATAAGAAGTAGGAGTTTGGGTTTTTTGGGGAGAGGAGAAACAATAAAGTAGATAAGCTATCAGCTAAATTTATTTTAAAGAAGGAAGAAAAATCAAAAATTACCAGTACTAAAAATTATAAAGGTGAACTCACAAGCAATAAAGAAGTAAAATAATTATTTTGTCTATATACCAGTAAAACTGACAAAAAATGAAATGAATGTTTATAAAAATATAAAATGTCATTTAACATTAAAATGTCATTACAGAATCACAAATTGAGAATATACATAGCTCAACCTTAGGAAAGGAAAATCTTGAATGGGCTCTATAAAAAAAAATAAATTCAAGGATCAGATGGATTTACAAATGAATTCTATCAAACAATTTCATAAAATTTCATAAACTGCTTGAGAAAATAGGAAAAGAAAGGGTCTAATAAGTGCAAATATGACCTTGTTACCTAGAACAGGAAGAGTCAAAACCATACACCAAAATCCCTTAACATATATGCAAAATTATTAAATAAAATATTAGTAAGGATACTATAGTAACATCACAAGAATTATCCTCTATAAACAGCCTGGTTTTATAGAAGAAAGAGCTAGTTCAATATTAGAAAAACTATAAATATTATTGAACATAATAGTAGCAAAAATAACAAATATTATATGATTACTTTGATACACCCATTCCTGTTAAAAACAAACTAGGGGGCTGCTAGGTGGGGCGGTGAGTAGAGCGTCGGCCCTGGAGTCAGAAGGACCCGTGTTTGGATACGAATTCAGACACTTTTTTTTTTTAACATTTCAGTATTTGTATTTTCATATGCATATGAAAACATGTGTGAATATGCAATTGTCACCATAACAATCATAGCACCTTACTTCAAGGCTGCCAGTTCCAAGGAACACTGTACCCTAACCCCTTGCTGGTTTCCCTTTGTGTGGTCTTCCTCCATTAAAATATAAGCTTATTTGTATTTATATGTGAATTCCTTAGCATAGTACCTGGCACATAATGAGATCTTCACCTGTCCTCTGGTATCATTCTTTTAAAAATGAGGAAAATGAAGTTCAGAGAAGTTAGAGGCTCCTCCAAGGTCAAGTTATGTACCTTCTCAGGCATCTCTTCCTTCTTGTGTCTGGGTGTCAAATTTTCTATTCAGTTCTGGTTTATTCCTCAAGAATGCTTGAAAGTCCTCTATTCCACTGAATGACCATATTTTCCCCTGAAACAAAATACTCAGTTTTGCTGGGTAGGTGACCCTTGGGTTCATTCCCAGTTCTTTTGCCCTCTGGAATATCATATTCCATGCCCTTCGATCCCTCAGTGTAGAAGCTGCCAGGTCCTGGGCTATTCTGATTGTGTTTCCACAATATTGAAATTGTTTCTTCCTGGTTGCTTGGAGTATTTTCTCCTTGATCTGGGGATTCTGGAACCTGGCTATAATATTCCTGGGAGTTTTCTTTTTGGGATCTTTTTCAGGAGGTGATCTGTGATTCTTTCAACCTCTATTTTGCCCTCTGGATCTAAAACATCAGGGCAGTTTTCCTTGAGAATTTCTTGAAGGGTGATTTCTAGGTTCTTTCTTTGATCATGGCTTTCAGGTAGTCCAATAATTTTTAAATTGTCTCTCCTGGATCTATTTTCCAGGTCAGTGGTTTTTCCCATGAGATATTTCACATTGCCTTCTAATCTTTCATTTCTTTGGATCTGCTTAACAGCATCTTGATTTCTCATAAAGTCATTAGCTTCCATTTGCTCCAGTCTAACTCTGAAGGAATGAATCTCCTCAGTGAACTTTTGAGATTCTTTTTCCATCTGGCAAATTCGACTTTTTAAGGCATTCTTCTCCTCATTGCCCTTTTGGGCCTCCTTTGCCATTTGAGTTAGTCTATTTTTTAAGGTGTTGTTTTCCTTAGTCAGGCTGTTGACCCTCATTTCATACTTTTCCTGCATCCTTCTCATTTCTCTTTCCAATTTTTCCTCCACTTCTCTTATTTGATTTTTAAAGTCCTTCTTAAGGTCCTCTATGGCCTGCAACCCGCTCATGTTTTCCCCTGGGGCTTTTGGAGCAGGACTTCTGACCTCACAGTCCTTTTCCCGCTCTATGCCCCCAAAATAGGAGTCTAGGGTTGCATTTTTCTGTTTCCTTTGCCTTGTCATGTTGCCACTTAATTGCTTGACTTTTGGGCTTGTTGCCACACTATGGCTTTAAGGCCAGCTAGAGGAATTTTCGTCCCGAACGTGTGGGGGGCAACTTCCGTTTCTGGCAAGCTGTAAACCCACCCACAACTTCCACCCTAGATCACAATCCAGATCCAGGGAGGTTAAAGCAAGAGCGATTACCCCCCAAGACTGATCTCTGGATCTCCCTACAAATTTGCAGGCTGGGAGCGGGAGCTGCCTCTGAAAACTACAAAATGGTGTGTCTCCTAAGTGGCTTCTAGCCCCCAGGGGAGGGAGCCGATGCATTCCCTAATACCATAGGACATAGGACCATAGGACACTAACCTCTTACTTTGTCCTAGGCAAGTCTATGTTGAGAATTCTGGAGCCGCCACAGCTCCTGGTGTTCTGGGGTTCCTCCAGCTGGCTGCTGGCCCTGCCGCCCTGGGGCTAAAACCTCGGCTCATGCGGACCTGGGCTAGGCTCGGCTCCTGCGCTCAGCGCGCTGCACGCTGCCAGGTCCCAGACCACTGCGCTGGTCCTTCCTGCAGGGCTGCTGGGCTGTCCTCAGCGGGAGTTTAGCTTCTCTGTGTCGTTCTGTGGGTGCTGGGGCTCCAGAAGTTGTTCAGAGTCCCCTTTTAGATCATTTGGGGGGAATCTGGGGGCAGAGTGGCTTGGATGAGCTGTTTCTACTCCGCCATCTTGGCTCCGCCTCCTCCCTGTCCATTTTTCAAGTTACCTTAATTTCTTAGGTTCCTGATTTTTTCATACATTTTTGTGTTATAATGACCTCTCTGACCAATTTCCTACTTAATTTCTGACCAATTTCCTACTTAAATATCACAATTAGATATACAGTGTTTGAAATTGAAATCTGTATTGAACCAATTCTGGAAGAGTTGACATAGAACATAATGTGACACAATGGGATGCAGTGTAATGTAATAAATGCAATTTATTAAGCAAACAATATGTAAAACATTTTTAGACAAAATATGTATGCTAAACTCATATCTGGAAAAGCACTATTTAGATGAGGCATGACTCCTGTCCTCAGAGAGATTGCAATTTCATTTTACCCAATGTTACAAGCATTAGCTAATTGTTTAATACTTGTAATATTAGACTCTGGTGATAGGTAATTAAGGGTGACATTCCAGGGATTACCCCATATATGATCAATATATAGGATGTGTTCCAGAAATGTAAAACAACATGCTAAATGTCAACTGCCTGCCTAATGTCACAAGTTCATAAATTTAGATCAGAAAGGGATGATGTACCACAAACTTGTCATTTTATAGATGAAAAGACTGTGGTTCAGAATAGGGTACTGACTAACCTAAACTCATAGGCTTTAAGGTGTAGAAGTAATTCAAATCTATCTATTTTTACTCTGAATTAAGTTTTCTTTCATCTAGAAATGTTTTCTGAAGAAAAAAAAAAGATCTCGTAATCAGACATCTCCCATACCATTGATTATGCTTTTTATAGGGCATCGTATTTCTGTATTTTTCCATATGTATTCTCTAACCCTATTAACAGTCAACATAGTTTAGTGAATTAAGTACTGCCTCAGAGCCTCAAAGACATGAATTTAAGAACTAACTCTGACATATACCAGTTGGGTAATTCTGGGTAAATCATTTAATCCCTCAATGCTCTAGACAACTCTAAATGTCACTGACCTCTATTATTAGGGATAGTTTCCTCACTGGGAAATTAGTTCCCTGCACCAATGTAATAGCTCATGAATGGTTTCAATCTTTATATATAAAAATCGTTATAAAGATAAAAAAGGAAGCAAAATCACTTGTGCTGAAAGCATATGCAGTCTTCCTGGTACATAGCAGGTGAATTTTGATAAGACCCTACACACTGTGCACACCCCAAAACCATGTGCAACAGAGATGCTTACCCAAATAACACTCAGGGGATTCTCAAGGTAAAGAGTAGAAAAGAATGGTTTAATATGATCTCGAGAAATGGCAACCCCCACTCCCCACACTTCTGACAAATAGTCAGGGAGGAGAAGCAATTTACAAAGGAAAATGGAGAAGTTACAAAGCCCTAACACGGAATTCTCCCCATCTGACCCTTTTCTTCCATTGGCTAGAAGTCAGGTGCACAATCTAAGCTTGGCAATCTACCTCAAGTACCAGAACAAGAAAACAGTAGATAACCCACTGTACATTTGAGAAAGCACTTCTGTCCTTATTTGGCACATCTTATCCTGAGGTGTCAATGACTACCTACCACTCTGAATTTTGAGTCCTTGTAAATCATGTGATTTCTGGTGAAGGGGAACTTGGGCCTGTTTCCCATGAAAAGCCTTACTAGATTTTAGAGTATAGTCTGAGAAGTTTTCACTTCTTTCACTCAACACTTAGGTAAGAAGACCTTTAAAATATGAGAATTTCTAATTTAAGTTACCTGGAATGTAACCTTTACATGGTGAGGACCCCCTATTTCCAAGAATCCCAGAGTTTATGACTTCCATTATCCCTAAGTGCTCAGACATGTTAAGTCCTATTATAAATACCCCTCTAGTAAATACACCACTCTTTGACTCCCAGCACTTCTCCTGTCAAGTATTATGAGGGAAGACCCATATTATTTTTTTTTCCTCAGCAAGTGAAAACAAAATAAAAAATGACACTAATAATGTTATGTTTAATTAATGATAATTTGATGGTCTTCTTTTTTACTATCGGAATAAAATGGCTGGTGTAAGATAATACTTTTGATTCATTCTGTCCCTAGACTGCTTTATTATGTGAACCATAAAGACCTCAAATAATTACAACAAACAGTTTAGTTGGAACTTATTGCTACAAATAACTTCCAAATTCAAATATTAGCTCAAATCACTTTAGAAGCAGCAGAAAGGCAGATTAGAAAGGAGCAGGAAGTCAGCCAGGAAGTGAGCTGCCATACTCCATGGTCTTGTCTTATAAATCTGCCTTTTTACTCACGTGGATTGCATTTCAAAAATTGGGTTGATGAAATTAAAATGATTTTTAAATCTACACATTGAACTCCCCTAGGCTCTAAGAATTGTCTCCAACAATCATTTTCTTTGTTTTTGCTTTCAGGAAGCATATCCAAATGTGATTGATTCTTCAAGTGTTGGTTTTAGAGATAAGGAAAGCATGAGCTAGGCATTTTCCATTTCCTAGGTACCTCCTCTTTCATTTTTAATCGGTGGAAAAAAGCATCTCTCTCTCAGGGTTGCTGTGATGATCAAATGAGATATTTGTTAAGTTCTTCACAAACCTTAAAGTTCTATATAAATTCTAGTTATAAAAATTATAATCATTATTACTGAAAATCAGCTACCTCTTATTTGGTCAATTGCACAATTTACTAGTATTACTTTTGAAATGATTTAGTAAGACTATGACATTATACACGAATACTATCAAATTAATTTGAGGTGAAAATTGCATATTTCAAAAATAATAGCTCTGTGTATATTTAAGTTAGTGAGAGCTAGTTCTTGACAATAATTTTTTTTAAATTTTAGTATGTACATTTACTTTGGGAATCAGCAAATGCTGTGGATCAGAGTTGAATGTGCTTAGTGTTAAAAAAATGATCCAGAAAAAAAATGTCAACAATGCAGATTACACTTAAAAATGCATTGTGTGTACTTTTTTTAAAGTTAGGTTGTTAAATATTTATTAAAACACCATTGCTCATAACTTGTCTATTTGTATTCCCAAGCTGCTAAATAGAGCAATATGAGGACGCGAAACACTCTCAATGAGGTAAAAACAAACAAAACAATCAATCATTGTTTTTTTTTTTTGTTTTTTGTTTTTTTTCCTTTTTGGAGGGCAATTGGGTTTAAGTGACTCGCCCAGGGTTACATGGATAGTTTTTGTGTTAAGAGTCTGAGGCCAAATTTGAACTCAGGTCCTCCAGACTCCAGGGCTGGTGCTCTATTTATTGTGCCACCTAGCCAACACATAATCATTGCTTTTAATCTCAGTATGTCTCTTCTCATTGCAGGGCAATCTTTTTTTTTTTTGATTAAATTTATTCAATCAATGAATCCCTTGAAGAAGGTGTATTAAAGGATTTCTTGCATTCTCATGCCCCAGCAACATATATGATTGCCAATAAGTGAATTTATATTCTATTTTATTGAACTATGTACACACACCCATATATACATATGCATGTATATGTGTGTATATGTATGTATGCATTTATACGTACACACACTATGTGGCACAGTGGATGGAGCACTGGACCCGGAGTCATCAAGATCTGAATTCCAGTCCAGCCTCAAACACTTACTAACTGTGTGACCCAGGGAAAGTCACTTAACCGTGTTTGCTTCAGTCTCTTTATCTGTAAAATGATCTAGAGAAGGAAATGGCAAACTATTCCAACATTTCTGCCAAGGAAAACCTAAATGGGGTCACAGGGAATCAGACATGACTGAAATGACTCAACAATGACACAAAATCTCTCTCTCTCTCTCTCTCTCTCTCTCTCTCTCTCTCTCTCTCTCTCTCTTGCTTTTTCTCTCCTCCTCTCTCCCCCCATCTTGCTTTCTATTTTCATCAGCAACAACAAATTCTGGTTTCCACTTTTTCTTTTTCTTTTTTTGAGGGCAATTGGGGTTGAGTGACTTGCCCAGGGTCACATGGCTAGTTTTTGTGTTAAGTGTTTGGGGCCGGATCCAAACCCAGGTTCTCCTGACTCCAGGGCTGGTGGTCTATTCACTGTGCTACCTAACCACACCACCCAATTTTTCTATATTTCAAAATATCTTTTTTCTTTCCTTTTCTCTTTTGGTCCATTCTCCAGGAAAGATGGTTTCTCTTTCTGAGGGTAATTCTGAGGCCTTCATTCCTGAATCCCTCTCAACTAATCAAATTTATTCCATCACCCTTTTACATTCCCAATTCCTCCTTCAAATCTACTCAGGCTTCTTCAATAAAAAACCAAAAAGTCAGTAAGCCAATTGGCATTTATTAAAAGCCTACTATGTGTTCTAAGCACTGAAGATATGAAGACAGCCAAGACAGTCTTGTTCTCAAAAACCTCACCACGTTTTGGTGAATATAACATGAAAACTGTGCATATAAACAGAATATACATAGGATCAATTATAGTAATCTCATAGGGAAGATATTACAATTAGGGATAACTGGGAAAGACTCCTTTCATAAGCTGGGACTTTATCTAAGATCTGAAGGAAACCAAGGAAGTTTGTCTAACATGCAATGCATAATGACAGTGTTCCATTTTGTCAAAGTTAAAATTGAACATTTTTTTTACAAAATTATATATATATATATATATATATATATATATATATATCAAACACATTTGAAATAAATGTTAATAAGCTTTAAAATTATGTACTTTTGATAAGTCTGTAACATTTATACTTCTAACATTAATTAAAACTTAACATTGCACTGAGACTTTTGGGACACTTTATTTTACTTCTTCATCTATCCCTTTTAAAATCATAACTGATTTTCACAAACCCTCAAGGTTCAGTTCAACTTGTATCTACTCATTAAGCCCTTCCTTGAATTACTTTTTATTTCCTTGTTTACTTCCATGTTGTACTGCAATAGAATCAAAAGAGCTCTAGGGCAGTGATGGACTGATGGACTATACACACACACACACACACACACACACACACACACACACACACACACACACACACATATATATTTGGAGGGGGAAGGCAGGGCAGTTGGGGCTAAGTGACTTGTCCAATGTCACAAGGCTAATAAGTGTTAAGTGTCTGAGGCCAAGTTTGAACCCAGGTCCTCCTGACTCCAGGGCTGATGCTCTATTCACTGTCCAACCTAGCTGCCCCTTTTCTTTCTTTCTTTTTGTCTTCAAATCCCTACAATCGCTGACAGATTGTTTTGTGCCCAGTAGACATGAAATATTTGCTGATGTTAATTGTTGAATTAAGTGAAACACATGGGATTAGTCAAAAAGTTATTCTAATTAGAAACAAGTTGTTTCACTGTTTATATTGTTTTGTAAAGAGAGTTTCTGTATCTAGATTCATCTATAATGTTAGTCTGGACCATCACCAGTTGTCTTGACTTTTTTTTCACCACTGGCCTCTGATGACTGGAGGAGAG
This sequence comes from Gymnobelideus leadbeateri, assembly GCA_011680675.1. Classification (NCBI taxonomy): domain Eukaryota; kingdom Metazoa; phylum Chordata; class Mammalia; order Diprotodontia; family Petauridae; genus Gymnobelideus; species Gymnobelideus leadbeateri. The sequence continues at coordinate 86,438 of WOXC01011577.1, forward strand.
ATTAATGCTAATGACTTTGAGCAGCTTTGTGTGACTTAAATCCAACTCACAGAATTCACGTTCTCCTCAAGAGTGAAAGACAATCACAACAATTATGTGAGTGCATAGGAAAACCATAAAATTAGAAAAAGGAATACAAAAGTTACAAATGTGTAGAAGTTATTCTACATATCTCCCTTGGACAAGGTTCCTTGCAAGATGCAATGAGATTATTTTGGGAAAACCCTCTCAGAATTACATTCCTTGCTTTCTTTCTGCAACCATGTTTATTACAATTATATTCCTTAAACACAATTTGCATTCTATTAACTTTAACTTTAATAACATGCCAACAAAATTTCAAAATGACCATAGGAAACATGAAATTAGGATTTCTTAAATGATACTTAAGACTCCCCTGAATTCATTCTGCATGGTCACCTTTTTCAGCACTATGCCTTTGACCTCAGAATTCACCATTTGTTTACATTGTGTACATTTTTCGTTGATGCAAAGATTATTTCCTTCATAAACTCTTACTAGAGAGAGAGTTAAAAATTATTCTTCCTAAAACATGCCACAAAATATATTTTATTTTTATTGCTATTTTTACTACATTGATTTAAATAGTATTTCCTATATTCTATTATGACATTAAAATGTGTAATGGTTTTCATACTATGGAGAATGCATGGACACATGTCACATTGCTAAATGACAGTCAAGGCCATTAGTTGCTTTTTCTTTCCCATTATAAAATGACATAATATTTGTAAAGTACTTAATACAATGTTTAAAACACATAAATTGCTATGTAAACACTTATTTTCTTTGCCTTCCATACCTTCCTATTTTCTGTGTTCCTTACTGAAATCCCTGTTACATTCATAATGTGAATGGGCATAATGTCTCATTTGTCATTGTTCCCCACAATCCTAACACAATACACTGATATCATTAATGTTTTATAAATATTTAAAGAATTGACTGAAATAGTTAAAGAATTTAACTCTCTCTTCCTATGTTGGAATGGAAAGAGTATCACAGCATCCCCAAATGCATAAGATCATAGGCTTAGAAATGGAAGAAATGTTAGAATTTATCAAATCAATTGTATTACCTCTATATAATAGGAATCTCAGGAAAAGAGGAATTAAGAGGTATGAACAAAACAATATAAGTTGCAGAGTCCCCTTTTCACCCATTTCTTCTGAATCCAAATCCATGGTTATTAGCATTCTATGATGTATCTACTTCCATTTATATCTGTCCCAGACTCCCTCTTACAACATCCATAACATCATTTATCTACTTTTTCTACTGTGTTTTGTTTCATTTCTACATTGCCATAATATGACCCCATATTTCTAAGAGGCACACACTGCTTTTTTCCCTTTCTTCTGGTCTAAGGTACAAGTTTGGAGGGGTAGGGGTTAGGAGAAAAGCACATTGTTGTTCTTTCATACTGAAGTGTTTGGATTATTCTCCAAATGGAGTGATATTTCTTTCAAAGGTGACACAGCAGAATTATCCTTTAACTTCAATACTATTATCTTTGAAAATCACTCAGTTTCATTAATCTTGGATTCTTCAGGGTCAGATTGTATTCACCTGAGAAAAACAGATAAATCATGGAGTTTTAAAAATGCTTATCTAATTGTATTACTTTGCTTGATAAAAGTGCCACTCTACTCCAAACTATTCTATTTGTAACTACTTATATTCTACCACTGACCCTTCTCTATGGCATTCTATCTCATTTTCTTATGGCTTACAAAAAGTTGACACAAGAAACAAAAAAAGTTATACCTTGTTAAGTAAAGTTTGCTAATGAACTTAGGTTCTGGTACACTTGCTGCTAGCTGACAGCAAAATTTTAATATTCTGTTTTTTCCAGCTTGGGTCAAATAAAGAGGGTATCTATCATGTCAATATGTACCAAAGGGAATGAATCAGTCTTGAGGTATTAGTCTCTTTGTCATTCATTGACCATTGCCTCTCTGATACTCACTGTTATTAACACTGGTATTTAAAACAGATAGACTCATGCTGGAGAAGATGTGGGCAAATTGGAATGCTAATGCATTGTTGGTGGAGTTGTGAACTTATCCAACCATTCTGGAGAGCAATCTGGAATTATGCCCAAAGGGCTATAAATAATTTCATACCCTTTGACCCAGCAATACCACTTCTAGGGTTATATCCCAAAGAGATCATAGAAGAGGGAGGAAGAACCAAATGTACAAAAATATTTATAGCAGCTCTTTTCGTGGTTGTAAAGAATTTTAAATTAAAGGGGTGCCCATCAATTGGGGAATGGCTAAACAAGCTGTGGTATATGAATGCAATGGAATATTATTGTGCTATAAGAAATGAGGAGGAGACGGTTTTCATATTTACCTGGAGAGGCTTATACAAACTGATGCTGAGTGAGAAGGTAGAACCAGGAGAAATTTGTATACAATCACAGACACAATGTAAGTGTGATGACCAACTATGACAGACTGGACTCTTCTCAGCAATGCAGTGATATAAGTCAATCCCAAAAGACTCATGAAGGAGAGAAATGCCTACATCCAGAGAAATAACTAGAAAGAACTGAGTTTGAATCCTGATAGAAGCAAACTAATTGATCTTTTTCTTTAATTGTTTGGTTTTATTTCTTCTTTACCATTTTTCATCCCACCTAGTAAAATACGACTTTGTAACTTGACTAATGGCTATTGTGAAAGTATTTGCAGATCCTATACTGTATTATATGCTGTAGTGGGGGGGGGGGGAGGAAGGGAAGGGAAATTTGAAACTCAAGGAACTATGGAATTGAATCTTGTAAACTAAAAATAAACAAATAAAAAAAAAACCCAAACAAACAAAAAACACCTTGATGCTGACCTATGTCCTTCATACTTCTCCCAGAAAAGCAATCACAATGGCTTGTTACATCTAAGTACTCTGTGTTAATGGTCATAAGTCCAGTATAGTACAAAATCACCTGTTCTTGAAGGATGGTACTATGCAGTTTTTAGAAATGAGTTTGGTTTAGTGAGTAGTGAGTAGTACTTAAGATATCACAAAAAAAGAAAATCAATAATAAAAGTTCTATATTGTGGTATAAAAAAAACTGATAGACTCAATTCCATTTCTAAATAAATGGAAGAACCCAAGAATCTCCACTTATGCTAAAATCACTAGCTCGTGCACAATATTCTTTTCCACTATTTGCATTTTTTAAATGTTGGATTTATTGATGATTAAATAATAGTAAAAATGAAAAAAAATAATGGAATTTCATCAATTAAGACAGAGAGATATCCTGGGGCATGCAGATGGAAAAATACTTCTTTTTAAATTGAATGTTCTTGCATTCCCAATAAGTTCCTTCAGGTATTCTATCTTCATCGCATCCCAAACAATATCTGACTGAAATATATAGGGAGAATAATTCTCACCAAACATTTCACTTTCTTGATAAAGTTTTCATAGACTAGTTACTAATTCATGGTATAATATAGTCCTAGCAGGAAGGGACTTTAGAGGTCATAAAAATCCAAGACATATTTTATAGATGAGAAAATTACATATCAGAGAGGTTGACTGATGTGCCCGAGATCACACAGTCAGAATGTGTCAGAGGCAAAAATTGAAATCAAGATGACATCTTCAGGAGACTTTCTATCACTTCTTATTATTGATTAAATCCTATCTATTCAATTAAATAAACACTGAATTAGGTTAGAAAGGAAGCATATAATTGTGAATAATCTTGGAGGCAGAAATATCTGGGTTTAATTACTGCCTTTGATATAGTGTGACTTGTGACTCTGGGTAAGTCACTTAATCTCTCATTGTCCTATGAGTCTCCCATATAATTTTAGAAAAAAGTTCCTAATCCCCCTTGGTAAAGGGAATTTTCTTACTTTAGGCAAGTTTTTCTTATACCAATGAAATTGAAATTTCAAATAAAAAGCAACAACATACCTGCTAGGTATTATGCTCAAAGTTCAGTATTAAAAATGGCAAATATTGGGGCGGCTAGGTGGCGCAGTGAGTAAGAGCACCGGCCTCGGAGTTGGGATGACCCGAGATCGAATCCGGCCTCAGAAAATGAGCAACCACACATAAATAATGACTAGCCATGTAACCGTGAGCAAGTTATTTAACCCCAGTTGCTTTAAAAAAAATGACAAATATAGTTTCTGAACTCAAAAACCTAACATTCTACTGGCTACAGAGTATGGGGAAAACAACCTTCACAGTCATATTAGGGAGAAAGAGGAGAGAGCAGCATTCTGTAGCAGAACGTCTGTCAGGAAGATGTGGGTAGAAATCCTTCCTTAAACATTTACTACCTGTGTGACCCTGGGTCAGTAAATTAACTTTGCTTGTGCCTCAGTTTACTTATCTGTAAAAAGAGAAGCTTAGACTTAATGATCTTTTATCTCTCTTCTAGGTTTAAGTTTCTGATCTATGATAAATAGATCATTTATAAATAGATCTGTTATCCCAGAGGGGAAAACTGATGTTTTTTTTTTTTTTTTGCTTCTTTTGCATGTCCAGTGTCTATCCTCACACCTTTTGTTTGTAGGTTCTTATGATGAAATTGAATCTAACCAGACAAGAAGTAGAAATTTTAGGTTCATTTGAACAATTGATTCAAAACACTGGAGCAAATAAATCTTTGAGCCCTAATTTACACTTTGAGGTCTCAATTACCACAACCCCAAGGTGAAGAGGTTGTCTTTATCAAAATGCTGAAAGCCTGATTCAGGACAACCTAAGTATACATTTAAAAGAAGGTATTAATGGAAGGGATACTCTTCTTGATCCCAGTTTGGGTACTCCTATTGTCCTCTCCAAGTTCACACCTCCTGATATAATCTAGTAAACTGTGAATTCAGAGACTCTCTCTTTTGTAGAACAATGTCTGACACACTATAAGGCTTAATAAATTCTCTTTACTTGATTTGTTTATTCAGAAAATCACAGTCTTGAAGACCTGGGAGGGACTTCAGAGGCCAACCCTAACACAAGCTGAGTAGCTACTAAATATAATTGATGTGATTTAAAACCTCTACCTCCTGAGGCAAGTCATTTCACTATTTGATAGCTGTGTTAGATTTCCTTCCTAATATCAAGCCTAAATTCACTTCTATAATTAAGTGATTTTTTTTTTGTCTCCTGGAATATGCACCAGGCTTTTCCCATTTTGGAGCTTCTTCTCCAAATGAATAACAATTCTCTCTCTTCCACCAATATCACAGAATCACAATCACAACATCTTAGAGTTGGAAACCACCTCAAAGCCCATCCAGTCCAATGAGTATATGACTAAGAATCCTATTTACAACATCCTAAGTCATGATTGTCCAGACTAAGCTTAAAGAAGTTCACTGAGAGGGAGCTCATGACCTAAAGGTAGCCCATTTCACTTTGGTAGAACACAACATTTTAGGAAGATTTTTTTTTATATTAGGTTCTCATATTTGAAACATACTTTTTTCCTAACTCTAACTTAAGGAGTCAAGCAGAACAAATCTAATTTTTCTTAGATTACTGCTCTTATACTTTCTTATACATGGATTGGGCTATTCAGGACTCTATGTTCTATTATGGGCAGAATTGAACTCTGCCCAAACTACATGAGACAATATTAAATGAATTGGTGAATTTAGGGTAGAGGGGTGTAGTTACAAATTTTATGCCATTTGTATCTTAGAAAATGAAATTGTCTTTTAAAAAGAAAAAAAAGTCAGTAGGCTATGAAAATTTGGAAAGTGATTTCCTTTAGAAAATAATATAAAGAATTTAATTGGGAATACATTGACTTGATAGTGACAGCAATCAGAGAGGGGTGTTTAGGAGGACTTTTACCTATGAGGGCTTGCCAAACCATTTTCAGTGCTGCTTGCTCATCCACCTTTGGTGTCCACTTGACTCATCCAGTTCTCACCTGTGACTGCCATGACATGATTACCAGCCAGATTCTGGCCAACCATCTCAGGAGACAGGTTAAACCAGGTTGAGGGCAACTGACAGGTCTCAGACCTGTTGGTGAGTCAAAGGGATGTCTACTCAAAGCACATGAAGACTTTCTCCTGCAGAATGGGCAGATAAGAACAATTCATTTGAACAGCAATGAAAGAGGCTGAAACAAGTGTTGTGGAATGCTAAGAACTTGTTCAGACATCAAAGACATAAAGGTCATCCACTGTAACCTAGGCCATCACCAGGCATCCTGACTTTTGTCCTGCCACTGGACTTTAAAGACAATTTTGTGCAGTTTAAATTCATTTAAATTCAAATCACATGCAAATTAAGATATCATCCATGATGTCATTAGTTCTCTTAAAAACAAAGGAAAAACAACAAAAATTTTAAAATCGCATATGAGGGAATTAGAGATAGAGCAAAATGGAAGTAATGGAGATTTGAGAGTCATTCACAATTTATAGTAGAAGCCGCATAACAAGATTGATTAATCTCTTGCAATATGATTTCTCTCTTATAAAAGATGTAATATGTTGGAGGCCATCACATTTTGTGGCTAACCATTTATTAGTTGTCTTTCTCAGTGCTTGCACCTCTTTGTTCTCCTTACCAAACACTGTAGCATTGTCACAAAGACACAATCTATAGCATTCCTGGATGCTACTTTCCCCAGAGAACAAAGAGAAAAAATATGCTGAACTTTTCTGATATTCAGTTAATCTTCTAATAAAGCCACAGAAAACTCATAAATAATAGCAGAAACTTCAGTACCACTGTAGGAATATCAGAATATAAAATTAAAATGGATTCCATGTTTTGCTCATAAAGAAAGTACTTTGCATTTTCCCACAGAAGCATGCCCATGTCCAAATCAATAGCAACTGTGCCCTCTTGCAATCATGTATTAAATTTTGCTGTTATTCAGTCATTTTGGTCATGTCAAACTCTTCATGACTAGAGATTTCTTGGCAAATATACTTGAGTGGTCTGCCATTTCCTTCTCCAACTCATTTCACAGATGAACTGGGGCAAACAGAGTTAAGTGATTTGCCCAGGGTCACATAGCTAGTAAGTGTCTAAGGTTATATTTGAATTAAAAAAGATGGGTCTTTCTGACTTTTCAAACATGGCCAAATAGATGCCCCATGTATTAAGTACCTGATAAGTAGTTATTACCCCCTCTGAAGTATCGTTCTTTTTGTTTCCCCTCCAGAGTAATTTCCTTTTCATTGTCTTTCCTTTATCTGACTTTTTCCTTATGCTCTATGTAATGATGAGATGACATATTCTGGTTTATTTGAGACAAAACAGAAAGCAACATAAACCCACTTATTTATGCTAGATGCCTCCCCTTACCCCAAAATAGTCTGTTCTATCCTATGAAAATGTCCTATATTTGCCAAGAAGGAAGAAGAGTTATCATGATATATCACTTATGAAATGCTAGGCACTGGGCAAGGGACTATAGCAGCAAGCACCCCAGTATCTCCAGTGTGGCTGCCAACACAGATTCTTAGATCTGATTTTCTAAAGGAAAGCAACTCAAAATGTGTTAACAGTCTTGCCTTAATCAATCAAACATATCATTTACCTAGTTCAGGGGAAAAAGTTCAGCACCCCGAACTTCAGAGTATACAGACAGAAGCATTTCAAGCAGACAGGCCTCTAACTGTCCAACCATTACGTCCATACCGAATCACAAGTTACCAGAAAGGGAAGCATCAACATCTGGGTTTTTCAAAGCCGGGAGCCTTTCAATGGCTGCCCAGAGTCTCATCTGGTCGAATCACATAACACTTCTCAAAGTGAGCCCCAAAACAAAGTCTCACATCAGGGATTATATAGCCTTCTCCTGGATCAGAGAATGTAACAACCCTCTTGACCCACTGCCCAATCACAAAGCACCAAGATGTGGGCATTCCTGAAAAACAAGCCTCCCACCAAAGGCTTCAGGTACACTTTAACTACACTTTAACTTAAAAATTTACATTCCATGGGACGGCTAGGTGGCGCAGTGAGTAAGAGCACCAGCCTCGGAGTTGGAATGACCCAAGATTGAATCTGTTCTCAGAAAATGAGCACCCACACACAAATAATGACTGGCTGTGTAACCTTGAGCAAGTTACTTTACCCCAATTGCTTTAAAAAAAAAATTTACATTCCTATAACAGGGGCCTCACAAATATGATTTCAGTTGATCCTCACAACAATCTGAGGTAGGTGCTTTTATTATCTACTACATAAAATTAGAAACACTATGGTGCACAGTGGTTAAGTGACTTGCCCAGGGCAATACAGCTGGCAAATGCCTTAGATCAGTTTTGACCTCAGGTCTTTCTGACTCCAGGATCAGAGCTCTATCCATGACATGACCTAGCTGCCTCTAAAGGCAAGTTGATTTGTAAACGTATGCCCCTTTCATTGGGAACACAGCCAATGTTGTTGCATTCTGAATCAATGACCAGGATTGGTTCCTTATTAGCATACAGGATTCACCTATGAAGAGAAGACTCATCAGGGCCCCCACAATAACAAGAGAGCTTATTTCAGAAGTGTAACATTGGTCCAATGGCATTTTGAACCATCAGTTCAATTCTCAATTTTACCAAATGTTGAAAGTTCAACAAATAAAGCTAATGATACTCATTTGCTGGTTCTTATAAGTGTTTGACATTACATGAATGGTGGGGGTGGGACTTTGGTTCTCTATAGTCCTGTTACAGCCATACCTAGTTCAGCTATACATTTCTCAGGTAACTATGAACATTAACATCTCCTTCTCTAATAACTGATAATTAGTGTGACAGGTGACTTGTTTTTTTGGAAGGCAATTGGGGTTAAATGACTTGCTCAAGGTCACACAGCTAGTTTTTGTGTTAAGTGTCTGAGGTCAGATTTGAACTAATGTCCTCATGACTCTACAGCCGGTGCTCTAACTGCGCCACCTAGCTGCCCTTGACATGTGACTTTTTAAAGCTATGACCATTGGGATCTTGGAAGCCATCAAAATTAATAACCTGTTGAGGGAAAGTTTCAGTTTATGTTTGACTCAAAGAGACCTGACTTCTCCCACTACAGAAAAATGTTTTTAATTATGCACACTTTCCAGTGAATAGATGGGCATTGTAAGCAGTACATTCTTCATAGACATTCACTTATTTCTATGTCCTTTATTATTTAATCACCCCAAATCACCCTGTTGATGCCCACAGTCCCTTAGGCATACCCTTTCAGAATATATGGTCATGTTGAAGGCAAAGTTATTGTTTTTTTAATCATTTATAATATACAACATAAAAACCAAAACAAAAGAATGATAATGAAAATCTTCTTTCTATGATATAAGTGAAGTTATCTGGCATGGAAATCCTGTCATATATATTTTTTTTAATTGGTGGTGGTAAAAAACATGGGCACTAAGAAGGTGGAACTTCCTCAGGTAAAATACTACTACTACTACTACTACTACTACTACTACTACTACTACTACTACTACTACTAAAATGGAATGTGTTAGTCACCACTCGAGATGGAAAAAAAAAATTGCTCCCAGTACCAGTTTGGCTCCAAAACATAGGAAATACCATTTAGGAATAAAATGAAAAGATTTATGTCAAGGGAGATAGATGCCCACTATTTGGATTTTTTATACTGCCTCATTCTTCCCCACTATGATCTGGAGTGAGAATCATTGTTCATGTATTTTTTGCCAAGGAAAGAATGAATTAAAATTAGAAGTTTCTAAATATAGATAACTTGCCACCTCATTTAGCTTGACAATCCATTTGTAATGAAAGATCTAAAAGCAAAATGCAAAATGTTAATTGGAATACAAATGAAACCTTGTAAAATTATTACTACAGATATATTTTAATTATAAATTTATTGAAAGCTCGGCCATTGGACATTGTAATAAAGCTCAGGAGTAATGAAATATATCTCTGTGTGATAAACTCCTCCAAGCTAAATTCCTAAGTGAAACTAAGGAGACTCTTTCAGGGTGAATCAAGACATATATTTCAATTAGTTATGAGTCTGATTTTTCAGGTGGGACATGGGGCTCAACCTTTAAAGTGAATGAAAAGACCTTTCATTCACCAACATTTTTTCCTCCCCTCCCTGTTCCTTCTTTCTTTAATCCTGTTAGAAAACATTGGGGGGGAGGGGTGTTCTTGTTGTTCTTTAATTAAATGTCTAGTGTCATGGATAAACTCCTGAAATTTGAATTTAAATGAAATTGAATCTTACCTCAATCATTTTGTAGTTGTGTGACCTTGAGCAAGTCACATAATCTCTCTGAACTCATCTATAAAATAGGAGGGTTGCAATTTCTATCATGTAAGTTCCCATCCACCTCTAACTCAATGGTTTGATGATCCAGTGTTTTGTGTTTTCTATAGGTAGTTTTTTCTACTTGAAAAATCGCATCATTTGAGTACAAAACTGTAGGCTTGTAGTCTAAATTTCTCAGAGAATTTACCTAGTCTCTTCTACTTCAGGTGGGATTTCAAGTGAATCTCCTCTCCTTACCAGCTCCCTTCTGAACTGCATTTCCTTCTTCTAACATCAAGAAAGCAAAGATGTTCAGCTATTAATAGTCTCTGGTGCTAACAGAGAGGGTTAATTTGAAATGTTTCCCCTCCACTCACTGCATTAAAGAGATGGAACATTTCCAACACCTATTTACCTAGTGAAGAGATTGGCATAGATTAAGTGTATATTTTGGTGTCCTTGAAATAGTACCTCATACTATTTCTATGTTTTATAGCCATTTTCATTGTTTCATAATTTTTCATTCAAAGGTCCCTTGAGGGCTTTCTAGACTGTCCCATGTTAAACCCTGCCAATTCTCTTCCATGACCATTTTTTTTTAATTTCCCTCACTCTGTGGGGGGCGGAGCCAAGATGGCGGGGTAGAAACAGCATTTCCAATGTGCTCTGCCCTACTCAAATTTCAAATAATGTGAAAGGGGACTCCAAACAACTTCTGGAGCCAAAGCACCCACAGAACTGCACAGAGAAGCTAACCTTCTGCAGAGGACAGCCCAGCAGCCCTGCAGGAAGTGGCCAGTGAAGCACTCTGAGAGCAGGCAGCACAGCAGGCTGGGAACGACAGCACAGTGCACAGAGCCAAGCCCAGGTCCGAGGTTTTAGCCCTAGGGCGGCCAGAATTTCAGCCGGCTGGAGGGAACCCAGAACACCAGCAATTGTTGCAATTCCAGAATTATCAGCACAGATATGCCTAGAACAAAGTGAGAGGTTAGTGCCCTATGGACTTTGGGACCAGTATTTGGGGAACTCGAGGCTGCATCCCCTGGGGGCGAAAAGCTGCTGAAGAAATGAAGCACAGAAGCCATTTTGCAGCATCTGTAGTGGCTCTAGCTCCTGGTCTGCGAATTGTAGGGAGATCCAGCAATCAGTCTGGGGGGTTAATCGCTTTTGCTTTAAACAGCCTGGATCTGGATTGTGGTCTGGGGGGGAAGTTTGGGGTGGTTATCCAACTTGCCAGAGTGGGTGGAGGCTTTACAGAAGCCACACAACTGGCGGAAGTTGTGAAGACCCCATGTTTGGGCGGAAGCTCCCCTGTCTGGTGGCAGAGTCCTACTGTAGCAACAAGCCCAAAAAATCAAGTAATTAAGTGGCAACATGCCTAGGCAAATGAAACAAAATAAACAGAAAAGTTCAACATTGGACTGCTATTTTAGGGACAAAGAGGCTCAAAGCATGGAGGAGGACTGTGAGGTCAGAACTCATGAACCAAAAGCCCCAAATGAAAATACAAGCTGGCTACAGGCCATAGAGGACCTTAAGAAGCAGATAAGATAAGTGGGGGAAAATTTGGGAAGAGAAATGAAAAAGATGCAAGAAAAGTATGAAAAGACAGTCAATAGCCTGACGGAGGAAAATAACACCTTAAAAAATAAACTAACTCAAATGGCAAAAGAGACTCAGAAAGGCAATGAGGAGAAGAATGCCTTAAAAAGTCGAATTTGCCAGATGGAAAAAGAATCTCAAAAGTTCACTGAGGAGATTCATTCCTTCAGAGTTAGACTGGAGCAAATGGAAGCTAGTGACTTTATGAGAAATCAAGATACTATTAAACAGATACAAACAAATGAAAGAATAGAAGGCAATATGAAATATCTCATGGGAAAAACCACTGACCTGGAAAATAGATCCAGGAGAGACAATTTAAAAATTATTGGACTACCTGAAAACCATGGTCAAAGAAAGAACCTAGAAATCATCCTTAAAGAAATTCTCAAGGAAAATTGCCCTGATGTTTTAGACCCAGTGGGGGAAATAGAGGTTGAAAGAATCCACAGATCACCTCCTGAAAAAGTTCCCAAAAAGAAAACTCCCAGGAATATTATAGCCAGGCTCCAGAACTCCCAGGTCAAGGAGAAAATACTACAAGCAGCCAGGAAGAAACAATTTCAATATTGTGGAAACACAATCAGAATAGCCCAGGACCTGGCAGCTTCTACACTGAGGGATCAAAGGACATGGAATATGATATTCCAGAGGGCAAAAGAGCTGGGATTGAAGCCAAAGGTCACCTACCCAGAAAAACTGAGTATCTTGTTTCAGGGGAAAATATGGTCATTCAGTGGAATAGAGGACTTTCAAGCATTCTTGAGGAAAAAACCAGAGTTGAATAGAAAATTTGACATTCAGACACAAGAAGCAAGAGATGCTTGAGAAGGTAATCAAGGAAAAGAAATCAAAAGGAACTCATCAGAGTTGGACTATTTACAGTCCTACATGGAAAAACAATAACAGTGTTTGATGAAACCTCACTCATTATGAAAATAATTGAAGAAGGGTACATGACATATGTTCACAGGCATACATGGATAGAGGGCACCTGTTGAATTTGATGGGAAGGGATGATTCTTTTTTTTTTTCTTGGAGGACAATTGGGGTTGGGTGGCTTGCCCGGGGTCGTGCTGCTGGGTTTTTGTTTGTGTGTTGGGTGTCTGGGGCCGGATCCAAGCTTGGGTCCCTCTGACTCAAGGCCTGGCACACTGCTCGATCCACCACCTAGCCGCCCCAAAGAAGGGATGATTCTTAAGGGGTGAAGTCGGAGGTGAGAGAAGAGAGTGGCAGGAGGAGATGGAGAGAGAGAGGGTAGGGTAAACTGTCTCATGTAGAAGAGGCAGGGGGAGGTGGTTGTGTGGGAGGGGAAGAACAGGAAGGCAAAAAGGCAAAAGCATATTCTCATTGAAGTTGGCTCAAGGAGAGAATCACATACATACTGAATGGAATATCTTACCCTCACTCTCCTGAGTAGGGGAAGCGAGAATGAGAGGGGAGATGATGGAGGGGAGGGCATTCTGGAGGGAGGGGAGGTTGGAAGTACCCACTATCAAAGAGGGACAGGATCAAAGTAGGGAATGGACCAGGTGGGACGTGAGAAGGGTGGGAGGGAAATATAAGCAGTCTTTTACAATATATCTACTATGGTAATGTTTTGCATAGCTATACATGTACAACACATACTGAATTGCTTATCTTCTCAGAGGGAGTGGGTGACAATGGAGGAAGGGAATGGATCTGAAAATCGAAGTTTTAAAATTAAATGTTTCATAAGATGTCCAGGCATTGGGGCTCAGAGATTCACCTTGCCCTAATGGCAAAGTTGAAGGGGGTGTGGGAGAAGATATGGGAGAGAGCAGATAGGATGAGGGGATATCTAGTGGGACTGCTATTCTGGGGTGGTGGGTAGGGAAAAATGGGGGAAAAATGTAACTCATAATCTGGTGGAAATGAATGATGTAAACCAGAAGTTAATAAAGCATTTGTTTAATTAAAAAAATTTTTCCTAAGTTGCACAGGGTGTTAGGAGGAGGTAAGGGGCGGAAATGCAACATTTGGATAAGACTTGGTATTCCCTTTGGAAGGTTGTGATCAAGTAAGGGAATATTACATACTTAAATAACTATACTACCAAATATTTTACAAGTTAATGAGCAATTTTGTGCATCTATAGAACAGAAAGCTTGTTATAACTTATAAAATTGAAGAGGGGTTCATGAGGAAGGCAGCACTGGTGCTGGGCTTTAAATATTGGGGGATAATTGAACAAGTAGAGAGAGAGTGGAAGAAAGAAAGAATGCATGAGCAAAGATATGGAGGTAGGAAAGTAGATGGTTTGGCTGAAAAGAATAATATGTCATAGAACTACAAAGGAAAGGTGGTACTGAATTAGGGAGGGCTTTACATTCAACTATTTTCAATACAATATACCTCTATTAAATCCTCAACAAATGTAAGCAATAGCATCCTGGTGATATAAGGGGAGAATATATATATTTATATATTTTATTTATGTTTAATAATATAATATAAATATTTATATATTTACATGCATATATTTATAAAATAAATATATTATATAGTATAAATATAAGTATTTGTATTATATAGTTCTTTAGTATATATAAATACATAAAATATATTTTAAATATATTTATAATATAAATGTGTTTACAATATGTATTATAGATATAATTTATATACACATTTATTTTCCAACATATGAACATAAAGAGAAGGTGAGAGAGATAAATATAAAGATAGAGGTATTTATCTATACATATATTATTTTCATTGCTCTTGATGAGCTTACATTATACCATTTAATGCTATTTTAAGGAGTTTAAATTTCATTCCATAAGTATTAGGGAGTTACTTTAGGAAAGGTTCTTAAACTTTGTGCTTATATATATATACAGATTTTATATATATGCCTATAGGTTTGATGGGCACCTTTGTAAGTCTAGTGAAGTCTATCGATCCATTCTAGGGATATTTTTTTTTAACTCACAAGATCAAATACATAGTCTTATAAAGGAATACAGTTATATTAAAATAAGATTGTTACTTTTTTAAGCTTTAAGAATTCATTAATTATAGAGTTTTGGATGAAAATGAGGCATAGTTGTTTGTATGCATGAGGGATGTGAGTTTGGTGACATTTCAAAGTATTATTTGGTCAGGGGAGGAAAGGGAAGCAGAAAGGATTGTTAAGGAATTTTCCTACTAGTTCATACAAATTAAAATGGGGGATGCACCAGTTTTATTTTTTGCAAAGACAAGAGAGGCTTAGAAAAATATCTGAGATAATTCAGATGTTGAGTTTTTAAAATTAAATTTATTTTCAAACAAGTATCAGGCATCTTTCTCTCCCACTGAACTACTCCTGGTAAGAAAGCAAGAAAAATCAAAGTTCTTATTAGAAACATATACAAGCAAAAGAAAATGTACAATTTTTTATGTCTAAAATCAATGTCTCAATCTGTACTCTGTCCTTCCTAGGCCTGCTATTATCACCACTGTGTTGGGAGGTAGATGGCATGCTTCATTTTAAGTACTTAGGAATTGTGGTTGTTCCATTATGTTGATCATAGTTCTTAAGGTTTACTTTTTTCATTTTAAAAATATTTCATTTTAATACATTTCTTACCCTTCCATTCCAACCCCCATAATTGCAAAAACAAGATTAAAAAAAAAAACACACATTACAAATATAGTCAATCAATACAAATTTTCACATTGCCCACATTCTTTAAACATTTGTCTCATTCTGCATTCTGAGTCTTCTACCTTTCTATCCATAGGTAGGTAGCATATTTTAACATTAATTTTCTACAATCCTGGTTGCTTATTATGCTAATAAGGGATCAGTACAATGATATTTCTTCACATTTATAAAACATGACTTATTAATTCATTACCTAATTTATGAGTACCCCTTCAGATTCCCATTCTTATCAGCCTCATAAAAATCTACAGATTTTTCAATACATCCTTAGAATTTGTTTTACTGAGGTCTAAGTCCTTTTATTTACTCTCCAGTTCCCTCCTTATGCCTTTTCATTTATATATCCATGTTGAATTTGCCCAAATATTATATGAATTTTTCTTCCTATTGACAAGGTGAGATGGACATAAAATTGTAGTTTCAGCTGCTCTTCTACCCCCCATCCTTGTTTGTATGAATGTCTACTTTTGTACCCTGATGATGTGAGAGAATTTTCCTAAACTTTTCTTTACTTTCTCCCTAAATTTATTCTTATTCCCCTTTCTTTCCCTGTTTTTTCCCTTAAGATTATCAAGATATAATGGAAGTACTCTCAGGCCTTTTAAAATTGGATATTTACTATGAACCCTGATGATTATTGTGTTGTTTGTCTCTCATTCTTGAAGAGGATCAATGCCATCAGGAGGGTGATATCTTCACTTGCAAGTGAATTGGATTCAAGTGAGGCAGAGTTATGCAAAGTCACCACCCAGTCTTTCCTCCAGAGTCACTGGAATCCAATGGTGAGACATACTTCAGGATGACTGGTGATGGCCCCTGATCCAGAGGGAGACCTTGACCTTTTAAACCTGAGGTATTTCCTAGTTTGTCTGAGGCAATACCCATTCAGTAATTAAAGGTTAGGTAAGAACTGAGGCAAAAGATAGCGTAGTTTACCTTTATGAAGGAATCAACAAAAGAGTGGAAAACCCTCAGTTTGTGACCAGAAAAGATTGCTATTTACACTCACTCTGAGTCATCAAAACCAAAACAATGAGAACGTGATACTTGGCTTAGACCTATTATTTTCCAATCAGTGAAAGCAGAGTGATTTGGATATAAAGACACAGTCAAGAAGTTCCATTTGAATCACAATGGGCTTGACTTACCAGAGCTCTATTTCAAGTAATCATAAATGAAAACTACAAGAGATGAAGAGTTAATTATCCCAGTTTATTGTAAACAATGATAGAATAAATAAATTGGGAAGAAAGTAAATCTATACCCAAAGCCCAAGGCACTTTTCAAAGTACACATGCTCAAAATTTATTATCCATTGAACAGAGCAACCACATTTAAGGGTATGACTCCCTTAAAGTTGTTTTGTTGTTGTTGTTGTTGTTTGTTTGTTTTATCAAATGGTTTATTTAGTTCTAGTTTACATCATTCATTTACACAAGATTTTGAGTTGCAAATTTTCTCCCCATTTCCTCCTACCCACCATCCCAAAATAGCAATCCCACTGGATATCCCCCCCTCCAATGTGCTCTCTCCCATATCTTCTCCCATACCACCTCCCACTTTCCAGTAGAGCATAGTGGATCTCTATGCCCCAGTGCCTGTATATCTTATTTCCCAGTTACATGTAAAATAATATTGATAATAGTATATATGTATATATTTTCAAACATTTGATTTTAAAATTTTGAATTGCAGATTCATTGACTTCCTCCCTTGTCACCCACTCTTACTGGGAAGATTAGCAATTCAATATAGTTTGTAGATGTGTAGCTATGCAAAACACTTCCATAGTGGATATATTGTAAAAGACAGACTATATTTCCCTCCCTCCTATCCCACCTCCCACTTGTTCTATTCTCTACTTTGATCCTGTCCCTTTTCAAAAGTGGGTGCTTCCAACTTCCCTCACCCCCAGCCTGCCCTCTGTTCCAACACCTCCTCCTTCCCCTCCCACCCTACTCTCCTGTATGGTGAGATACCCTATTTAGTGGGTATGTCATTCTCTCCCTAAGCCAAATTCAATAAGAATAATTCCCTTTTTGCCTTCCTGTCCTTCTCCTCCATTGTAAACATTTTCTCTTGCCTCTTCTATATGAGATAGTTTACCCCATTCTGTCTCTCCCCATCTCCTCTCATAATTCCACTCTCACCTCTTAAATTCATCTTTTAAGCATTATCCCTTCCTTTTAAATTGGTGTATCAATAATATTCACAATGCCTACAGCAACTATAAATATGCTGATATAGTTATTAATCACAAAATATGCCAGGCTCTTTACATGGCAGATAAAACTAGAACATTTCTTAAAATACCAGGAACCTGAGTCACAAAACCAGAAAGTCAAAGTCATAACAGTAGTTCTGAAGTTTTCACATGTAGTTAATGTAGTAAACACCAACATTCTCAAGCCTCTAAAACAGAACAGGCTACCTCAGTCAAAAGTCCTCCTCTCCCCACTCATAGCAAGCTTGCTCCCAGGAGTTCCTGTTGCCAGTCCTCAGCAGGAGTACCTAGCAGAAACTCTGGCTGGCTCAAAAAAAGGAAAGATTTCTCTCCACTTCCACCTCCCCCTTGGCCACTACCACTACCATTGCTGCTCCTACTGCCACCACCACCAGGCTTCCAGTCATGGCATGCACTCTAGCTTGGCTTCAGCTTCCTCTTGCCCCGCCCCTTCCTGCTACATCAGCAAGTCAAAGGTGGCATGGGAGATCTTTAAATCCCATAACCCTTACAATTGGTCCTGTTCCCACTATGTATACCTGTACACACACACACACACACACACACACACACACACACACACACACACACACAGACACACACACACACACACACACATATATATATACACATTCACCTATGTATTCATATACCCCTATACCCTCCTATATAGACATATATGTGTGTATACACACACGCACATATATATGCACACACATGCGCATGCACACACATATATACATATATACATATGTGTATATAGGGTGAAAAGTTTCACAAGTTACAATTATTGTTTTTCCATGTAGGAATGTAAATAGTTCAACTTTCACAAATTCCTTATGAATTGTTTTCCCTGTTTACCTTCTCATGGTTCTCTTGCTTCTTGTATCTGAATGTCAAATTTTCTATTCAACTCTTTTTTTTCATCAAGAATGCTTGAAAACCTTCTATTCCACTGAATGACCATATTTTCTCCTGAAACATAGTACTTAGTTTTTCTAGGTAGGTGATTCTTGGTTTTAACCACAGCTTCTTTGACTTCCAGAATATCATATTCCAAGCCCTTCAATCTTTCAGGGTAGAAGCTGCCAGATCCTTTATTATCCTGATTGTATTTGCACAATATTCAATTTGTTTATTCCTGGCTGCTTGTAATATTTTTTCCTTGATCTGAGAATTCCAGAACCTGGCTATAATATTCCTAGGAATTTTCATTTTGTGATATTTTTCAGGAGGTAATTGGTAGATTCTTTCAACCTCTATTTTGCCCTCTGATTTTAAAACATCAGGGCAATTTTCTTTGAGAATTTCTTGAAGGATGATTTCTAGGTTATTTTTTTTTTATCATGGCTTTCAGGTAGTCCAATAATTTTTAAATTATTTCTCCTAGATCTATTTTCCAGTTCAGTTGTTTTCCCGATGAGATATTTCACATTGTGTTCTATTTCTTTTTCATTTGTTTGGATCTGTTTAATAGTATCTTGATTTCTCATAAAGTCACTAGCTTCGATTTGCTTCAATCTAATTCTGAAGGAATGATTCTCTTCAGTGAGCTTTTGAGATTCTTTTTCAATCAGGAAAATTCAGCTTTTTAAAGCATTCTTCTCATTACCTTTTTGAGCCTCTTTTTCCATCTGAGTTAGTCTATTTTTTAAGGTCTTATTTTCTTCAGTCAAGTTGCTGACTATCATTTCATAATTTTCTTGCAGCAATCTCATTTCTTTTCCCAGTTTTTCCTCCACTTCTCTTATTTGGTTTTCAAAATCCATCTTAAAGTCCTCTATGGCCTGTTACCAGCTTGTATTTTTCTTGTAAGCTTTTGGTGCAGGAATTTTCACTTCATTGTCTTCCTCCTTTTTCATGCTTTGATCCTTTTTGTCCCCAAAATATGATTGTAAAGTTGGGTCACTCTGCTTCCTTTGCTTTCCTCATTTGCTCATGTTGCCACTCAATTACTTGACTTTTGGGCTTTTTGCCACAGCAGGTCTCTGCTACCAAACAGGGGAGCTTTGTCCCAATTGGTGAGGTTTTCTCAGCTGCAGAAGGTATTAGTTGAGTGCCCTCTGTGAATCCTCACACACTCTGGCAAGCTGATAAAATACCCCAGGATTCCTGACCTAGATTGTAATCCAGATCCAAGAAGTTAAAGCAAGAGTGATTACCTCTCAGACTGGTACCTTGGTCCCTCTACAATGTGTAGACCAGGAGCTAAAGCTGCCACATGGTGGTGGCTACATGGCCATGGCACCTCAGTGGCTTCTCTCTCTAGGGGATAAAGGCCAGAGTGTACTCCCAAACTACTGGATACCAGAGTCCACCCTGCACCACCCTCTCCCCTTGTCTTTAGCATCTATGTCTTGATAATTTGGAAAATCGTCACAGCTGCTGATGATCTGAAGTCCCTAAAGCTGGTGGCTAGCTGTGGTCACCCTGAGGCTAAAACCTTGGGCTTGCTAGCTCTCAGCTTGCAGAGCACTGCACTGTCCACTTCTTCCCAGACTGCCAGGCTGTCCTCAGCAGGAGGTTAGCTTCTCTGTATCATTTTGTGGGCTCTGTAGTTCTAAAGTTTGTTCAGAGTCACCTTTTACATGAATTGGAAGAGGTGGGAGTCAGAGCCCTGTGGAAGTCCTGTTTCTACTCTGCCATCTTTATGCAGCCTCCGCTTAAAGTTGTTTTACTGGGGTCTAATTCCTTCCTTTATTTACCCTTCCTCCAATTCCCTCCTTACCCAATTTCCCTTTTCCCTTATATATCTCTGCTGAGTATACTCAAATAAAGCAGAGGACAGAGGTAAAGGAGGAGGAAGAAGCAGGGGAGGGGGAGAGCAATTATCTGGAATGGACCACATCTATCATCTCTCCATATTTGAATGAAAGTTTATCCCCTTGTTTAGTCCAACCTCATTGTTTATTCATATTTACCCTCATATGTTTGGTTCTTAAATTTGAACTTCAGGTTTTCTCTATATTCTATTGTTTTAATCAGGAATCCTTGGAAGTTTTCAATTTTTTTAATGTCCATTCTTCTTCATAATATTATATTTAGTTTTTTGGATGTTATTCTTGGTTGTACATATCAGAATATTCTACTCTTTATCTTCCAGAATCTCCTATTCAAATTTGTCCATTCCTTTGAAATGGTGACTGCTGATCTTGAATGGCCTACTTAGTATACTCTTTCTGGGAGCCTAAATCCTTTTTATTTTCTTTCACTGGATATGATGTTCCTGGGAGTTTTTATTTTGGGATTTCTTTCAGCAGTTGACTGCTGTATTCTTTCTTTTCCCATTTTTTCCTAGGATTCTAAGAGATCTGGCAGTTGTCTTTTGTTTTGTTTTGTTTTGTTTTTGTTTTTTTTGCCTTTTGGAGGGCAATTGGGGTTAAGCAACCTGCCCAAGGTCACATGGCTAGGTTTTTGTTTGTGTGTGAGTTAAGTGTCTTAGGCCGGATCCGAACTCAGGTCCTTCTGACTCTAGGGCCAATGCTCTACTCACTGTGCCACCTAGCTGCCCCTGGCAGTTGTCTTTTAAAGATTTTTAGCAAGGGCTGTTTTGGGTCATGGTATTCATATAGCCAAATGATTCTCATGTTTTTTTCTCCTGGATCTATTTTCCAGATCAGTTTGTTTTTTATGAAGCAAATTAACATTGTGTTCCCCATATTTTTCAGTCTTTTGACTGCATTTTAATGTTTATTTTTGTCTCATGGAATAATTGACTTGTCTTTGATCTATTCTAATTGACAAGAAGTGTTTGTTGGACAAGGTTAGGAACTCAGGCAAAACTGTTAATTCCATTTACATTTTTTTCTTTTCTTCATGATTTATTTATTTTCCAATTCTTTTCTAAAATATTATCATTACACACACACACACACACACACACACACACACATTTTAACTTAAAAAAAAAACACCTCTTGGCTTTTATTTTTTTCTGTTCCAGAAATTCTTTTTTTTTTATTTTTTTTTTCAGTATATATTGTTTTATTTTTTTTTCACTTAAATTTTACAAAGTATTTTTTTAGTATTTATATATACATATATATATATATATATATATATATATATATATATATATATATATATATTTGAAACATTTAATGTTACGACCTCGAATTTCAGATCCATTTCCTTCCTCCCTTGTCACCCATTCCTTCTTGGGATATAAGTAATTCAGTATATGTTGTACATGTCTAGCTATGCAAAACATTATCATGGTAGATATATTGTACAAGGCTGCTTATAATTCCCTCCCACTCATCCCACCCCCCACCTGGTCCATTCCCTACATGATCCTGTCCCTCTTCTATAGTGGGTACTTCCAACCTCCCCTCACCCCAAGGATGCCCTCCCATCCATCATCCCTCCTCTCATCCCCCTTCCCCCTATCCTGCTGCAGGTTGAGATATCCCATTTAGTATGTATGTCATTTTCTCCCTGAACCAAATTCAATGTGAATGTGGTTTTGCCTTTTTAGCCTTCCTTATTCTCCCCCTCCTTTGCACCCACTTCCCCTACATGAGATAGTTTACCCTACCATGTCTCTCCCCATCTCCTCTTGCCACTTTCCTCTCTCACCTCATAATTTCATCCCTTGAGTATTCTCCCTTCCCAACAAATTCAACCTATGCCCTCTATCCATATATAACTGTAACCATATACACACACATTCACATATGTATTCATATGACCACACCCCCTTCTTCCATTATTTTCATAGTGAGAAAGATATCATCAGTCACAGTTATTGCTTTTCCATATAGGAATGTAAATAGTTCAACTTTGATAAGTTCCTTTTGATTTCTTTTCCCTGATTACCTTCTCAGGCATCTCTTCCTTCTTCCGTCTGGATGTCAAATTTTCTATTCAACTCTGGTTTTTCCTCAAGAATGCTTGAAAGTCCTCTATTCCACTGAATGACCATATTTTCCCCTGAAACAAAATACTCAGTTTTGCTGGGTAGGTGACCCTTGGGTTCATTCCCAGTTCTTTTGCCCTCTGGAATATCATATTCCATGCCCTTCAATCCCTCAGTGTAGAAGCTGCCAGGTCCTGGGCTATTCTGATTGTGTTTCCACAATATTGAAATTGTTTCTTCCTGGCTGCTTGGAGTATTTTCTCCTTGATCTGGGGATTCTGGAACCTGGCTATAATATTCCTGGGAGTTTTCTTTTTGGGATCTTTTTCAGGAGGTGATCTATGGATTCTTTCAACCTCTATTTTGCCCTCTGGATCTAAAACATCAGGGCAGTTTTCCTTGAGAATTTCTTGAAGGGTGATTTCTAGGTTCTTTCCTTGATCATGGCTTTCAGGTAGTCCAATAATTTTTAAATTGTCTCTCCTGGATCTATTTTCCAGGTCAGTGGTTTTTCCCATGAGATATTTCACATTGCCTTCTAATCTTTCGTTTGTTTGGATCTGCTTAACAGCATCTTGATTTCTCATAAAGTCACTAGCTTCCATTTGCTCCAGTCTAACTCTGAAGGAATGAATCTCCTCAGTGAACTTTTGAGATTCTTTTTCCATCTGGCAAATTCGACTTTTTAAGGCATTCTTCTCCTCATTGCCCTTTTGGGCCTCCTTTGCCATTTGAGCTAGTCTATTTTTTAAGGTGTTGTTTTCCTCAGTCAGGCTGTTGACCCTCATTTCATACTTTTCCTGCATCCTTCTCATTTCTCTTTCCAATTTTTCCTCCACTTCTCTTATTTGATTTTTAAAGTCCTTCTTAAGGTCCTCTATGGCCTGCAACCCGCTCATGTTTTCCCCTGGGGCTTTTGGAGCAGGACTTCTGACCTCACAGTCTTTTTCCCACTCTATGCCCCCAAAATAGGAGTCTAGGGTTGCATTTTTCTGTTTCCTTTGCCTTGGCATGTTGCCACTTAATTGCTTGACTTTTGGGCTTGTTGCCACACTATGGCTTTAAGGCCAGCTAGAGGAATTTTCGTCCCGAACGTGTGGGGGGCAACTTCCGTTTCTGGCAAGCTGTAAACCCACCCACAACTTCCACCCTAGATCACAATCCAGATCCAGGGAGGTTAAAGCAAGAGCGATTACCCCCCAAGACTGATCGCTGGATCTCCTCACGATTTGTAGGCTGGGAGCCGGAAATGCCTCTGAAAACTACAAAATGGTGTGTCTCCTCAGTGGCTTCTAGCCCCCAGGGGAGGGAGCTGATGCATTCCCCAAATACAGGTCTCAAAGTCCATAGGACACTAACCTCTTACTTTGTCCTAGGCAAGTCTATGTTGATAATTTTGGAGTCTCCACAGTTCCTGGTGTTCTGGGGTTCCTCCAGCTGGCTGCTGGCCCTGCCACCCTGGGGCTAAAACCTTGGCTCACGTGGACCTGGGCTCTGCTCGGCTCCTGCTCTCTGAGCTCTGCGCGTTGCCGGCTCCCAGACCGCTGCGCTGGTCCTTCCTGCAGGGTGCTGGGCTGTCCTCAGCGGGAGGTTAGCTTCTCTGTGTCGTTCTGTGGGTGCTGGGGCTCCAGAAATTTTTCAGAGTCCTTTTTTACATAGTTTGTGGAGAATCTGGGGGCAGAGTGGCTTGGACGAGCTGTTTCTACTCCGCCATCTTGGCTCCGCCCCCCCGTTCCAGAAATTCTAATTGAATTCATACCCAAGCTGTACTTTTTCTAGGTTATTGTATGTAAGAATTCGTAGTTATTATCATTCTTTGCTTCTGTGTCTTAAGCATGTTGTCACAACAATAGCATATTAAGGTGACATCATGGTCAGGTTCTCTTTTAGCTTACCTATTTTCGAAGTGCATTTATTGACTTTGTACTTGATACCATGGCTGGGCTTTTTGTGTCTGGGCTGATGCTGTTGCTATTTTGGTGGAGTATTTTATATTGTTTTATTCCAGGATCTCAGTTATACAGTTGGGACCTTCAAGCTTTTAATACTTCCATAGTGGCCTAGTCCAGGGGAAAATCAGATTGCTATACCCCTGGTCTGATATTTGCAAGATCAGAACCTGATTTTGGATTCATGTAAAAGTAGACCAGTGTTGGAATCCATCTCTATCAGCCAGCTTGAAAGTTCGCAAATAAAAAGAAATTGCAGTAATAATTAATTGGCTATTACAAGTGTGGGAAAGACTTTTTCCCTAAATAAGCAAAAAATATGATTTTAAACATTAAAAAGTGGGGAGAAATGGTGCTAATCACCATAGCAGGAAGCTTTTAGTAAGTTTCTTCTGTGTGAAATACTCTACATCAGAGACTAGGGCTACAATGATAAAAATGGCATGGTAGGCCCTGCCTTCAAGGAAACCATATTTATATTAATTTTGGAAGAACACAATAAGGATCCTTACATATACAAAATAATTGTTTGGGATGTAACCTGAACACCTGGGGAAATGGATTAAAGGCCTTGTGGAATAAGGGGCAAAATCTGAACCTTGAATGAAATTGTTATTTAGTAAAGGTGATGAAGAAGAGTATTTTAACAATGGGACAGAAATAGCAGTTTACAAAAAGCAGAACAGGCTTCAGGAGAAAGATGAATCCCCTACTGGGATTGAGGTGGCTGGTGTACAGATGTTTTATGGATAATTTGAGATATTGTTCTAGGTTTTGTGAGCCAAAGGCAAGAATGAGGGTGAAGAAAATAGCAATAGACATAGAGATTCAGAAAATATATGTGGACAGATGGAAATTGAAACCAGACATCCTGACAAGATGGACAAAAAAGATTCTAGGCAGAGAAGAAAAGACTACTCAGGATAGGAACTTAGAGACCATCTACTTAATGGGGTGGAAAGAGGATAAAATTAAAAAAAAAATGTAAAGTGATTCACACACTATGTTGTCAAGAAAGGGCAGACTGATGGTAACAAAGTGGTTTCTCTCATTGTAGCAATGAGCTATATTCTTTCTATAATTTGGAGTGAAGTACAAAGTCAGAGATTTATGGGCTAGCATGAAAGCAATGAAGAAAATGTGCTGATAAAGAGAGGAAGGACCTTGACTAGGAAAATATACTTCAAAATTTCTTATTTGAGATAACAGTGATCTTTGCCATTTCTAAATTAGGTTAATCCTGAATGCCTTACACTTAGTAGACATGAAATAAATATATTTTAATTAATTGTTTAATGATCAATGACACATCCTTCTTTTTCCCTCATAGGAAAAAAAAGTGTTTTACAGAGCATTAAGCTCAAGAGATGACTTATAGCTTAGGACCAAAATAAACTATGTTAAGCTAGAGATGGCTTCTTATTCATGTGAACAGTTCCCATGGAAATGAGTTGGCCTTTTTTTTTAATATCAGAATTTCTGCATGGCAAAGCATCCTTTAAATGGACTTCTTACTACCTGAACAAGAATTCCTTGAATTAATAAGGTTATTAGATGACTGCTCTCACCCAGTCATGTTATCAGTCCACATAACAAGAAAAACAAAAATGTTTATATTTATAGCACTTTTATCTTTCCAAGGTATTTTACATAGATAATTTCATATAAGCTTAACCATAGCCTATTCAATTACCTAATATTTATATTATTTTCCCATTATTCAGATGGGAAAATTGTTAATCAAAACAGCAATATGAACATGATTGATCTATGGTCATACAGCTAGCATATACCAGAGGAAGAATTTTGAAAGCAGGTTTTCTTGAATTTAAATGTTATTGTATTTACTGTACCACATTGGCACTATAGGATCAGATGCTGGGTTACCAGAGGGGAATAGATAGAGATGCTTGGTAGGGCTATTTTTGGTATAAATATCATGTGCCATTACCATTTTTTATTCCTTGGGTTGAATCAAAGGTAAGATTCAAATGTCAGTAAAAACTGGAGAATTCAGGCAAGATATAGAAGCCTAATGGATGGAACCATGGCACAATTATGGTTAAGAATCCTTGTCTATAAAACTGATAAAAAATGCAAAGATGGGAATTAAGATGAACAAACATTGAAATTCAAAATCAATTTGGGTACAAGAAAACAAAAAGATGGTGGATGGATAAAGGTATACTTGCTACAATAAGCTAAACCAAGTTGCTACTGTAATTCTCCCATTTTCTTGACAGCATAGGATGTGAATTGCTTTACTTCTTGTTGTTTTTTTTTTAATTTTCTCATCTTCCCAATCCTTTAAATATTGACTGTTTCATGTCATATTTGCATTGTGCTAGGTTAATCTTCTTTCCAGCATAAGAGGGAGGAAGCAATAAATAAATAAGCAAAATTAAAGAAAATGGGGAGGGAAAAAAGTATTTGAGACATTGACACTAACCTATTGAAAGACCTGGTGAATAGAGACAGATATGATTTTCCAGGAATTGTACCATAAAGTAGTAGGAATGAGGTTATGTATATCAGGTTCATTTGCAAAGTACAGTTACACTCTTGCTTTTATACAACTTTTATTGCCAGTAGGAAGAGAGGTAGGTGCATATGCTTTTAAGTCAGGTTCCCAGTGATAATCTTGGTATCAGGGATAATCCAGCATGTCCTACCACAGGGGCATGGGTTCTTGGTCTATCCCTTATGTTCTGCATTTTCTAAAATATGTCTTCAGTAGTAGGGGCTGTTGTTAAGACTGATATGCCTAGCCTTGGTTATTGGTGATATTAGAGTGCCACAGAATTGAATACAGCACTAGACAAGAGTAAACAGAGTAAAAGCAAGCAAGTTTATTGAAAGGAAATACTGTAAGAAAGAATATTTAGGGATGACAGAAATAAGTTATATCTGCTGAGTTACCTAGTAGAATAGGGTACTGAAACTAGTCCAGTTGGGTAGATTGTTATAGGGTTCTATCTGACCAGCTACTCAATTTTCTTATCAGCAGGAAAGGATGATGGCCATTACTATAGATCATGATTTCCTTATGTAACTCAGTGAATTTCAGGCTCCTTAGTAGATTTTTTTTTTATTTAGTAAGGCAGATAAGTTACTAAAATCTTACAGAAGGATAATGATTATATGGAAGACAGAATTTCAATCTCCAAATACTTTACTGACAGAAATGTTAGGTCAGATTTTAATATGATAAAAATCAATGGAAATGAATATAAAGTACTTCCCTTAGGATAAAAAAAAAATAGCAACCACCTACACAAGTATAAATTGGAGGATATATGACTAGCACATAGTTTATGTGTAAAACACCTTGGGTCTTTCTTTAACAAGGTATAAGAGCAATATTACATGTTAATCCTTTGTATGTCAGCCCCTAAATTTAATGTGAACTTAGCCTTCATTGGAAAAAAATAATAGCATGAGTGTCTTCTTCTTCTGTTGGCACTTGTGATGAAGTAGATAGAGATGGCCTTAGTTTTAGGAAATATATGTTTAAGTCTTGCCTCAGTCACACACTGACTTGTCACATTAGGCAAGCTGCTTAACTTCTCTGGGCTCTAGGCACCTCCTTAAGATTATAATTTGCATAGAGGGTGCTGAACTATATTGATAGAGAGAGATTCCTCATCATTAAGTTTCCTATGAGAAGGATCTAGTTCCTGTCCTTGTCCTTTTGAAAAACTCAACTTTATCCAGAAGTAGATGATCAGGTGGGTGAGAGGATGTTAAACATTGAGAAATCAACATTGTAATATGAGGTTCAAGTGAAAGAATTTAAGATATAGAGAATGAAGAAAGGAAAACTTATTTGGAGATAGATGGCAGACAGAGAAGGACATGGTAGAGAATGTCAAGTATTTGAATATTCAGAAAGGATTAGAGATGTTTTCCATGACCCCAAAGGGCAGAATGAGGGTCACTGGATGAAAATTACATAGCCATACTTAGAGTGCATGTAAGGAAAACTTACAGCTAACCCAAAGCAGAAGAGGCTCCCTTGGGAGATATATTTCTTGATTCTCTGAGTCTAGGTCAGAAGGATTATTTCATGCTTTTAATTTTTGTCAATACTTTTCTGCTGCTTTTCATAGAACCACCCAGTTCTTTCAGATAATAATATAATAAGCTCATGTCCTTGTCCAGAGTGCTTAAAAGAAATCAGATAGGGTCTAATGAAATTAGGTAGTAAGCAGACAAAGAGTTTAATGCACTCTGCTTTATCTATTTGCTTTTGCTTCATAGGAATTGTTTGGTGAGAAAATTCTGCCTTTTTCTCTGTCCACCCCTCTCAGTGTCCCTTTCTCTCTTCAAGAGAAGAGCTCAGCTCTCTCTCTCTCTCTCTCTCTCTCTCTCTCTCTCTCTCTCTCTCTCTCTCTCTCTCTCTCTCTGCCTGCATACCTGCCTGCCAGAATGTCTCCTTTTCTCTGTCTTTGTCTCTCTATCTTTCTGTATTTCCCTGTCTCCCTCTGTCTGTCTCTGCCTCTGTTTCTGCCTTTGTCTATCTCTCTGTCTTTCTCCCTTTCTGTCTCTCTGTTTCTTTCTGTCTTTGTCTCTGTTAGTTTCATTTTCTATCTCTAGATAAACCTTTCTAGCCCCACTTACACACTGTCTCTCATGTTTTCTGTTCTGTCTTAATAACCTGAACTAGGGAGTTGTAAATGGGTGAAATTAGGCAAAAGGGATGTTATTTGTTTGATTCAACTTGAATTATCTTGTATCCCTAATGATTTGGGAACACTACCTTCTTTTCTTTTGTACTAGAAATTCAAGAATGGATGCAAGGTACTTTCAGTAACTTTTGCATCATGGAAATTAACTAACACCAATGAGAAGGGGACAGGGGGGTGGGAGAGAAGACATCTGCCTTGCTGACATGGAGTCCAAGTGATTTGATTGAAGTTTCAGTACTTGGAGTTATCACCTTAGTCAAAAGAAGTTGGTAGGTAATGCTTATGATGGAAAATAATCTGTATGCAGATCTGCTATTCCTGGCTTTCATCCAGTTACCCACGGAAATGCAAATCTGTCATGGCTAAAAGAAAAATTAGCCTGGTGATTTTTTTTTTAACACAAATGCATTATTTGTCACAAAGTCAGCTGATATGTATAGTTTTGTCAAACTTGGCTGTGTGCAGGTTTGTAAAATAACAATGTTAGTTGTTATTTTACATATAACATCTAGATATGAAGCACTAAATGAGAATATATATATAAAAGCAAGCTGAAATCGTCTGGAACTTGGAGGAAGTTTTTGTTGATTTCTCCACTGGGTTTCACGGTGGATTTGAAAAGGGGTACTGTGCAGTAGGGGACTCTTTTATGCCTGTTGCTTAGCAACAAATATTTGCCTTCAGGGAGGATATCAGCTTAACCTTTCTTTTACCTATAATTCATTTTCTGTACATAGGCTTATTATCCTGAGACATCACTCATACCCAGGGGGCAAGGTTAGGTTTGTATTTTGAGGGTGGCCCATTTAAAGCAGAATATGGACATATTCTCCTCCCCGTCTGTTTCATAATTCTCCCTTCATTCTTTTCTTAGTCACAAATTCCTAGTTTTTGCAGTGAACATGGAGGCCATCTACTCCAACTTCATCTTGAATCTGATTTCCCTCTAAATATTTCCCACAAGTTATTGTTCAGCCTTTGCTCATAGACATCATGCATTTTCTTATTTTATATAATGTTATAATACTCATCTAATAGAATGCAAACCCTTTGAAGACAAGGATTGCTTTGCTTTTGTATGTGTATACTAAAGTTATTGGTGCAACTAGTTAGTTCAGTGAATAGAGCACTGGGCCTGGAGTCAGGAAGATTTGAATTCAAATCTAGGCACAGACACTTACTAGCTCTGTGAGCCTGGGCAAGTCATTTAACCATATTTTCTTTAATCCTTCATTTGTAAAATGAACCAGAGAAGGAAGTGACAAACCACTCCAGTATCTTTGCCAAAAAATCCCAAATGGAGTTATGAAGAGTCAGACACAATAGAACTGACTGAGCAACAATGCCACCAAAGTTATGTGTAGCACATTTCCTGGAGGTGCATAATTAGATTACAGAGTTAGTTCAGCTTGTAGGGGAATGCTCCTAAATCTGTTGTATCTGTCTCACTTTTCATCTTCCCTTTCTTCCTTCCTGCCTCCCTCTCTTCTTCCCTCTCATTTCTTCCTTCCTTCCTTCCTCCCTCCCTCCTACCTTCCCTCCTTTCTTTGTTCCTTCTTTCCTTCATTCCTCTCTTCTTCCCTTCCTCCCTTCCACCTGTCCTTCCTTTCTTCCTTCCTTCCTGGCATAATATAAATCTTTGATGATTGATCATTATACAACGAATGGAACCCTCTCTTGAAGCATCACATTCTACTTGTTACTAAGACAATTCTTGTCTCTGATACTTACTAGTTGTGAGATATTCCAGTGACTTAACCTCCCTGACAGGAAGTTTCCTGATCTGAAAAATAGAATAATATTAATACCTACTGTGGTTGTTGCAATAAATAAATGAGGCAACAGGAGTAAACATTATGATTTATCTAAGTGCCAGGTATTTTCCAGTCTAAATTTACTTTTTTTTTTTTTACAAATGCAATTTTTTTTTTCTGTGTTCTCTACATGTGGGAAAGCAGAACAAGTCTAAAGTATTCCCTACTGTAGCATTTGAAATATTTGAAGTTGGCATATGTTCCCCATAAATCTCTCTTAGATGGTCATACCCATTTCCTTTAATGGATTTTCACTTGATATAATCTCAAGACCCTTTGCCATTCTGGTTGCCCCATATTGGAAGTGACCACATTTAAATTTCCCTTTTTTAAATATTTCATTCAGACCTGAAAACAATAATTAAAATGTGAAATGACTATGAAGGAGTAGTAGGTGATAGCAGTGGATAAGGTGCCTGGAGTCAGGAAAACCTTAGTTCAAACCTGGCTTCAGATTCTTACTAGCTGTGAGACCCTGGGAAAGTCACTTATTCTTGCTTGCTTCAGTTTCCTTATATGTAAAATGATCTGGAGTAACCACTCCAGTCTCTTTGCCAAGAAAATCCCAAACAGCATCACAAAGAGTCAGACATGACTGAAATGACTAAACAACAACAAAACTATGCTAGACATCCCTAGTCCCAGACACTCTGCCTCTTAAGGAACGCCAAATTTTATTAGTAATTTTTCATGCCATAGCATACAAATGACTCACAGCAAGTGTACTTCACTAAAATACTTAAATGTAACTTTATTCACAGCAGCCATTACTAGTTAAGCATTCTCTATCTTAAACTTGGTTATTTGTCAAACT
Organism: Gymnobelideus leadbeateri; assembly: GCA_011680675.1. Lineage (NCBI taxonomy): Eukaryota > Metazoa > Chordata > Mammalia > Diprotodontia > Petauridae > Gymnobelideus > Gymnobelideus leadbeateri. The sequence continues at coordinate 118,299 of WOXC01011577.1, forward strand.
CAACCCAAGTATAAAACTTTGTATTTGTTTCCATAAAACTATATCTTATTTTCTTCATTCTATCTATCAAAATCCTTTCAAATCTTGATGTTACCATATGACATTTTTTCACTTTCCTTCTCACCTCTGAATCATCTTTAGATTTGATCATCAAGTCATCTCCTTCTCTCTCTTGACAAAGGTACATAAATAACTCTGTTTTCAGCTCAATTCATCAACAGAGAAACAAAAATTTATGTTTACGATGATCAAATCCCTGTGGATACTGAGTGGAAAACGACAATTGGAGTCAAATTGTGGACAGATAATGTTAATTCCAGGCATAAATCAATCAGAAGAAAATAAATAAGACAATGTACAATCACATATTACTTATGTGCTTCTGTAAATCTTGGGTCATTTATATTATAAAAGGCTTATTGGAAGCTTCCCATTTTTTCTGAGTACTTCCTTCGCTAGGCATATGCTTCTGTTTAATTTTACTTTCAGCCTCTTGGTTACTCCCAGATATTGAGTCCCTACTTCCCAATAAGGAAGAATAAAAAGGTTTCCAAAGTAAGAAAACATTTTGCTTTACTTAGCAAGGTCTTTACGTGTTAGTGAGATCTTTACTCCAATCTCCTGTTTATTCTGTCCTACCTTTTCAGTTCCTCTAAACATGAATCCTTTCTATCTGGAATTGGTGACTTCTGCTATGCTGTGTCATTCAGTGTTAGTGAACACCTTATTCTTATCTTTCTCCCTGGCTTCTGTCCAATTACTTCTCTTGACTTATATTATTTTTGAATGTGCCAACTCAGACTTACCTGGATTTGATTTACAATGCTGTTTTATCACAATCCCTACTCAGAAGATTAAATGATGGTCAATCTTAATCTGGTAGTGAGACCTGAGGACTTTTGCTCCTACTTCCTCATTTTGTAGATAAGAAAACCTGTGGCTTAGAGAGAATAACTTGTACAAGGTCATGAAATCATAGTCTTATAATTAGAAGGGACTTTAGAATTCATCTAATTTAACCACATCATTTTAAAAATGAGGAAACTGATACTTATAGAATTTAGTGGACTTGCCCAAGGTCATATAGATGTATATGTTAGAATCAGAATTCTAATGCAAATTCTCTAAGTCTAAACTATTTTCCCTTGGGCCATGTTTAGTGATGGTTCCCAACACGGAGGTGATACTCTAAATATGCTCAGTTGATCCTTCAAGGCCCCTCTCAGGTTCCATCTATCCTGGAAAGTCCTAATCTCATACTCCCTCCTAAAATTATTTTATCTCTACTTATTGGCATCTCACATCTTATCTCACATCTCCCCAGTATAATATAAGCTACTGTCAGGGAAGAAGAAATACCTTTTTGTCATTTTACTCTTAACACATAGTAGGTGGTAAATGAATAGAATGAAAACTATACATTATGTTGAAAAAATGCAGGAATACTGCTTAGCCTTAAAGAGACATGGATCTACCTGAGTAACATCAGGTTAGTTATAACTTTCCTTTTTATCTTGACCATTGCTTGAATTGGCCTGCTGTCTTTTGTATACTATTTGTATTCTCTTATAATTATTTTACCAACATTCAATAGATCATTTGATAGAAATTCCAAGTTTCCCCTTACCTGGCTTGCTCTCTATCCAGACCTAACTTTCTTTTGCCAGCTCTGCTTTTTGGAGCCGATATGGGTGACTAGCCAGGGCCTGATGACTTTTTCATTGTCTTTGTTCTGCCTTCATTCAGCCAGCAGCAGAGGATTATATATTGTTGCATGAATAGCCAGTGTCTGAAGAGCAAATTGAAAGGCTAGGGAGGGTCAGCGGGATACTCTGGTATTTGTTTTTGTTTTGTTTTGTTTTGTTTTAGTTTTTGGCTGGTATGGAGGGTTTGATTGTGAATGTGTATGTGACACTGCTTCTCTGGTAATATTTCAATTTTCATAAGTTTAAAAGGCCTAACTAGAAGAGACAAACAAAGGTGAATACCATAGGTACTTTCATCACAGACCTAATTTTTTTTTTCCCTGAGAGAACACAATGTAGAATCCAAACATCCACCTGTACCAGTTGAAGGACCTTAAGAATAGGCTGGTCATAAAGAAAGATCAAAATACATAATTTCTGCAAAATGGAAATTGTCTTTTTGTTTCTTGGTTGATGTGTTTCCCTGGCCTAGTATTCCTCTGTGCAAAAGACTTGATGTAAACTAGTCATGCTATTTTTCAACCACTTCATAATGTTTTCTATCAGCCCACTGCTGTTCTGGATGCCTCAATATGAAAAAATGTTCCATTTCAGACTGACATCATGAATGCAACACCAAACTTCTGCCTTAAACCATAAGCAGGGATATTTCTCCTTAATATAAAATTCCTTTGAACACTGATATTAAAGCTTTCGTGATTGAAGGTGAATGGGCTGCCCTAATTCCATAATTTCTATGATGTTGTAGCTGTGTATACTACCCTAAATAGTAAGCATGTGACAAGGCCCTTTTCTATCTTTCTCTGTTTCTATCTCTCTATGTCTCAGGTGTTTTGTTTTTTTTGCCTTATCTCTGTACCCTGCTCCCACTCACTCTCTGTTTTTGTTTTCTGCATGTTCTTTCTGTGTCTCTCTTATAACATGATTCCGTAACACTACTCTCTTTGCTTACCCTCACAAGATATCATATCTCCCAACTATTTGCCTTTTCACTGGCTGTTTCATCTGCCTGAAATTCTTTTCTTCTTAATGTTTACCTCCTGCTTAACCTGGCTTCCTTCAAGTCTCAACTAAAATCTTACCATCTTTAAGACACTTTTTATAGATTGCCATTAACACTACTTTCTCCCTTACAATATTATTTTCAATTTATTCTGAATATTTCTTCTTCAGTTATAGTTGTTGTTCATAACTTATCCCCTTCCCCAACCCATTACATAAACTCCATGAGGGCAGGAACTGTTTTTTCCCCCTTCATTTCCATTTAGCCCCTCAAGTGCTTAGGAGGGTTTAAAGAGTTTTGAAATACCTCTTTACAATCTCAGTTACTCCCTTTCCTCCACTTCCTGCTGTTAAATCTAGAGGGTAATTCAGTTTAGGGATTGCAAACAGCCCCATGTTTTCCTATTAACCTCTCTTAGATCAGAAGAAGAGAAGAGAATGCTGGAGAATGGTAGGGAATTTGAGTCACCCTCTCCCACCTGACAAAAGGAAGAGGGGGGAGGGGCAGCAGCTACATTGGGGCCCCACTGGCAATGTCACTGGCCCCTGGGCACCTTGTACCCCCCCCAGAAAGGCTGGAAGTATCACCCACCAGCATCTGTGAGTGAAAGTGATATGGGTCAAGGCAATACCAAGTAAGAAGCCACCTTTTGACATGTTAATGATGAGGTGCTGATCCTCTATGGAAGGTAATTTGGAAATGCATTCAACAAGATTGAAGTCACCTGATTACTAACTAATGCGTTTGTTTCAAGTTTCAAACTGGGAAACTTTTGTATCAGTTATGTCAAGTAACTTTTCCTAACTTGGATGTTATCAGAGTATGAAATGAGCAAAACTAGAAAGACCGTGGAAAAATTGTTTCCTTGCTTACCCTGTCTTATAATGCTTTGTAACTGCCATTTAGAACACTGGATATTTTCACCTTGGCCCTATAGTTAAGAGTAAGTTATAACTAAAACCATTTGACTATCACTTATGAACATTGTAAGATTGTTGGTTGCTGTTTTAATGCCAAAACCTAAAACTGGTAATTTAATGTTATGTGTGTAGAAAGTAGGGGATGATGTGAAAGCCTTATTCATATTGGCTCTTTTCGTTCAGAGGACTAGTCAAAAGACAGCCCACAGCAGATCTAAGAGTATATGGGGTGAATAGGAAACCCCTTCTCAGGTCTCCCTGTTGATCTCCTTTATTTTAGAACCTGCCAAAAGAATTTGTTTGGATTGTGGAGATTGTTGAGAATTTGTCAAGTATATAGAAATGATCTCTAATGATTGGCTTTTATACCAGTACAAATTTTCAATTTGATATGTAAGTCCATCTAGTCTTCCAGACTAGAGGCCATTCACCTATAGTTGATGGCAAGCAGTGGGTAGGCGCCCATGTCCTTCCATTGTCTCCTGGATGATGACTGTGCTCAGTTCCAGTCAACCTCCACTCTTGGAACCACCTCAAGGTAGGGACTCCTCTATGACCCTTGTCAACAGGAAATAGTTTCAAGAAGCCAAGCTCTTTACTGCTTACCCCAAAAGATTTTGTATCCAATTTATTTGAGGGGGAAATGATGGGGCAATCAGACCTGGACCCCTAAAAGGAAAAGACCATGTCTTTGAACGTAACCCAGACCATGAACTTTCCCATACATTTCATCAAGCCAGGTCCCTGGTGTTCACCTGAGGCATCTGGCTCCAGTTTACTTAAATACTTCACAATCTTTTTAACTGTACTTTCACTGTGGCTCTCTGACCACTTAACTCCTCTCATTGTCTGCACCTGGACCACCCCAGGCACTTTACCACTCCTTAATCCCATCCAGATCTTCTCACAGTATTAGCACCAATCTTACCCTCATTAAATTGGGTGGATTCTTAGAATCTCCCCCACTTCTATTGACCTCATAATACTAGGAATCTTGCCTGCCTAACTGGTGTTATAATAAAAACCTCACTACTCTGACTGAAAGAAGGCTTGAGTAGTTGAAATTTTTCAAAGCAGATCCCCTGTACCCTTGCATTTCAGGGTTTCCAGTCTTCCAAACTGCAGCATATCTATCTACACATACATGCATATATACAGATGTATATCTATGCACATATATATCCATATACATAAATACTATACATACATTACATACATACATACATATTTCTTAACATCACATGGCACCCTAAAAATTAAATATTGTATGGAAAGGAAAATTTTCAAAAAAAGAAAAAGGAGGAGGAAGAAGAGGAAAGAAGGGAAGGAAGGAAGGAAGCAAGGAACGAAGAAAAAAAGGGGCAAAGGGGAGGGAAGAAGAGAAGGAAGGGAGGGAAAAATGAAGGAAAGAAGGAAGGATAGCATAAGGTCAAGCAAAGAAATACTTAGAGTCTTGTTTCATCTATTTAATTATTTAACACCTTATTTCAGTTCAAGTTTCTTCTGAGCCTTGCCCATGATTATATCAGATCTTTGTTAAGAAACAGAACTTGTAGGGGTGGGTAGGTGGTGCAGTGAGTAGAGCGTTGGCCCTGGAGTCAGAAGTACCTGAGTTTGGATCCGGCCTCAGACACTTAAGGCACACAAACAAAAACCTAGCTATGTGACCTTGGGGAAGTTACTTAACCCCAATTGCCCTCCAAAAAGAAAAAAAAAGAAAAAGAAAGAAACAGAGCTTGTGAAAGCCACAGTGGGAGGAACTTGCTGATGCAACAGAAAAGGGTGGAATGGGGAGGAGCTAATGATCCTAATAAGGAGAAGCCCAAGCTGGGAGAGAGCAGAATTGAGAAGGGGAACAGTTGTGGAGGCCAGTACTCTGTTTGTCTGTTCTGTCTGTGTTACTTTGTACAGAAGCCCAGGGAACTTACTGGAAGCCCTTAAAGAGGATTTTCTGGTTATCTGTTTACAGAAGTCCTGGAAGAGGGTTTCTGCAGTCCTGAGACCATACTGATGATGTGTGTTGAGTTATCAGACCTTGTTGGTGGGTCTGTGTTGATTTCACAGGCATATAATGGATTGATGACAGTTCAGGAAATGTGAATGAATGTTGTTTTGGCTCTGTTAAGCTTTGTCTTCTCAGAAAAGGAAACTTCAAAGGACTTGAGGTGGACTGGATACTGTAAACTTTAATATGCAACTGGATGAGGAGCTCAAATCTGCCTACCTGTGAATTTTGGTGACCATTGGGTAGATTTAGGCGTGAGCTGGACCCACAGAAGAGGACCCATGTAATTTGGTAGGCAGCCTTAAGTCAAGATGAAAAGACCTCTCCTTGGGTACTTGGTGCTGACTGAGAAGATCTTGATTCACTGTGGCCTAGGGATGGGAGAACTTTGTACTCTGGACCTTGTACCTCTTTATTGATGACTGAGGTAAGGACTTACTGAATGATTGTACTTTGTGTCCTTAAGGAGGTTTGCTTCATAAGGATGTTTGAGTTAAGGACTTACTGAACTATATATTTTGCTTAAAACTATGTGGCCACTTTGGTGAAAACTATGTGGCCACTTTAGTGATAAGTTGTAATATTATAACATTATCAATGCTGTACTTTGGTTTCTGTGAATGTTTTACTTTAATTTACTGCTGAATAAATAGAGAGTCCATTATACTATGTGATCAGAATCTTAGAGCTATTCACAGCAGTGGTCCTCTGGAAAGCTGCTTGTACTTGGCTTTACAGATGGTTGGAGGAATGGACAGGTGGATGGAAAAAATGGAATATCAACCATACTTGTTATAAATCATAAGAATTCACACAGTAATTAGGACAGGGAAGAAAAACAAAAAATCCATTCCTAAAAGAAAACCTAATAGATAAACAATGGCTATGTCAGAGATTAAATTATAGAATCATTAAATAATTAATTATGTGAAAGGCAAACATAATAATAGGACAATATTGAGCTTTCTTTGATGGATCTAAATCATTCCTTCAAGGGGAAAAATAGCTAAAAGCATAACAGAAAAGAAAATGAATGAATCAAATGAATAGGTTACTTCTTAAAATAGCAAAAATGAAATCCCTCCCAAAACATAAAATCACATAAGAAAACTTGAAAATTAGCATAGAAAGGGATAAATTGAAAATTCAGATGACTGTGGAAAGTCCAAACAAAGGTAAAACTGGTTTTTGAGTGCTAAAATTAATAATTGTGTAGTTAAATTAAATAGAAAATGAATTAAATTAAATTTAAAAAATAACAGGCATTAAATAAAAATAATATTTAGTATTTACTAGATAGCTGTACGTTTAAAAAACTAAAAATTCCAAAGAAAGAACTACAAAACTATGAAATATCAGGATTAACATAGTAAAAATATTATATATTCCAATATCCAAAAATTAAAATATAATCTGATGAAAAGGAATGACTAATTAAAAGGTATGGGAGGAGGTTTTAGAAAGTCCAGATAGATATATAGGCAAATTATATCACATTTTAAAAGATAAAATGTTACTATACATGGCAGACAGATTATACATAATTACATACATGGCTACCTACATGAGAGATAATGAAGAGATATTCAATATATAATAGAAATCTTTTGTCTATTCAACTATGTCTATCAGCATATATCTAAAGTATATGTATATGTGTATCTGTATAATATGTTACCTATGTACACTGATATATACATATAGTGATCTATAAAACTCAAAGTTAAATCGAACATAATTATGGCTACATGTAAATAGATAAGTATAACAAAATTGATGGTGTAGAGATAGGTAAGGGAGGAGAGAGAGAGAGAGAGAGAGAGAGAGAGAGAGAGAGAGAGAGTTTAATATTAAGGTTTACAAAGTACTTTATTCATAAAATCATTATAAGAATCCTTTAAATTTCCCAGCATAGAAACAAAACCTATGGATTCACCCTGGTAGTGGGTCTTATAATTGATATTGCTTTGCTAACATATTTCATAAGATCAAATATATAATGAAAAACTCAAAATAATATAATAAGCTTTTTCAACATTCTTCCTTAAAATCACCCATCCTTCTTCTATTAATATAATAATTTTTCATGTGGTTATATTAAGTATAAGGCTAAAATCATTGGCTTAGCCTTTCATTAAAGATTTGCGTACCACAGTTCTTTTAAATCTTTTAGAAAATTATGTATTTTAGACCTTCATCTACATTAGGCCACACCTCATTCAGAGATGGCTGTTGGTCTGTTAAGGTTAGTAGAGGTTAATAGTGTTGCAGTAATATTAGTGGGAAAGCATTGTGTACAAATCATATTATAGAAAGTTAAAGAGCATGATTTCCACTGCATTTATAGAATGAAATGTTGTATTTATTACCAAAATTAATTATACTTGAATTTAATTTCCAGTATTGGATTTATGAGGGATTGACAAGGTCCTATGTGCATGTAAGGTTGGAAGAAATTTAAATGCAAATCAAGTTTTTGGATTTTGGTCTCTTTGCAAGAGCTGCACTCATGATGTCTTATTAAAATGGACCTCTGGGGCAAATACATTATGAAGATACCTATATCTGTGCATTCAAATTATAAAACTAATTTTGCCATAAATCCAAAGGAATAGATGAAGCCCACTCAAAAATTCTGTATGTAAAGATTGCCTATGATTAATGAACACATCTTGAAAAAAAAAGAAAATTACTTATATGCATATAAATATTTTAAAAATACAGTTAGGTCTTATCAAATAATCTGACATAATTCTATTGGAGATGTGTTTTGTATGTTTTAGGCATCCACCTCACTCTTTAGTTATTGACTCATATTCAGTATTTGTGGGATATTCAGAATATTTACTACATACAATCAGAGATGAATATTTCATAGCATTAATGTACTAAATTTTGAAGTAAATTTTCTGGAAGTTAGACTTGTATAACATTTCTATGATAGGAAGCTTTCACTTTTAATGTTTTGCTTTGAAAAACTCATTTAGAATTGGTCTTAAGCATAGATATTTTAGATTTTCTTAGTAATTCCAGAATAGCCTCAGGCTTCTGAACATTCCTACAGCCCCATAGTTCAATTCAATTCACATGGCTATAGACGTTCAATATTTGAAGGGACCTCAGAAGTCAAGAAGTCCACCATGTAGTATCTGACAAGTGCTTATCCTGATGTGTAATCATACCACGTTGGAGGTAAAGAAACCTCAGTAAGGGGAGTCTCACTACAACTTTGAGAAGTGCATTCTAGAGAAAATTACAATTGTAAGAAAGTGTTTTGTTTTTCCCTCAGCATCTTAAATCTAAATTTGTCTTTTTGGAATCCTATGCTTATAATAGTCCCTGGAACCTAGTAAGTACTGAATGAATGAAGAATGATTGATTATTACCTACCTATTTCTGCAAACTATGTCTCTCTCGAATCAAATCAATGCCATTTTTTCCCTGTGCAATGAAGGTTTCCACACCACTATTTTTTATCAGGAAAATACAAAGGATATTTTAAAAATACATCTAGGTCAATGATTATTTCAAATACTAAATCCCCTCAAGTGGTTAAATGTTCTTGAACTGACATGATATTATTTAAAGTGATAATCATGTAGAATATAGTAATTAGTTTCATGACAATGAAAACACAAAATAAGAATGAAAATAATGCAGTCACATCAGGAGATATAGTTATATGAATTTTTTTTGTTTTCAATACCTAAATCTTTCCTATGGCACTTTATAAGCCTTCTTAAGTCTTATTTATACAGAGGAAATTAAAATAATAGTAATACTTCTCCTTTCCACCATAAACTCCTTGGGAGTTGGTATTGCTGCTATCTTTTCACTGACAAACTTGAACTATTTGGGCTTAAATTTGCATGACCAGTGAGATCTGGAAAGATCTCAGCCCAAGGTGACGTGCTTCTTTAATGGAAAGGTGTAATGCTCATCGGATAGGCATACTTGTCTCGATTCCAATATAATGGGCCCAGTTTTATTTTATATAGCAACTGGTGGAGGGAAACAAGAAAAATGGGCCAGAAACCATGAGTAATTATTATTCACCTGTGCTTCCATGGACCTTCAGAAACTACTTCAAAAGATATGAAAAAGTTAGTGGAAATAGAAATACAGGCAGCCCAAGTGAGAAATTGTCTAGCTCTTAAATCTTTTAGAGATATTCTCTCAAATGAAAGTCATATAAAGTGTTCAGAGACAGATATTTTCTCCAGTTTGAATTCTTTGGAGACTGATAAAAAATGCCCACCACTTCACAAAATTATAACTGCCTATCCAGTGCATCACTTAGCTGGCAATGAATACAATAAATGGGGCACAGGATGACTCAGGGGAATTGCTAATGGTGATGATACCAAGCATCTCCCCTGAATCCCATCCAACTTTGTAGTGACTAAATGTTACTATGATATGAACTCCTGTGCAGGGCTCTGATCTCAATGAATTATTAGTTTCCACCTAATTCCCAAGTGACAGAGCTTCAGATCATGAAGCCAATTCTGTTTATTAAACCCCAACGGCCTTCATTAAGGACAGTTCATGAAGCAAAGGTTAATCCCCTCCTCCACTTTTTCTATGTTCAGTTGGTGTAGCAGCAAGCACCCCAACATACCCAAAGTAGCTGCCAACACAGGTTCTTAGATCTGCTTTTCTTTATATATATATATATATATATATATATATATATATATGTATATATATATATATATATATAATTTTTTGAGCAATTGGGGTTAAGTAACTTGCTCAAGGTTACACGGCTAGTCATTATTTTTGTGTGGGTGCTCATTTTCTGAGGCCAGATTTGATCTCAGGTCATCCCAACTCCGAGGCCGGCGCTCTTACTCACTGCGCCACCTAGCTGCCCCTTAGATCTGCTTTTCTAAAGGAAAGCAACTCAAAATGGGATAACAAGCTTATTTTAATCAATCAAACATATATCATTTACCTAGTTCAGAGGAAAAAGGTCAGCACCCCGAACTTCAAAGTATACAGACAGAACTTATAAGACAGAAAAACAAACAAATCAACCCAACAGGCTTCCAAACTGTCCAACCATTATCAATACCAAATCACAGTTACCGAAGAGGGAAGCATTAATATCTGGGTTTTCAAAGCTGGGGGGCTCTCAATGGCTGCCCAGAGTCTCATCTGGTCAAATCACATAACGCTTCTCAAAGTGAGCCCCAAAGCAAAGCCTCACTTCAGGGATTATATAGCTTTCTCCTGGGTCAGAGAATGCAACCACCCTCTTGACTAATCACACAGCATCAAGGTGTGGGTATTCCTGAAAACCAAGCCTCCTGTCATAGGCTCCATGTGACCACATTCAACCTGTTAGGAGTCAGAGTATATTTTCAAATGAAGGAAGGTTCTCAGAGCCTCTTAAGCCAGTAAAAGGGCCTAGGGGCAGGGAAGATGTTTAAATTTGTATTTCCATTAGAGTTGGACTTCCTCAGTCTCTTAATTTAAGCTTATACCCTAAATACTGAAGTTTTTTTGCACTTCTAGTTCTTTGTGAGAAAAAGGGTTGTGGGATTAGAACTCAATGGAGCTCTATTCAGCCAGTATTTATTTATTACCTGCAAAGTTCCAAACATTGGAATAAGAAATAGGGATCCAAGGTGGAGGAGGTAGTGGTACACACCCTTGCTATCAAAAAACTTTTATTCTATTATATCAGACATAGAGCTTGTCACAACTTCCCTGTGCCTTAATTTGCTCATCTGTAATATGAATGGGTTAGACCTGATGGCTTTAACATCACTTTAATCTACTAACCTATGTTGCAATGATGTTATGATTTACCTTAGCTTTTAAATGAAGAAAATGAAGTCCTTAAAATCTAGAATCATTCCTTGGGAAGTGGCATTAGGAATCAAACATATACTCAAGCTTGCTTGCTCTATAGCAAATTGGGGGCTGTGTGTGATAATGTTCATTCTTAATATGCTTCTACAAACCGTGCCTTACCTTAATGGTAAACATTATATCTGTGAACCTACATGCATCAAAATCACCTGCCAGGGTCCACAGAAAATAAGTTTTATTCACACTAGATAATTAATACTTTCTCAGCTCCTCTACCTTCATGTTCCTGCCTAACCACATTCTCTCTTCAACTCACCAATAAATTCACCCAGGAGTCATCCTATCATGTCTGGACTAAGGAGCTCATTAATGATCATAGTCATTGAACTAGCAAAATGATCAACCTTTGTGTACACCAACCCAACTTGTATTCACTCCTAAATCTCACAAGAATATATGTATGTGTTTGTTTACATTTATGTATATATAGTGTGTATATGTATGTATATATACACATGCATGTATAAACAGCTATATAATTTAATATCTGTATATGTGTTTATATATACATGCATATTTCCATGTAATAGAGAACTATTAAATATTAATATTTAAATATGTAATAAAGAGGGTATCTATAGAGAAAATATGTATGTATACATGTATATGTATGTATGTGTACATACTCAGAACTTTGGAGCTCCATTGGACCCACAGGTGAGGTATGGAATACTTTAAATTTTTGAGGGAAACGTGGCATTACTAGACATTTGTAGGATACCATAGGAACTTCTGGCTTATGATAGTTCATTTTCAATAATAAATCAAGCTGGATTAATTTCAATGAGGTTCTCATATGTCTGAGATATGCTTTTGATTACTTAAATATTTGCATGAGGAACTGTTTAAACTTCCTTTTGCTATTTTGTATCTTTGCAAAGCTAATTTTTGGAAATCGCTGTGAGGTATGTTTTTTAAGAAAAAAAAACACAAATATTACTTAAAAGTCATCTTAGAACATGAAAAGAGGGTAGCAGTATCTGTTGTATGAAGCTTTCAGGAATATATCCCAGTAGTAAACAATTTTGGTTTTTTAAAATGTTTTTCTTTCTTTTTTTAATTAATTTATTAGTTTAGTTACAGTAAACAAGATTCAATTCCATAGTTCCTTGATTTTCAAATTTCCTTTACTTCCCTCCCCCCACAACAGCATATAGTCCAGTAAAGAGTCTGGAAATACATTCATATTAGACATTATTCCAATTACAAAGTCGTATTGTACTAGGTGGGATGAAAGATGGTAAAGAAGAAATAAAACCAAACAATGAAAAGAAAAAGATCATTTAGTTTGCTTCCATTGGGATTCAGGTTCAGTTCTTTCTAGTTATATCTCTGGATGGCCTATTTCTCTCTTTTTTGAGTCTTTCGGGATTGACTTATATAACTGCTTTGCTGAAAAGAGTCCAGAATGTCATAATTGGTCATCACAGATTTGGTATGTCTGTGATTGTATACAAATTTCTTCTGATTCTACTTTTCTCAAACAGCATCAGTTTGTATAAGTTTCTCCAGGTAATTATGAAATCCATCACCTTCTCATTTCTTATAGCACAATAATATTCCATTATATTCATATACCACAACTTGTTTAGCCATTCCCCAATTGATGGGCACCCCTTTAGTTTCCAATTCTTTGCAACTACAAAAAGGCTGCTATAAATATTTTTGTACATATGGGTCTTTTCCCCACTTCTGTGATCTCTTTGGGATATAGCCCTAGAAGTGATATTGTTGGGTCAAAGGGTATGAAATTATTTATAATCCTTTGGGCATAATTCCAGATTGTTCTCCAGAATGGTTGGATAAGTTCACAACTCCACCAGCAATGTATTAGTGTTCCAATTTATACACATCCTCTCCAGCATTTGTCACTTTCTTGTTTTGTCATCTTAGCCAATCTGACTGGAGAGATGTGGTATCTCAGAGTTGTTTTGATCTGCATTTCTCTAATCAATATTGATTCAGAGCATTTCTTCATGTCCTTATAAATATCTTTAATTTATTTCTCTGAAAACTGCCTGTTCATATCCTTTGACCATTTATCAATTGGGGAATGACTTGTATTCATATAGATCTGGCTCAATTCTCTATAAATTTTAGAAATGAGTCCTTTATCAGAGACACAAGTTGTAAAAATTCTTTCCCAATTTCCCACCTCCCTCTTGATCTTGGTTACATTGGCTTTGTTTGTACAGAAGCTTTTCAATTTAATGTAATCAAATTTATCCATTTTGCATTTTATAATGCTCTCTAATTCTTGTTTGGTCCTAAAGTCTTCCCCTCTCCAAAAATCTGTCAGGTAAACAATTCCTTGCTTTCCCAAATTGCTTACAGTATCATCCTTTACACCTAGATCATGCACCCATTTGGACTTGATTTTGGTATATGGTGTTAGATCATGGTCTATGCCCAGTTTCTGCCATACTGTATTCAAGTTTTCCCAGCAGTTTTTGTCAAATAGTGCATTCTTATCCCAAAACTGGGGTCTTTGGGTTTATCGAACAATAGATTACTATATTCATTAACTGCTGGGTCTCCTGCACCTAATCTATTCCATTGATCCACTACTCTACACCTCTGCCAGTACAAAGCAGTTTTGATGACTGCTGCTGTATAATACAGATTGAGACCTGGCATAGCTAGTCCACCTTCCCTAGTGTTTGTTTTCATTAATTCCCTTGATATTCTAGACCGTTTGTTTTTCCAAATACATTTAGTTATTATTTTGTCTAAATCTAGAAAGTAGTTTTTTTGGTAAACTGATTGGTATGGCACTAAATATATAGTTTAGTTTGGGTAAAATTGTCATTTTTATTATATTAGCTTGACCAAGCCATGAGCAATTGATATTTTTCCAGCTATTTAGATCTGATTTTATTTGTGTGAGAAGTGTTTTGTAGTTGTGATCATATAGATTCTCGATTTGTTTTGGCAAGTAAATTCCCAGATATTATAATGTCTACAGTGACTTTAAATGGGATTTCTCTTTCTATCTTTTGCTGTTGAGTTTCATTAGAGATGTACCGGAATGCTGAGGATTTATGTGGGTTTATTTTATATCCTAAAACTTTGCCAAATTTATTTATTGTCTCAAGTAGTTTTTTACTTGATTCTCTAGGATTCTCTAAGTATATCATCATATCATCTTCGAATAGTGATAGCTTGGTCACTTCTTTACCTAATTTGATTCCTTTAATTTCTTTTTCTTCTCTAATTGCTACTGCTAGTGTTTCTAGTACCAGATTGAATAAGAGGGGTGATAGTGGACACCCTTGTTTCACTCCTGATTTTATTGGAAAGGCTTCTAGTTTATCCCCAGTGCATATAATACTTGCTGATGGTTTTAAATAGATGGTAGCAACTATTTTAAGGAAGGCTCCATTTATTCCTATACTTTCTAGTGTTTTTAATAGGAATGGATGTTGTACTTTTTCAAAAGCCTTTTCTGCATCTATTGAGATGATCATGTGGTTTCTGCTAGTTTTATTGTTGATATGCTCAATTATACTGATGGTTTTCCTGATATTAAACCATCCTTGCATTCCTGGAATGAATCTTTCCTGATCAGAGTGTATTATTCTGTTGGAGTTGTGATAAGTTGTTGGAGTCTTTTGGCTAATATTTTATTTAGAATTTTTTCGTCTAAATTCATGAGGGAAATTGGGCTATAATTTTCTTTCTCTGCTTTATCTCTTCCTGATTTAGGAATCAGTACCATATTTGTGTCATAGAAAGAGTTTGGTATGACTCCTTCTTCACTAATTTTCCCAAATACTTTGTAGAGTATTGGAATCAATTGTTCTTTAAATGTTTGATGGAATTCACTAGTAAACCCATCTGGCCCTGGAGATTTTTTCTAGGGAGTTCATTGATGGCTTGCTTGATTTCTTTTTCTGAGATGGGGTTATTTAGGTAATTCACTTCCTCTTCAGTTAATGTGGGCAGCTTGTGATTTTGTAAATATTCATCCATTTCACTAAGATTGTCATATTTATTTGCATACAATTGGGAAAAATAATCCCTCATTATTATTTTTTTTATTTCCTCCTCATTGGAGGTAGGTTCACCCTTTTTATTTTTGATACTCATAATTTGGTTTTCTTCTTTCTTTTTTTTATCATATTGACTAAGGGTCTATCAATTTTGTTGATTTTTTCATAAAACCAACTCTTAGGTTTATTTATTAATTCAATAGTTTTCTTAATTGCAATTTTATTAATCTCACCTTTGTTTTTCAATATTTCTAATTCAGCACTAAATTGGGGATTTTCAATTTGTTCTTTTTCTAGCTTTTTCAATTGCATATCTAATTCATTGACCTCCCTTCTCTCTGCTTTAATTAAGTATGCACTCAGGGATATAAAACTTCCCCTGAGAACTGCCTTTAGTGTATCCCACAAATTTTGGTATGTTGTCTCATTATCATGATTCTCTTGAATGAAATTATTGATTGTTTCTATAATTTCTTGTTTGACCCACCAGTTTTTTAGGATTAAATTGTTTAATTTCCAATTTGTTTTTAGTCTATCTTTCCCTGGCCCTTTATTGCATATAACTGTTCTTGCATCATGACCTGAGAATGATGCATTTAATATTTCTGCCTTTCTGCACTGGATTTTGAGTACATGGTCTGTTTTTGAGTATGTACCATACACTGCTGAAAAGAAAGTAAATTCTTTTTTATCCCCATTCAGTTTTCTCCAGAGATCCATCATATCTAGTCTCTCTAAGATTCCATTCACCTCCTTAACTTCTTTCTTGTTTATTTTGAGGTTAGATTTATTGAGTTCAGAGAGGGGGAGATTAAGGTCCCCTGCTAGTATAGTTTTGCTCTCTATTTCTTCCTCTAGTTCCTTTAACTTCTCCTCTAGGAATTTGGATGCTATACCACTTGGTCCATATATATTAAGTAGTGATATTGCTTCATTCTCAATGGTGCCTTTTAGTAAGATATAGTTTCCTTCCTTATCTCTTTTAATTAGATCTATTTTGCTTTTGATTTATCTGAGATAAGTATTGCTACCCCTGCTTTTTTTTTTACTTTAGCTGAGTCATAATAAATTTTACTTCAACCTTTTACCTTTACCATGTGGTTATCCCTTTGTTTCAAATGTGTTTCTAGTAGACAGCATATTGTAGGATTATGGTTTTTAATCCATTCTGCTATCCACCTCTGTTTTATTGGAGAGTTCATCCCATTCACATTCGAAGTAATGATAACTATCTGTCTCTTTCCCTCCATCCTATTCCCTCCCCTGTTTATGTTTTTGTTTCTTTCTTCTCCCTTCCCCTCCTTGAAGTTTTCCCTTTTGACCGCCCACTCCCTCAGTGTTCCCACCCAGTGATCCCCCTTCTTAACCTACCCTCTCCCCTTACTACTGTTTCCCTCCCTCTAATCCCCCCGTTTAGTCTCCTCTTTTTCACCCCCCTTTGCCCTTCCACTATCTATAGGATACAATAAGTTTTTATACTTATCAGAGTAAATTACTCCCCATTTGATTCCAAACCAATGAGAGTAAATTTCAAACCTTTTCCTATATTTAATGAATTTATGTGTCTATTCACATTAGAATCTTAAACTTCACTGATTAAATTGATCCCTCTTTGAACCAGAACCAGTGAGAATATTGTTTAAATGGTGTGCCTCTCCCTCTTTCTTTCCCCTCTTCTGTAGTGTGTTTTAATGCCTCTTCAGATGGCATATTTTAACTTTTCCTATCTCATCCTTTCCTTTTTCTCATTACAGTCCCTTTGATCCCCTTAACAGGTTTGTTTTTTTTTTTTTTAGAATTCAGGTTAGTGCATTCATATCCACACCCTCTATCTAAGTATAACCCTTTTGAATGTCATGACAATCATAAAGATTTTGAATATTGACAGTTATCAGCTCCACACATAGGGATGTGAACATTTTGCTCTTGTTCCATCCCAAGTAATGAGCGTGTGTTTGTGGGTGTGGGTGTGTGCACTTATGCATGTGTGAGTCTGTGTTTCTCTTGTTTACCTTTTTATGTCTTTCTTGAGTCTTGTAATTGGATATCAAATTTTCCATTGAGCTCTGGCTTTTTCATCAGGAAAGTCTGGAAGTCTCTTATTTCATTAAACAACCATCTCCTTGCCTGAAAGATTATGCTCAATTTTTCTGGGTAGTTAATCCTTGGTTGTAGTCCTAGCTCTCTTGCCCTCCAAAATATCAAATTCCAGTCCCTCTGCTCTTTTAATGTAGAAGCTGCTAGGTCCTGGGTGATCCTAACTGTAGTTCCTCGATATTTGAATTCTTTCTTTCTGGCTGCTTGTAGAATTTTTTCTTTAGTCTTGTAATTCTGGAATTTGGCTACTATATTTCTTGGAGTTTTCAGTTTGGGATCTCTCTCAGGAGGAATCTGGTGAATTCTATCCATAGCTATTTTATCTTCTGATTCCAGGACCTCAGGACAGTTTTCTTTGACAATCTCTTGGAGGATGTTGTCTAGGCTACTTTTTTCATCATGGCTTTCTGGTAGACCTATAATTCTTAGGTTGTCTCTGCTGGATATGTTCTCTAGGTTAGTTATTTTTCCAGCAAGATATTTTACATTTTCTTGCAATTTTTTGATCGTCTTGTTTTGTTTTATTGACTCTTGCTGCATCATAGAGTTCTGAGTTTCAGTTTGATTGTTTCTGATTTTTAGTGAATTATGGTCTTCAGTTATTTTTTGAAGTTCCTTTTTTAGGGAAGTATTTTCTCCAATTACTTCACTGAGGCATTTTCCCAAGTTGGTCACTGCCTCCCTGATTTGGTCTTTAAAATTTTTCTTAAGCTCCTCCAGGAAGGTTATTTGGGCTTGAGACCAGATCATGTTTCCTTCTGTGGTCTCAGGTGTGGGTAGAGAGTCTATATTGTCCTGTGTATTTGGTTGTTCATGCCCTGCATAGTAAGCTTGAATAGACTTTCTTGCCTTCCCCTTCTCCTTCTCAGCTTCCTTCTTTCCCATTGTGACTTTCTGTTTCTTAGTTTCTCAGGGTATGAGTTTAGGGCCTGATCCTTGACTTTGAATACCTCTGGGTGGCTAGTTTTATGGCTAAGTCAGGGTAGTCAATGAGGAATGTAGATGAGTAGGTGGGGGTTGCATCAGAACACTTCAGACTTCTGCCTCTATACCCCTGGGCTATTTGTAGGTTTTTGTTGGAGAGGTGAGGTGGGGCTTGTTGGGACCCCTCCCTCTCTTCTCTTCAGACTCCTGGCTGTCTCAGTTACACCCCTTCTTGGAGACTCTCAAGCCTGGGGCTATTTCCATTAACTTGGGATTTCAATCTGGGTGGGAGACTTATATTTTTATTATTATATTATTATATTATATTTTCTGCTTCATGAAGGAGGGATGGGAGGATCAGAACAGCTAGAATTTACTTTGCCATTCCAGCCCCTGTATTATGCAGGCAGGCAGTCTCAGATCTTCCAGGCTGGGGGCCAAATTCAGCAGGAGAATCCACTCTCTCCCCTGGGTGCTGGACTCTCCTACCTGGCTCCAATGTCCCCTCCTGTGCAAGAGATGATTGTGATTAGTCCTTGGTAAGTCTGCAGGCTGGGGCTGTTTCTCTCTCTGGTGTAATCTGCTTGTCTGCTCTCAGGTCTGAGCTGTGCAGACGCCACTCGCTCTGTGCTAGTCCTGTCCGGACACACTGGGCAACCTCCTGGGCTGGACTGCCACGCTCCATCTTCCAGTGGGCTCCGTCACTCCAGAATTTGATCAGATTCACCCTTTGAGACTTAGTGACCGAGGAGCTCAGGGAGGTTACTGCTTCCTTTCCGCCATCTTGGCTCCTCCCCTATTTAAAATGTTTTTCAATCTTTTTGTCATTTTTAAATGGTTGTTAATTTGTTAGGACATGGATCCTTATTAAGTTTTTAGGACTTTACTTAAAAATGGAACTTTTAGGCATATCTTTTGTTCAAGAAGCACTTTGAAAGTATTTTTGAAACAGTAAGGACAGGATGAAGTGAGAAACTTCAGCAAACTCTGCACCCAAGTCACTCTAATATGCTGCCTCCATGTCACTTATAACATCAAGGTTTGTAACTTTAAAGCTATCCCTGACTCTTTCTTCCCTTATACACTTATCTAAATAATTATAAAATTTTGTCACCTGTATCACCACAATATTTATCATATTTCTCCTCTTCTTTCTTGATCACAAAGTCTCAAATCTGGTTCCAAATGTTATCATCTTTTATCTAGATTATAATTATATACTCCTAATTTATCACCATACTCCAAATTTCTCTCCTTTTTAATATAGCTTCTATAACAGAGTAAAATGTATATTCCAAAACTTCACATTTGACCATATTACTGTCTTCAAAAAATCCTAGATATAGAAATGGGTATGTAGTTCAGTGAATAGAGCACTGGCCCTGGAGTCAGGAGGACCTCAATTCAAATTTGACCTCAGACACTTGACTCTTACTAGGTATGTGACCTTGGGCAAGTCACTTAACCCAATTGCCTTGCCTTCCCCCCCTCAAAAAACATACTAAATATTTTCCTGTTGTTCTAAACTAAAATTCAAATTCATTAGCCTAGAACTTGGGCCTTTCACAATCTTGTTCTCACTTTCCTTCTTATTCTTATCTTACTTCATATTATAACTCTTCATATTCTCTCCATCATAATCAAACTGGGCTGTTAGCTTTCTCCTGTTTACCAGAATTTGTCACCCAACTGTTTGCCTTTTCTCAGTTGGGTCCAAAAGATTAGAATATAGACCTTTTTCACTGGCTTTTGGATTTTGCAGTCCTTTGAAAAGATGGCTTAAGTTCTCGGTTTTACCCTCCCAGTTGTTAACACCACTTCCAATTACTTTTAATCATTTTGCATGTATTTTATAATTAAATATCCATGTAGAGGTTGCATCCTGCCCCCACCCATACCAGGAGTATGTTAGGTCCTTGATGTCTGTTATCTACAGCACTGGCCAGAGAAGTTTCCACATACTTATCATTTAGATTTATTAAATTATTTAATTAAAAATGGTTTTTAGAATTTGTTTTACCAGCATTTATCAATCCATATACACCTTATAATACACCTATACACCTATCACCTTATACTAAATTTTAGACTGACTACATTGGCCGGTACATCCTGAAAACCAGGTGCAGAATTATACTGGTGAATATTGAACAGCCAGTTTTTTTTTTTAAAGAAAATGTACACATGACATAGTTTTATGTTTAATCTTCATTATTATTAACATTTCCCAAGTCTAGATAATCAACCAAAGTATAAAACAAGTCCTGATTTGTATGTAGCAAGTTTATATGTTCACACTCAACATTTGACACTCTACTTACAAACTGGGACAAGCCAGCTGGTACCTATAAGGAGCCTGGGGGTTGTGTAGTCTTTCCCATTAGAACAAACTCCCACAAATTTGTATTTCCCCAATTTTAGGAGATCTCCTACCTTAGTTTTTACAAAGGCATGCGGATTTCAAGGGGCAGTTAGGTGGCACAGTGGATTAAGAGCTGGACATTGGAGTCATGAAGACTCATCTTCCTGAGTTCAAATCTGGCCTCAGATATTTAGTAGATGTGTGACACTGGGAAAGTCACTTAACCCTGTTTTTTGTAGTTTCTTCATCCATAAAGTGCTCTGAAGAAGGAAACAGGAAATCATAGCAGTTTTTTTTTTTTCACAAAGAATTGGACATGACTGAAAATCATTAAACACATATATTTCAAAGGCATACCAATAATCAACATGCAAACATATTATTTATGAACCTGAAGGCATAACCCCCCTTATAACATCGTCCATCTCTAAGAGAGGATGGATGTTAGACTCAGTTCCTAATATTATCTGTAGTGTTCACACATATGGTTCCTTACGTCTTCAAAGTCATGGAGATGGTACAATCTATTTCTCCTTTAGGGTTGGTTAGTCATTATAATTTAATTGCTTTCTTTTTATTTTTTATAATGTTATAATCATTGTGTATATTATTTTATTGGTTCAGCATACTTTACCCTATATTATTCATTTTCCCATACTTCTTTGAAGCCTTTATACTAATGATTTCTGAATGTGCAATATTATTTGTAAAGCACAATATGCTTAAACATTTCCAGTAGAGACAGTGTAATGGTGAATCAGATAGAATGTTAACTTTGTGTTCAAAGACTTGAGTTTAAATCCAACCTCAGACATTCACTCGTTCTTTGACCCTAGGGAAGTTATTTAAGCTTCCTGTGATTTCATTCTGCCACTTGTAAAATGAGAATAATAATATTTGCCAGGGTTGTTTTGATAATCAAATTAAATAATATATACAAAATGGCCTGCTAAACTTAAATCTCTGAATAATGCTGCTTATTAGATATTATAAACAAGTATTTTATTTAAAGCTATTTGTGATCACAAAATATAGCTATATATAGGTAGATTATATAGATTACATAGATGCAGATTTAAATATATGTAGATATAGATTATATATATATTGGAATTTCCCCTTGGGTAGATATATAGGTATGAGATCTCTGAGTTAAAACATACGGATGTTTTAGTCACTTATTTTTAATATAATTTCACATTTTAATAGAAAATTTTATCATCCTCTAGCTCCACCAAAAGTGTGTTGTTTTGCCTAACTTCCCATAAACCCATGAACATTGACCATTTCCATTTGTTAATATTTTTGACAATTAGCTGGGTGTGAAATGAAATCTGAAATTTGTTATGAATTTCATTGTTTTTATTAAAGGTGATTTGGAACAATATTGCATGTATACTTAATACTTTGCCATTCTTTGGAGAACTCAATTCAGATCATTTGATCTACTGGGAACATTTCTTGATCTTAAATGTTTTGTTAATTCCTTATATATTTTGTATTTGATATCTATCAGAGATATTTGATACAAATTAATTTCTTTTAAACAATAACATTCTCTATTCTTCCAGTAGCTGATTTTCTCTAAAAATGCTTTTAGTTTAATGGTCTACTTATATTTTTCATTCATTTATTCATTCACTCATGCTTCCAAACCTTATTTCATTTAGAAATCTCCAAGTAGAGTTGTAAAAGATTCCTTATAGTATTATGATTATATGGAAATGAAGTTAGTCTAGACCTGATTTCTAATAAGCAACTTTCTAGTTTTTCCAAAAGTTCTAGTCAAATCAGGAGTTCTTTCTGATGTGATTTACACATTCTTGCTTATCAAACACTGCATTTTTATGTGTTTTTTTTCTGTTTCTTGCTACGAAGTCTATTTTACGGATTTAATTTCCTATTTTTCTTAAAACTACAAATTGTTTTTATAATTGCAGCTATGTCACAATTTTGAGGTCTGAGTAAGGTATTTAACCTTTATTTCCCCCTGTTATTTTCTTTGGATCTTTTGTTCCTCATTTTTTTCCCCTCAACTTTAATTATGTTATTATTTTTCCAACTATGTAAAGTATTATACCTTGATAATTTGTGTTGTATAGTACTGAATCTCTAAATTAATTTAGACAATATTATCATTTCTGTGACATTGTATCTCAACCATGAGCAATCATCATCTCCCTAAATATGTAATTATTTTTTGAGGGTTCCTCTAACTTTTAAGAAACTGTTTGTGAACAGAAAGACCAAATTTACTTCTCTGAAAATTAAGTGGTTTTAGTTCTTCTCTCCAGACTTAAACAGATAAAGTATAATCTTTCTTCCACTGAATTAATTTCAATTCAGTTCAATAGGTACAATTCTCTAGTATGATGGTCCTCTAATAATATAGCTAATATCAAAGGCAGGCCTAAGGGAGGAAAATTTGGGGACAAAACCTTTCCTATTGTTCCAAGAATTTAACCACTTGTTTCTTCTACAGAATGGATAATTCTTAATTGTATTTTTTCTGTGATAATTTGACATAGTTTTAAGGACCCCAACATCAACTAAACAGAAACCCAAAGTCCTTATCCTCAAGACATAGAGCTTGTCTTTCCCCCTACTTAAATATTACACTAGGGCTTTGGATTGAACATATTCTTTACAAATAAGGTAGAAGCTATTTTTGGCACTGACTAAATAGAGTATGGCTCTTTATAAATCCAAATTTCAGAGAAAAAGGGATGCCCTTATAGAATGTGACTATAATAATTGAAAAGATTTGACTTACATTGTCACTGAATCAAATTGAAGGTTTTTTTTTTTTTATATGAGGCAAAGTGAGGTGATAGTTTCATTGTATTTTACCCTTGTCAGTCATAATCTGAAGGGGTATCTTTAGTTCTGAGCATTATATTTTAGGAAGGTCCATTTGATTGAATGTAACCTTTTTGACAGTAGGAACAGTTTCACTTTTGTCTTTGTCTCTGGTGTGTAGTACCATTACTGGAAAATAGTAGGCTGTCAAAAAGACCTTACTGATTGCTCAAACTATTGGTATTGCAAAGATGGATAACATCAATAAGTTAAATTCAATTAACCTTCTTTAAGTAGCTGCTCTCTGTCAAGCATTTTGTTAAGCACTTAGGACTTATATAAATTGATCTGTGATTTGAGTGACCCCTCAAATGATTCAAACTTAACTTACCCATGCTCACCTCTCCTATAGGCTCCTACCCTTGTCCTCCCATAAGTCTGCCATAGGGTGTCCATCTAATATACTGGAAGTCTCTGTCATATTTTCCTGACTTGGAAAGGATTCTTGTGATATGCATGCATTGTCCACCAACTGACTTGCTCTTGTCTTTGACACAAGACTAGTCCATGAAAAAAAACATTGAAGATACAAGAACAAAAACAACATAGTCTTTGACTTTCAGGAGAATTACAAGGATAGTGAAGAGACTGAAGATGATGCTTACTTCACTCAACCATTCCATTTAGTTCTCATCCTCTAGCTCTGCTGATTTTGAGGCTAAATGCCTTGAGGAGTCTTTCTTTATTCTATGCATCTACTTTTCCTCTCATTTTCTTCCTCCTACATTATTTTCCTCATCTCCTCTTAACCAAAAATGCTATCAACAAAGTTTGGAGTGATCTCTGTATTGCATAATCTAATGATCTTCTCTCAGTTTCTTTCTTCTTGACCTCTTTGAAAACAGTCATTCACTTTCTTCATATTGATATTCTCTTCTCTTTGACCTTCCATAACACTGTACTCTATCATGTGTGTCCTCCTGTCTTCATGATCTCTCAATCTGTCCTTCTTCTACTCAGCTATTAGTGGTCACCATAATGTGCAGATCTTATCATGTCTCACCAGGTCATAAAGGCTTTTAAAAGTCAAACGGACTGTTTTATATTTGATCCAGGAAGTCATGTGAAGCACCTGAAGTTTATTGAATGGGAGTGTGTCAGATGGTGGTGTGAGGGTGTTACATATATACTGTTGTAAACCTCTCTACTTTAGCTACCCTCTGAAAACCAAGGGAGAGATTGCTAAGACTCTAGTTGCTGTTGTAGGAAGACACAGGGACTGGTGGGGTCTTTACTGCCAACATTCTGTCCACTGCTAGTGGATGGCATTGGAGATTAGGAAGGACACAACAGTTTGAAATAATCCTGAAACAATGTCTGCTTTGTGTGCCCTTTGAGATCCTTTAAGAGTCTTGGAGTAGGAGTGTGTAGAAAAGGTCAGCTAACATTTGACCTTAAGGTTGCAAATGATGATTGATTGGCATCCATGATGTCTCTAGCCTGCTAGTTGTTTAGGCTTAGAGTGGCTGCAGACATTTCAGCATGAAACTGATTTAACACCTTTATTTTCTCACTAAACTATATAACTAATCTTATACAATTGACCTTAGAGCCCAACAGACTTGCACTATACTTTGGGGGTATAATTTATACACACAGTTTGAGTTTTAAAGGCAAACAATGAAAATATTCAATGAATTTATGGGGAAATCTTTATAATGGTATGGTGGGCAAGACCATTGGAGCACCTAGTATAAGGGAGGGAAACCTGCAACCTGGAGGCCATATGTGGCCCCTCAGGTTCTCAAGTGTGATCCTTTGACTGAATCCCTGATTGGTTCTATGAAATTTGTATTCAGTCAAGTACTATACTTGAAGACTTGGAAGGCCACATATGGCCTCATTCCCCACCCCTGACCTAGAAGAATACCAGCCATTCTACAAACATGCTTGCAATGTGCCTCTCATTTTTTTGTATACTGCACATGACCAGGAATGTGAGGTCTCCAATGTGAAAGTGAAAATGAGGTTACTAATAAAATCATACAAATGCAGAAGGTGAAATTTGAGTTGAAACGTGAAGGATGTCAGATCAGTTGGGAGTTACAGAAGAGGAATTCCAGGCATGGTAGAAAGCAAATAAAAATAACTGGAATTGATTGGTGGAGGGTCTTGTTTATTGAACAGCAAGGGCTCCTATGTCACTGAATCACAAATTTTAAAGCCATGATACAAAAGTCTTCTTTTCAACTGTATGTAGTTAATTTTTTTTTGGGGGGGAGGTGTAATTTTTTTAACCTCTGTTTATTTCCATATTCACTAAGAACTGGTATAATGCCAAGTAAAAGCAACTTCCAGATTTGCATTACGAGCACAATAACTCTCCATTTATTCAGTAACAGATTAAGGCAACACATTCACAGAAAAGAGAAAAATCAAAATACAGGTTAACTCAATCTTTTAGTAAGTTTTCAGGTCAATCACAAAGTACAAAAGTCAAAGCCCTCCACCCCTGGGTAGTCTCAATTGGAGATTATTTTCCGATCATAAACAAAGTAGATTCATTTGGTCAGTCACAAAATACAAAGGCCATACACCTCTGGGTCACAAATAGGTTACAATATAATCACAACATTCAATACCTAAGGAGAAGTCTTTTCTTCATCTTGACACTAGGCAAGTTCTTAGCAGTTTCTGTACCTGGAAAGAAAAGGCTTAACAAAGACACAACAGAGATACACAT
The DNA here is from genome assembly GCA_011680675.1 of Gymnobelideus leadbeateri. Taxonomy (NCBI): domain Eukaryota; kingdom Metazoa; phylum Chordata; class Mammalia; order Diprotodontia; family Petauridae; genus Gymnobelideus; species Gymnobelideus leadbeateri. The sequence goes on from WOXC01011577.1 coordinate 144,730, forward strand.
TGCCAGTATCCTATCAGTTCACTTTCTGCCTGCAAAATCAACCTAGACCCAACAACAAGATCTGAGGAATTAGCACAAATCATCAGTACAGCCCCAGGACCCCTGAAAATATCAACAAGACCCTCCTCCAGGATTTCTGTAAACATACAACAAGAAAATCCTCTTTCAGGGCTTCTGAACCAATAGCAAGGTCCCAGAACTTCTGTAACAACAGCAACATCCTCTATCAGCAGATGAATCTGAGAAAGTAACATCAAAACAGACAGACCAAATACTGGCATGTCACACTTCCTCCCAGTTCAGTCCTCAGTTCTCATTTATCTCTCTCCAGCAGTAGCAGCAACCTCCAGATGCTGGCTCCCAGATATTCTTCTGGCCTCTCTCTGCTTGGGTCTCTCTCTCTATCCACATCACTAGCTCCTCCCAGTTCAGCCCCCTCTCCTCATGTCAACAAGTCCATCCCATTGTGGAGTTCAAATTCCATTACCATTACAATTGGTCATTTAAAGAAATGATCCTTTATTGCCACCTTTCTGGTTGTTCTTGAGGATGCCAAAGCATTAGCGATGTGTGTTACAGTACTAAATGGTTTGGTCTAAGTGTTACAGTACTAAATGGTTTGGTCACAGAGTATTCCATAAGAGTAATTACAGTCCTTTTTCATTTACACTGTGGGATTCTGTTTTCACAGTCATTCCTCAACTGACTTTCCCAGAAGTAGATCACAGAACCTAAGAAACCAAATCAAATTCATATTAGTAACTTTTAAAAGTATTTAGAAATATATATAAATGAAATCTCACAATATCCGATGATGGATATTTACAAAATATGAATAATATTAAGGGTTTGATGTTTCCGTGGTCTATGTTTCTACATATTTTTACTTTGGAAGAAAGTATCCAGGGGCAGCTAGGTGGCACAGTGAGTAAGAGTTCTGGCCCTGGAGTCGGGAGGACCAGGGATCAGTTCAGGCCTCAGATACTAAACACCCACACAAAAATAACTGTCTGTGTAACATTGGGCAAGTTACTTAACCCCAATTGCTTTAAAAAAAAAAAGGGGGTGGCTAGGTGGCGCAGTGAGTAGAGTGCCGGCCCTGGAGTCAGAAGGACCTGAGTTCGCATCCAGCCTCAGACACTTAACCCACACAAACAAAAAATCCTAGCCGTGTGACCTTGGGCAAGTTACTTAACCCCGATTTCTTTAAAAAAATATCCAATTACATAAGGTAATTATTTAAAACAAAGTAATTTTTTTCAGTGATTTAGCACTGCATAGTGGAGAGAGAGAGTGCAAGGAGTCAAGAAGACATGAGTTCAGTTGTTAATAATATATACAAGGCATGAGAGAATGTGCAATGTCACTTAACATATCAGGCTCCCCAGAAACTTTTTAAGACAACAAAATCTTCCTAATCTTCTTGTGGAACAATTTTCTGTGAGCTAGATCCCCCACCTTGTTAAAATGCCATTTTTGGTTAAACAAATAAATAAATAGATAAATAAACCTTTCAAGATGTTATTTCAATACGTATGAACCACTTTGCCCTATTTTCAAAATTATATATGAATGAATTATGTTCAAAAGTAGTAAAAATGCATCACTAGAATAGGGCAATAAAAATAAAACAACTTCCTTTCCCCCAAGATGGCGCCAAAGGCAAAGAAGGAAGCCATTGTTTTTCCTCCCCACCCCCCCCAAGACAGAAGTCAAGTCCAAGGCCTTGAAGGCCAATAAGGAAGTGTTGAAGGGTGTCCATAGCCACAAAAATAAGCAGATCCAAACATCCCCCACCTTCCAGTGTTCCAAGACACTAAGACTTCGAAGGCAGCCCAAATGCACTCTGAAAAGTGCCCCTCCGAGAAACAACCTTGAAGACTATATCATCATCAACTTTCCTTGACCACAGAATCTGCTGTGAAGAAGATTAAGCATGATAACAACCTAATATTCATTATGGATATCAAGGCCAACAAGTTTCAGATCAAGCCGGTGGTAAAGAAGCTGTATGACATTAACATGATCAAGGTCAATTCACTGATTTGCCTGATGGAGAGAAGAATATGTATGTCTGACTTGCTCCTGACTATGATGCTTTAGATGTTGCCAACAAAATTGGAATCACATGAACTGTGTCCAGCAATCCCACTTCACTTACAATAAAAATTTTCTAGTAAAACAAATAAACAAACAAACAAACAAAAAAAAACCCTTCAAATTGTCAAGGAGCTAAGGAAGAGGTATATTGTCATTTATCAATCTGCATGGTTGTAATCAGTTGACAACCCACAATTTGAATCATCATCTCATTAAAAGCCCAGATAACATATTTTTGTTAGCACCTCAATCAGAAGAATTACTGAGGTATATCAGAAAGATTCATTCATGCTTGATTCTAGATGTATATATCTCCAGAATTTGAAGGATATATTAAAAATATGTATAAGAGGCTGAAAAACCTTTACATAATCAAAACATAAACACTGTCATTGGCTATTAAGACTAGCTTTCCAAAATTACCAACAGTCTGGACTACCTGAACCCAGTACTATTTCATGTTTTAATCACCATAAAATGTTTTTGGATTCATAGCTGCAAGCATTTATTACCCTGTGCAGGAGAGAAAGATTAGCAACTTTGAAGGTTCTTTTCTTGACAAATTACCAGGACAAGAAAAGTAGACTGTCATTTTAAAAAAATCAATTTGATTTAAAAAGAAAATCTTATGGGCTAAACATTAAAGTATTCCAGATAAATTAAAATAATTGAAATTAATTAAAAATTAATTTTAAATTAAATTTAATGAAAAACAATTAAACATTTAAATTTCAGATAAAATTTAAAAAATATATATGACTCCAAGATTTGTGAATGTAACTCTTTTGTCAAGGCTACTTTTTTTCTGCCTTTTAATTAGATACCAGTTCCTTAGGTGTACTACTAAGTATGACTGAATTGGAAGTAGGATGAAAACAGATACATTACCTAGAAGGAATAAAATGGGAAGCTAGTTGATTCAGTTGATATAGCCCTAGATCTGGGATTAGGAACAACTGAGTTCAGATTCAGGTCTCAGACACTTAAGAGCTGTGTGATCCTGGGCAATTCATTGAATCCTATTTACCTCAGTTTCCTCATATGTAAAATGAGCTGAAGAAGAAAGTGGAAAACAATTCTAGTATCTTTTCCAAGAAACTCTAAATATAGTCATGAAGAGTCAGGCATGATGGAAAACACTTGAAGAATGAAGAAGAAAGAGAATAAATAGCAAGAGAACAAATAGCAGGTCTATAGAGTCAAATAGCAAATTTTAAAAATCAGATAAATGTTAGGTATGAATATACACAAAAGTTAAAATATATATATATATGTTTATATACATGTATCTCAAGATAATGATATATACATATATGCATATGTATATGATATATATAGAGAGATAGATATGAATATATATGTAGATATAGGCATGTATATATGTATATAGAACTTTAGACATACATGAATAAATATCTATATCTGGTTCATTTATTTGTATGCATATGTGCAATATGTATGAATATGGCTATCTATATCTGTCTGCCATGGCATAGCTAAATTGATTTATGAGTATTGATCTGGAAAGAGTACCTGGTTCATGCTACTGTAACATCTCAGGACACACACACACACACACACACACACACACACACAAATCAATGATGTGTCAGTCAAAGGTAGACTCAAAAGGAGTTTATTTATTAGGCTGTCACTGAAAGAGTAGAAGACTAGAATATTGAAATTCAGCTATGTGCCTTGATTCTTTAACTTTAGGTAAAAGCATTAGAGAAATCAATTTTATCTTCATCAAAATAATAATGCTGATAATGATTACAGTGATGATGATGATGATGATGATGATGATGATGATGATGATGACGACAGTGATATAATAGCTAGTCCTTATGTATTATATAATCAGTAATAAGACAGGATTTAAAATTTGCATTCACGGGAAATAACAGGATATGCTGTTTGATTTTTTGTAGAACTCACCAGATTATGATATTTAGGAAATAATTGAAATCTAAGGCCATGATTAAGTTGGGACCACATAGGGTGAACTCTTGGCTTTTAATATTCAGAATATTAAATCCTTAAATGTGACAGCAGTTACATTCAAACAAAATCCTTTATTTAATGGAATGGAGAAGCCCCCCCTCCCCCATTCCTTGGGAATACAAGTCATCTCTTCTATATATTGCTCATGTGTTTTATACCTAAATCAAAATGAAAAAAAAAAAAGTCATTACTTCATGGTCACCTTTCTGACAATGAGACTCTCAGGCTTCTAGGCTCGTCTGATGATAGACCATCCGTAGACTGGTTCTTGAAACCTTTATAGAATGGTGGAAACTACCAAAGCTTGTACATCATTGACATAGTTTTTAAGAACAAAGGATTACTTTTATACAATGCTAGAGAATCAGAATAAAAATTTAGTGGATGACATTTAAATGCAGTACTTATTGTAAGTAATTGAGACTGGTATTGTGATTTCATTGATATAGAAAACTTCTATGTGAGGAAACTACTTCTACCAATGTAGGTCAGCACTTTTCTGGAACTTACAGTTCTTCACTCATTTTAATCTTATCTTCCTCCATTAAAATGTAAGTCCCTGGAAAATAGGAATTTTCTTGTTTGCTGATATAATTTCCTATTAGTACAAAACTTAACATTGTCTGTCTTTCTGTCTGTCTTGTTTATCTATCTTTCTATCATCTATCCACCTATCTCTTTGTCCATATATCAATTAATCTATGTCTTCTTTAATCTGTCCATCTAGCTGCCTCTCCATCACACACACACGCACACACACACACACACACACACACACATATATATATATATATATATATATAACACCTCAAACATTGAAAGGTTAAGAGCCTTGCTCAGGATCACACAACTAGTCAATGTAAAAGGCAGGGCATTAACTCGTCTTCCTTGCTCTAAGGTTAGATCTATAATTCATTATGTCACACACCCTATCAATAATCCCCATAATTAACAATTTTGGGATTTTATATCAATAGGTAGTCATTTAAATTTCAAAAGGTAAAGTTACGAAGTAATAACTATGGTAAAAAAAATCTGGTGGGTCAATACTTGTTCTAAACATTCCTTTGTGACAAAATAAAACTAGTAGCTGTGGATAAAATAAAGAGTATTATGTAGATTTCATGACTTCAACTCAGATACCCAAATAATTGGAATGACCACTTTAAAATAGCATAAGCATCTTTCTTTATCTTTTAGAGATTTGAGAACCGAGACCTTTTTTCAAAGTCAGATATTAGATGGCAAGCATTTTAAGTTTTATAAAGTGATTTTTATGTGTTACCTCATTGGATGTGAGGTAAGTGCTCAGATATTGTGAAGAACACAACTATTTCTAGCTTTGGGACACAGAATCATCACTTAGCCATGTGGTATGTGCTTAGTTGTCACAGTGGACAAAGCACTGAGCTTGGAATAAGACAGACTCATCTTCATGAGTTCAAATCCAACTTCAGACACTTACTAACTAAGTGAATCTTGTCAAGTCACTTAGCCCTGTTTGCCTTAGTCCCTCATCTGTAAAATTAGCTGGAGGAAGAAATGGCAAACCACTCTTTGTATCTTTGGCAATTCGGGTCAAAGAGTGACCATGACTGAAATAACAGAGCAAAAATATTCTATGCATAAAACCTAAAACAAAAAACAACATGCCCTAATTGGAAAGATTCCCAGGGACATAAACAACAGAGGAGCCACAAACACCACCACTAAGGGAAAACAACACCAATATTCAGACTTATTCATAACATTCATAATTTGATCTTGAGTGACTTTCGAGCTCCCCTTCTGTCAACCCAAGCTAAATCACCAGTTTTTATAGAGAACAATTTAGTAACAAATTCCCCAGACATCTAGTCTTTCCTAATTTTGACAGGTTCTCCACAGATATTTTCAAGCTACCATAGAAACAAGTATACAACTTAAGGCTATTGACCATAACTGTGAACTTCTTTTCACATATCTCAATTTTCCTGATGCATTCAATGTGGTAACACTCAGATAGGCATCACAGATCAAAAAGAAAAGGTGAGGAAAAGGGTCAAGGAGGTAGAAACATCAGGAAGAGGACTACTAACAAATAGTGTTGGTAAACTGGTGCTAGAACAAAGATGATTTGTGTTTATATCTTTATACTTATATGACCTTTGACCTGAAAGTTAATTCTATCCTTAATCAAGTAAATGCCACTGGTTTCCAAAGATAACTACTTAAATTTCTAATTGCAAGCTCACTAGTAATCCAAAAAAAAAAAAAAAAAAGATAAATTGAGAAGAATCACTGTTAAACGGAAATATAACCTTTGTTTGACAACTTTGAATGAAGAAGGCAACTGACAAGATAATCTCAGCTGCTTCTCCTTTGTAGCTATATTCTACCCACTGTATATCTGGGCCCTTGCTTTACCTTCACATATCTATATCATTGACCAACTTTAGCAATACTAATTGAATAGAAGATGTGTCTTTAGTCAAGTATTTCTTCAGTTCTTCAAGTATCTATGATTTTATCCATTAACTGCTCCCTTCACTGGTCTAGATTGAAATCCATCTAAGACACATCATCATAGAGAGTTATTGTGACCAAAATAAAGACTAGACTGAACAGAAATAGTAATGACTTTCTATAAATTAGCTTGGTCATTGGATGATTGGCATGCAATTCCATAATGATGACATTCTTAAAGTCTTGGCACCTTGGCTCACATGCTGTTATTATAATTATTGAAAGATCAGGAATACCTCTAGTACTCATTGAAAGATTACAGGTGCTTATAAGTGGAGTCAAGAGAATGCACATCTATTTTCTGATGGTTTTGAAGCTAGGGTATTATTTTATATCAGCTGAGCTGAATTAAGCCTTCTCACATGGTGACTCTTCTTGACATCCACTATCTGTCTAGTTCTCCTTCCTTAAGCTCATCTGCTACAATATTAACTCTTTTTCTCTACCTGGGCTTTTGCTACTCTTCTCAATCTATTTATCTAATGTCTTGATCATGTAATCTATGGTAAAGGGGCAGATTATCTATCATTCCTTTCCAGGCATTGTAGACTCCTGATCTTTGCCTCTCATTGTCGCTACCCAAAACCCATTGTGAAAACAAGGAACTGTGGAGGAACAACAAAGGGTTGTAATCCCCTTGGAACTCTATTCAATTTCTTCTGCTTTATTTTCATTTTAACATGTATCCGTGGGAGATTTAATTGTCTGGCTATTCCCTGCACTACTCAGAATAGATCTGGAGTACATTGTTCAATTTACAATAACACATTCCAAGAATGACAAACTACCATGTTCAGAGAACAGTGACTGATAGGGTCAGGGGTGTGCTGGTAAATGTGTCCAAAGCGACAATGAATTCTTAACACTGTCTCCATCATTTTCTTAGGTCTATGCAAGCAACAAAACAATAAATCAAGCCTTAATTTGTAGTGTTTGTTAGTCTCTGAGGTGTAAATGCCCCCACCATAAATTTAACAATCAACTTCAGTCATTCCAAGCTGACTCGGGCATATCCTCTAGGTAGTAGGAAACACTTCTAAACTGCCACTTATAAGTTTTATATTAATGGAAGGAATATTTAATCAGAACAAGGAAAGAATGAAGAGGAACAGTTCTTTTGTGCAAACTTTCTCCCTTCTTCCATTCTAACCACCACCCCCATTGAGAAGGCAAGCAATATGATATAGATTATACATGTTTAGTCATGCAAAACATTTCCATAAAATCATGTTGTGAAAGAAAACATAGACAAAAAAACAATAAAAATAAAGTTTGAAAAAGTATGCTTCAAACTACATGCAGACACTATTAGTTTCTTTCTCTGGGGATTTTTCATGTCAGTCCTTCACAATTGTCTTGGATCGTGGTACTGTGCAGAAGAGCTAAGTCATTCAAAGCTGACCATCTTCTGTTCTCCTTCATGGCTCATCAAATGGCTCTCTGAGTATACAGAATTAACCTGATCCTCCTTTCCACTGTCCTGCTCTCTCATAAGCCAGTGACTCTGGCTGACCCCAGGCTCTATATAAATTTGGGGCTTCAAATATTAGTGAAAATGAAAACCTTTCTCATTTCTTCTGTTTCCTCAATTCTGTGTCAAAATTTGTTATCGCCAACCAAAAATTAGTAGGCCTGGATAAGATTCTTTCTTATCCAAACATATTTTGGATGATTTGGGGATAATGAGGTAGAGGGGAATTGAGGCAATTTGCTCAGGACTCAGATAAGAGGAAACAACTATATTTTTACAAGAGAGGAAAGCAATAAAGTTAATCCATGGTGCTTAGAATAGTACTTCAATATGAAGCACTAGGACTTAAGACTGGAGATGATGCACAACAATAAACCACTATTGAACAATAAGAAAGAAGCAACATGAATCAAGTAGCAAGTAGAAGATTAACTTTATCACTCAGCATGGCCAGAGCTTTTTATGGATAAAATAGGTAGTGCTCCTCATCCTTATGCTATGGTTGGAAAGACACTAAAAGATTTCCCCTCTCTGAGATATTTCCACAAGGACATTTTGGTATTGTTCCTGTGGTATACAGATACCTTTTAAGGAAAAGGTTCTGTCTTCAGAAGGTTCCTGTTAAGATGAAATATTTTATTAATGTGGAACATTAATAGACATATTACTCCATCAGGTGCTCTGAATAGCTTCCATGTCAGGTTCAAATCTGGTCTCAAATGCCTACTAGGTGTGTGACCTTGGACAATCCCTTAATCTGTCTCTGTCTCAGTTTCCTCAGTTACAGAGCACCGAGATCTCATGGCTGCCATGATGATGAAAAGAGAGAATATTTGTAAAGCATCTGATACAATACCTAGTGTTCAATAATTTTTATCCGATCCCTTCTATTTTTTTTCCTAATGATTGTTGGTATAGAATAAAAGGTCTAGCAATTTGGAATGATTGCTATATTCATTATGCCTAGATGGACTTCAGTAGTGGGAAATAGTATAGATTCCAGGACTCCATGAGGGTGGTGTCAAAGACAAATGGAAATATGTGGGAATATTAAATGCAATTTTTGCCCATTAAATACTGTTGCATGTCCATTAAATCTGGAAGCGTTGAAACCTGATTTTTACCTCTGACTTTGCAATTCACCGATTAGATGACAATGAATTTCTCATAACTGGAATTTTGTTCCTTATCTACAAAATGAAGGCATTAACTTAGTTGATTCCTAAGATTCTTTCCATTTTCAACAAAGGACATTGATAGGAATGGGGTAATGCTCTTCAAGTGATGACAAACTTATTGTCTATTCTCTTCATGCCAGTGAATCAGCTGGGCTCAAGAGAGGCCTTTACCCAAGATCGGGATTCATTTACAAGGGTAATTTGCAAGCTAATTTATTTGCAAAGGCAATGAACATTCCTGATAAAAGGAAGAAACTGGTTTGGTTCATGCAGAATTTCCTTTTCCTTTGAAAACCAAAATCCATGGAAATCCAGTTATAACATTCCTCTGAGATGGAGCTTCCAGAAAGTTACTAGCTTCAGAACTTGTATGTCATTCATGGCTTAGAAAATACCTGGTCCAGCTCCCTGCTTTTTAATAGGTTATTTCTGTTGGTCCCATCCATTGCAAGGCTTTGATGACTCCCTTTTTTTGTTTAATATTTTATTTCTCCACGTTTGAATGTAAAAACAATTTTGACAAGCATTTTAAGACACTGAGTTCCAAATTTTCTCCTTTCCTCCCCGCTAACCACCATCCCTACTGAGAAGGAAAGCAATATGATATAGGTTATACATGTGTAGTCATGTAAAACATTTCCATAAAATCATGTTGCGAAAGAAAACATAGACAAAAAAATAAAGAAAGTTTAAAAAGGTATGCTTCAAAACTATATGCAGACACTATAAGTTCTTTTCTCTGGAGATTTTTTATCTCAGTCCTTCACAATTGTCTGGGATCATTGTACTGCTCAGAATAGCTGAGTCATTCAAAGCTGATCATCTTACAATATTGCTGTTATTTTGTTCACATTGTGTACATTTCGCTTTGCATCAGCTCATATACATCTTTCCAGGCTATTTCTGAGAGCATACTGCTCATCCTTTCTAATAGCACAGCAGTATTCCATCATAATCACATACCACACTTTTTTCAGTCATTCCCCAAATGATGGACATTTTCTCAATTTTTAATTCTTTCCCAATGAGGAAAAGAGTTGCTATAAGTATTTTCTTACATAGAGGACCTTTTACTTTTTAAAAAAAAAATCTCTTTTGAGATACAGACCTAGTAGTGGCATTGCTAGGTCAAAGGGTATACATGGTTTTATATTTGGAATATAGTTCCAAATTGCTCTATAGACTGGATGAATCAGATTACAACTCTACAAATAGTGCATTAATTTCTCATTTTCCCCATTTGCCCTCCAACATTTGTTGTTTTCCTTTTCTATACTATTAGCTATTTACTATTTTACTATTAATTTTTTACTATTAGTAAGTATAATGTAGTACCCCAGAATTGTTTTAATTTGCTTTTCTCAAATTAATAGTGTGTGAGAACATTTATTTCATGAAGCTAGAGATAGTTTTGATTACTTCGTCTGAAAATTGTTCATATCTTTTGATCATCAATTTGGGACTGGCTTTTAATTGTTGTCGGTTTGACTCAACACTCTATGTTTGAGGCTTTTATCAGAAAAAAAAAAAAAACTTGCTTCATACTTTTTCACAGTTACTATTGCTAATTGTATTTCTCTCCATCCTATTTCCCATTCCCCATCATTTCTCTCCCTCATATCACTCTGTCCCTCCTCAAAAGAGTTTTGCTTCTGACTACCCATTCCCTAATCTGTCCTCCTTTCTATTACACTCCTCCTTGTCTTTTCTCCTTTCCCTCCTACTTTTCTGTGCAGCAAGTTTCTACACCCAGTTGAGGATGTATGTTATTCCCTCTTTGAGCCAATCCTGATGAAAGAAAAGTATACTCACTCCTTATCTCTCACCTTCTTTCTCTCCAGTGTAAAAGCTTTTCCTTTTCTTCTTTTATGTGAGATAATTTAGCACATTCTATGCCTCCCTTTCCCTTTCTCACAGTACATGCCTCTCTCACCCATTAATTTGTTATTTTAGATATCATCCCTTCCCATTCAATTCATAACTGTTCCTTCTGTCAACAAGGCAGGCCTGTACAACCTGTGGCCTTTGGGTCACTTACAGCCTGTCAAAGGTTTTGGGTTGCCCGAAATTTTTTCACAGGCCACCTAAAATCCTTTGGCAGGCCATAAATAGCCCAGATATGTTGTACATATCTGAGATATATATAGATATAGATATATATCAAATATGTACAACATAAATATAGCAGATATACATATATGCTATACATATATATGCTATATATATAGCAGATATGTACAACATATATATAGCAGATATGTACAACATATATATATGTGTGTGTATATACGTATATATATATATATATATATATATATATATATATATATATATATATATATATATATACATACTTCTGATTGCCCTAATAATGAGAAAGTTCTTAAGTATTATAAGTATCATCTTTCTATGTGGGAATGTAAACAGTTTAGCCTTACGATTACCTTTTCCTGTTTACCTTTTTATGTTTCTCATGAGTTTTGTATCTGAAAGTAAAGTTTTCTATTCTATCAAAATTTCTCCAATACTTTCATCAAGAATGTCTGGAAGTTTGGGGTGGCTAGGTGGCCCAGTGAGTAGAGCATCAGCCCTGAAGTCAGAAGGTCCTGAGTTCGGATCTGGCCACAGACACTTAATGCACATAGAAACAAAAACCTAGCTGTGTGACCTTGGGCAAGTTACTTAACCCCAATTGCCCTCCAAAAAGCAAAAAAAAAAAAAAAAAAAAAAGAATGCCTGGAAGTCCTCTATTTCATTGATTTTCCATTTTTCACCTGAAAGATTATACTCAATTTTGCCTGGTAGGTGATTCTTGTTTATAATCCTAGGTCTTTTTTTCCTCTGGAATATCATACTCCAAGCCCTCCAGTCTTTTAATGTAGAAGCTGCTAAATCTTGCATTATCCTGGCTATGGCTACATTGTAATTGAATTGTTTCTTTCTGAGTGCTTGCAATATTTATTCCTTGACCTGGGAGCTCTGGAATTTGACCATGATATTTCTGGGACTTTTTATTTTGGGATCTTTTTCAGGAGGTAATTGGCAGATTCTTTCAATTTCTATTTGACCCTCTTGTTCTAGAATATGAGGGTAGTTTCCCTTGATAATTTCTTGAAAGATGATGTCTAGGTTCTTTTTTTAATAATGACTTTCAGATAGTCTAATAATTTTTAGATTATATCTCCTGGTTCTGTTTACAAGGTCAGTTGTTTTTCCAATGAGATATTTCATATTGTCTTCTATTTTCTCCATTCTTTTGATTTTGTTTTTATTCTTTCTTGATTTTTCATAAAGGCATTAGCTTCCATTTCCTCAATTCTATTTTTCAAGGGATCATGTTCTTTAATGAGTTTTTGTGCCTCGTCTTTCCATTTGACCAATTTTTCTTTTTAGGCATTCTTTTCTTCATTGTCTTGTTGTACCTCTTTTACTATTTGACCTAGACTGTTTTTATTTTTTTTCATGGCATTATTTCCTTCAGTATTTTTTATGTATCCTTTTCCAAGCTTTTGACTCTTTTTTCATGATTTTCTTGCATCATTCTCATTTCTCTTACCAATTTTTCTCTACCCTTCTTGTTGATTTTCAAAATTATTTTTGAGCTATTCTATGGCCTGAAACCAAATCATATTTTTCTTGTAGTCTTTGGATGTAGGAAGTATGATTTTGTTATCTCCTTCTGAGCATGTGTTTTGACCTACTTTGTCACCATAGTAACTTTCTAGAGTCAGAATTTTTTTTCTGTTGTTTACTAGTTTTCCCCATTTATTACTTGATTTTCAAACTCTGTGTTAAAGTAGAGCTTTGCTTCCATGGTGGAGGGTGCACTGAACCCAGTTTCAGGGCTTGTGTGCAGCTGTCTTCAGAGACACCTCTAGGGACCTATATGCTTTCAGTTCTTCCAAGGTGATATGATCTAAGGGAAGGTGTTTACCATTTTCCTGGCCTGTGTTCTGTTCTGTCTGACCACAAGCACTCTTTTCTGACCTGGAACTCTGAGGAGGGCCCTTGCTCCATTGTCATAATGGAGCTACTCCCTCTGGGACTGCCATCCAGGACTGCTATCCAGATCCAAGTATGGACAAAGCAACAGAGCTAGCAAATAGACCCTTGTAAACTTCTTCCAACCAGTTGTTCAACTCCCTTACCATCTGTGGACTGAGAGCTACAGAAGCAGCCACTGCTGATTCAGTGATTCCCAAGACCTGCTTTTCATTTGCTAGGGTCAGGGCTGTGCTGGCACGACCTGTACTAGACTGTGCTCCACTCTCACGCAAGTGTGCCAGGGCTTTCCTGCTGACCTTCTGAGTTGTTTTTGGTTTCTATGTTCTGAGATTTGGAGATAGTCACTGCAACTGAAATAGTCTGCTGCAATGGATTCAGTTGCCTTGAAGCCTGCCCTTGGTTTGCTGGGGCCTGGACTGTGCTGGTGTGATGGAGCTCGACTCTGCTCCTCTCTTGCACTGGTGTAACAGACTTTTCTGCCAACATTCTAAGTTATCTTGGCCTGGATATTTGTTTCATTCTATCTTTTTGTGGGTTTTGCTCCTCTTGAATTTCTTTTGAATTGTTATTTAAAGGTATTTGGAGGGGTTTGGGGGAGAGTCACTGCCTTTACTCCACCATCTTGGTTCTGCTTCTTGCTACCATTTTAAAAATATTTCATTGTGTGCATGGACTGATTTTGATATACTTAGCCCTTCTCAGTAATGGAAGGACCTAAAACAATTCTGAAGGACCCATGAGGAAAAATGCCAGCCACATCAAGAGAAAGAACTTTGGAATCAGAATGTGGAAAAAAGTAGACTATTTTCTTTTTTTTTATTTTTTCTTTCCTTTCTCATGTTTCTCCCCATTTGTTATAATTCTTCTATGCAACATGACTAATGTCAACATGTGTTTAATAGGAATGTATGTGTAGAACCCATATCAGATTGCAAGTTATCTTTGGGAAAGAGGGGGGAGGGGGAGAAAATTAAAAACTTATGGAAGTAAATGTTGAAAACTAAAAATAAATAACTTAATTTAAAATAGTTCACCTACTGTTTGACTCACAAACAATTTTGATTTCAAGCTACAATATGCCTTAGAGTTTGTCTACAAGGGGATATTCTTTATATTCTCATCAGTTCCCTGGGGCAGACTGTTCTGTAGAATAAGGGCCAATGTAGACTCTCAGAATAATCCTATTATATAATTTTTTGAAAGTATATGGGATCACAAAAGAAACCCGTTTCACTAATTTTAAACACAAACACACAATTAGAGGTTCTCATATTAAGACCCTGATATCTAACCCAACCTCCTTTTTATTAAGAGGATGAAAGAATACAAAGGTAATAAGCAAAAGAGCCATAATTTAAAGAGCAGCTTTTCAGATTTCATACTGAGTCTCCCTTCTCCTATAGCATAATATGTCAGGTCTGCAATAAGCAAGAAGAAAACATTTGGAAACACAATTGAATATTCATTCTACACAAGTCCCTTAAAATTGGAGCACAAATAATGAGAATCCAACCTTTAGCCAAAGGGTAATGTGAATAGAACTGTAACTAATAATGTAGTATGAATCCCTTATGGAAATCAGAAAGAAAGATATTACTACTGCTGCTGCTGATGCTACAATTACTATGATCTCTATTATTATTAATATCATTATCATGACTACAATGGTTATTGCAGATGAAAAGCTTTCCAAACCTTAAAGCACTATATAAATGTCAACCATTACTTCTGATGTTTTTATGTTATTAATAATATCTTAGTATCTCTCTAATAGCAGCAAATAATCCCTCAGCAGGCATCATCAGGATGCAATGCATAACCAACAAAAATGTACCAAATATACCTTGAGAGTAAAGGGTATCATTCTATAAATGCAGGATTCTATTTCTTCCACAACTGATGAATCTGTCCTTTGTTGCCACTGATATCACAGTCACCCTCATTACCTCTTACTGGACAAAGGCAATAATCTTCACCTCATCTTACCTCCATCCAGTCTCTCTTCTTTCCAATCCATGTTTCCACACCTCCCAAATGCACATTCCTAATATACAGATCTGACTGGACCACTTGTTTGCCCAGGAAGCTTCAGTACTTCTCCATTGCCTCAAGCATAAAATACAGACCCCATTATTTGACATTTAAAACCATAAACCAGTTGGTTCTGGCCTATCTTTATGGCCAGATGGCACATTCATCATTTTCATATGCTTTGTGTTACTGCATTATATCAACTCCCTTACTGTTCCTCAAACAGGATTTTCTTCACCCAACTTTTTTTTTTTCCACATCAGCCTGGATACTCTTTTCTCCACTCTCATTTTTGAAAACTATAAATTCCTTTAAGCCTGAACTGATTAGTAGCCTCTCCTAAAAGAGGCAGATATATTTGCTAATTTTCAGATGTTTTATATCCTTCCTATAAAAGATAAGGTGTTTAAAGGCAGAAACAATGTGTGTATGTGTGTGTGTGTGTGTGTGTGTGTGTGTGTGTGTGTGTGTATGCCCAACCACTAGAACAATGTCAGGCACAGAAGGGTTGCTTAATTAATGTTTGTGTTTGGGTCTTT
Source organism: Gymnobelideus leadbeateri (assembly GCA_011680675.1). Lineage (NCBI taxonomy): Eukaryota > Metazoa > Chordata > Mammalia > Diprotodontia > Petauridae > Gymnobelideus > Gymnobelideus leadbeateri. Next base: position 160,563 of record WOXC01011577.1, read on the forward strand.
GCAATCTGCTATGAATACTGTTAGACATGAAGGTCTTTTCCTCTTTCTTTGACCTATTTGGAATGTAAGCCTAGTCATGCTATATAGCTTGGTCAAAGGTTATACAATTTTGTAGCTTTGGGATATCATTCCAAATTGATTTCCAAAATGATTGTAACAATTTATCCAAGGCATGATCCAAAAGCTCTCATGCACATGAGCGCGTGCGCGCGTGTACACACACACACACACACACACACACACACACACACGTGCACACACATATATTTACTTTTATTTCAACATTGCCTCTGATGGATATGTACTGAAACTGGGATAATTCAATTTAAATTTCTTAAAATTTCAGTGATTTGGATTTTTTTTTTTATTAATTTGCTTGTTTATTTTTAGTTTACAGGATTCAATTCTATAGTTCCTTGAGTTTCAAATTTCCCTTCCCTCCCTCCCCTGAGCTCCCAAGATGGCATATAGGCCAGCATAGGATCAGCAAATACTTTCACGTTAGACATTAGTCAGGTTACACAGGTGTATTGTACTAGATGGGATGAAAAATGTTAAAGAGGAAATAAAACCAAACAATCAAAAGAAAAAGATCAACTAGTTTGCTTCCATCAGGATTCAAACTCAGTTCTTTTTAGTTATTTCTCTAGATGTAGGCATATCTCTCCTTCATGAGTCTTTTGGGATTGACTTATATCACTGCATTGCTGAGAAGAGTCCAGTCTGTCATAGCTGGTCATCACACACATGTTGTGTCTATGATTGTATACAAATTTCTCCTGGTTCTACTCTTCTCACTCAGCATCAGTTTGTATAAGCTTCTCCAGGTAAATATGAAAACCGTCTTCTCCTTGTTTTCTTATAGCACAATAGTATTCCATTTCATGCATATACCACAACTTGTTTACCCATTCCCCAACTGATGGGCACCCCTTTAATTTTGAATTCTTTGCAACCACGAAAAGAGCTGCTATAAATATTTTTGTACGTATGGGTCTTCCTCCCACTTCTGTGATCTCTGTGGGATATAACCCTAGAAGTGGTATTGCTGCATCAAAGGGTATGAAATTATTTATAGCCCTTTGGGCAGAATTCCAGATTGCTCTCCAGAATGGTTGGATAAGTTCACAACTCCACCAGCAATGCATTAGTGTTCTAATTTGCCTACATCCTCTCCAGCATTTGTCATTTTCCTATTTTGTCATCTTAGCCAATCTGACTGGAGAGATGTGGTAACTCAGAGTTGTTTAGAGAAATGCAAATCAAATCAATAGTGATTTAGAGCATTTCTTCATATGCTTATAGATATCTTTAATTTCTTTCTCTGAAAACTGCCTGTTCATGTCCTTTGACCATTTATCACTTGGGGAATGACTTGTATTCTTAGAGATTTGACTCAATTCTCTGCATATTTTAGAAATGAGTCCTTTATCAGAGACATAGGCTGTAAAAATTCTTTCCCAATTTCCCACCTCCCTCTTGATCTTAGTTACATTGGCTTTGTATAGAAGCTTTTCAATTTAATGTAATCAAAATTATTCATTTTGCATTTTATAATGCTCTCTAATTCTTATTTGGTCCTAAAGTCTTTCCCTCTCCACAAATCTGACAGGTAAACTATTCCTTGCTTTCCTAGATTGCTTACAGTATCATCCTTTATACCTAGATCATGCACCCATTTAGACTTGATTTTGGTATATGTTGTTAGATAATGGTCTATGCCCAGTTTCTGCCATACTATATTTCAGTTTTCCCAGCAGTTTTTGTCAAATGCTGCATTCTTATCCCCAAAACTGGGGTCTTTGGGTTTATCAAACAATAGATTACTATACTTATTAACTGCTGGATCTTGTGTGCCCAGTCTATTCCATTGATCCACTACTCTATTCCTCAGCCAGTACCAAGCAGTTTTGATGACTGTTGCTGTATAATACAGATTAAAATCTGGTATAGCTAGTCCACCTTCCCTAGCATTTCTTTTCATTAATTCCCTTGATATTCTAGACCATTTGTTCTTCCAAATATATTTTGATACTATTTTGTCTAACTCTAAAAAGTAGTTTTTTGGTAAACTGATTGGTATTACACTAAATATATAATTTAGTTTGGGTAAAATTGTCATTTTTATTATATTAGCTCGACCCAGCCATGAGCAATTGATATGTTTCCATTTAGTTAGATCTAACTATGTGTGAGAAGGGTTTTGTAGTTGTGATCATATAGGTCCTGGGCTTGTTTTGACAGGTAGATTCCCATATATTTTATAATGTCTACAGTGACTTTAAATGGGATTTCTCTTTCTATCTCTTGGTGTTGAATTTCATTAGAGATATACAGGAATGCCGAGGATTTATGTGGGTTTATTTTATAGGGATTTTTTCATATTATTGACCAGTTATGACTGATATTGAAGAAGGCTGTTCACTTAACAGGGAGTTGATAGGCTAAATATATTAGTATATATTAGTTATTTGCTTGTAGGTATTTATTTTTTTATTTTTATTTTTTTGCTTAAGTATATTGACTTCAAGGGGCATCCTCCCTACCCAGTGGTAGGAGTAGATAAGGGGAAGGTAGAAAGTAAATGCTTGTAAATTAAAAAAAAAAATAAGTTTGATTAAAACTTTAAATTGATTTGACTTTTTAAAGCATCTTATACACCTAGTTATATGTCCTTAAATCAATTAATCAATAGTTTAGACTGCTATTTAAGTTTCTAATTTGTGGAGAAGGTACCAACTTGCTTTTGTAGGGGAAATTTCTTATCTCAAATCACTGGTACAATCCTTGCTACTCTTATCTTGATGTTCAAGGTATGTTGGTCTATCAGGACTTGATCAATATCTACAAAAAAACAGTGTGAGGTAATTTCTCTACAGAAGGTAGCATCACCTTGGAATCACCCTTTACCTATCAGAAAGCAAGAATTCCCACTTTCCCTATTGTTATTACTGTACATTCATTTCATTTATACATCTTAACAATATAATAAAGTTCACTGTTCATAGAAAAGGTCCTTTCTACTCTACTAGTATTTCCTAATTAAAGCCAACCAAATCCTGGGCTGCATCTGGTTGAATCTTCCAATGTGAGAGTCCTGTTGGTGATCAACAAGTGTCAATATGGGCAAGAAAAATTAACAGTAACAACGTATTCCAATGTCCTGGTTGACTGATGATGAATTTCCTTCACGTCTGCTTAAGTATTTGATTAAACTCCTAGTTGAGCCCATCTGTTTCCTGTTGATTAGGCCGTCATAAGTGATGGGAGAATTTTGAAAAGCCCTCACACCCCATTTAATAGAGTACTCATAAAATTAGAGCCCTGATATATTGAAAATTCTATGAGTAACTTCACTCCAGTGAAAGAATGAATCAACTAATCACCTCTTCTTGTCAGCTGGGAATGTGGATAGGTGATGGTGCATTGGGTTTGGACGATTATAGGAAGAAAACAAGATGTGTGAGTGTGCTAGCATGTGTGTTTTCTCTGTTTTGCCACATTAATATCAAACATATAGTATTCAAAGGTGACTGATCAAATTGGAAGTAAAATCATTAATGTTGTGTAATTTTCTCAAAATGAAACATTCGGGGAAGCTGATGACAGGGTGTCGATGAGTGTTATCCAACTCCCCTTTATACTGCTAGAGATACTTCTAAAACCTGTAGGACTTGGGCCTTCAGGAATAGTTGTACCAAGTTCCGCATGAATTTTTGTCTAGTCCCAAAGTCTAACAGAATCCATTTACCAGATGGCAGACTAAGAATAAAGGTACAGTCTGTGGCTAGAGTTTCTCCTCTTCATGATAAATGAGATAGACAAGGATTGAATCTTTCTCATTTACTCTGAATTGTATACAAATAATAATGATAACAGCTGGTACTGGTCAAGAAATTAATATGATTTAACATTAAATCCTATGAAAAACTGAGATTACTCATTTTTTTTTTTTTTTTGAGATTCAGCTAGATGGTATAGTAGAGTGGTTATGTGATTTCAATTCTAGCCTGAAAAGCTTACTAGTTTGGTGACCATGGTCAATTTAACATCTGTTTGTCTCAGTTTCTCCAACTCCAAAACAGCATCTACCATCAGAGATTGTGAGGATCAAATGAAATATATCTAAAATTCTTAGCACAGGGTTGGCTAGGTGGCGCAGTCAGTAGAGCGCCCGCCCTGGAGTCAGAAGGACCTGAGTTCGGATCCGGCCTCAGACACTTAACCCACACAAACAAAAACCTAGCCGTGGGACCTTGGGCAAGTTACTTAACCCCAATTGCCCTAAAAGGGGCGGCTAGGAGGCGCAGTGAGTAAGAGCGCCGGCCTCGGAGTTGGGATGACCCGAGATCAAATCCGGCCTCAGAAAATGAGCACCCACACATAAATAATGACTAGCTGTGTAACCTTGAGCAAGTTACTTAACCCCAATTGCTTAAAAAAAAAAAAATTATTAGCACAGTGTCTCCATATAGCGAGCACTTAGTACTTTCTTTTTTCCCCTTTTCTTCCTTCCTTCTGTTCCTTCCCTTCTTTTCTTCCTTCCTTCCTTCCTTCCTTCCTTGTTTTCTTCTTTTACTCCATCTCTCCCTCCTTACTTCCTTCTTTCTTTCCTTGCTTGCTTCTTTTTTGCTTCTTCCTTCTTGATATGTCTATAAAAGAAAGTTTGTTATGTTTACAAAAAACCTAGTACAATGTCTCTCTACATGAAAAAATAAAAACCAAGGAAACCTACTAATGGGAGAAATGTTATTCTGTGCCTTGAAGAAATTATGAAGCATGTGTGGAAATTATCAAACTTGTTCCTAGGGGTAATCAAAGGAGGATTTTTTTTTTTAATAAGCTAGACAACTGGAACTGTCAGTGTCTTCAAAATAGCCTGAGTCAGCTTTGGCTGCTCTCTTTGCTCTACTCACATCCAAAGCCCGAATCACTGCCAGACTGCTCCTTGTTTTAGATTTTCTTGTCAGAATGTCAGGAGATTAAACCTAAATATCACTTCTTGTTCTTTGGACTATTGGTACTTTGTTGACTGAAACATTGCCCTTGATTCTGACACCAGGAATCCGGTAACTTTTTTTTTTTTTTTTTGCCACAGTATTGGAGACTCCAATATCTATCAAAAATTATGTGTGGGGAGGAGAAAACAATGAAAAGACCATAAATAAAGATTTGTTTCTTGGGGCCATATGGTTTCAGACTGGAAAGATAGTTCTAAGAGATTCCCATTAACTGACTAGTCTCTCATTGGATGCCCTGAAAGAAAGACACAGAACTCCCTTACGATGGGAATGAAGCAAAGAAAGAAATCTGAACTTGACTCAACACTTATTGAAGATGCCAAGAATTTCAGTTACACAGCCAGTTGAAAAAAAGCTTCTCTCAATCTTGTACCTACCTTACATGACTCCTCAGAAGAGTGAGCTTTCTCTCTCTCTCTCTCTCTCTCTCTCTCTCTCTCTCTCTCTCTCTCTCTCTCTCTCTCTCTCTCTGTCTCCTCTGTCTCTCTGTCTCTGTCTCTGTCTCTCTCTCTCTCTCTTTCTCTCTCTGTCTGTCTCTGTCTCTTTCTGTCTCTGTCTCTCTCTCCCCTTCCTCCCTCCCTCCCTCCTCCTTACCCTTTTTTTGCATCCTATCTAGAGACAGACACAGACAGAGATAGGGAAAGAGAGCTGTTTTGAGCATTGAGAGAATGTGACTTGCATATTGTTGTAGTCAGAATGTGTCAGAAATGGGACTTGAACTCATTGAACTTGACCTTGCTCTCTAACCACTGTAGTTATATAGCGGATGACAGTATAATCTGCCATCTATATTTATGAGTGTCTACACACACACACACACACACACACACACACACACACACACACACACACACATACACAAGCATACATAAATGCATGTACATCTGTAGAAAGTGATGTGTATATAAATATACTTTTAGAGCTATCTACCAATATAATTCTCTATAGACATGTATATGCATATATTTAATGAATATATGTGTATACAGTGATATGAATGTGTACACATGCATATGTGTGCGTTTATGTGTGTGTCAGTATACATATATATATATATATCACATATACAATGTGCACGTGTGTACATTCATAGATACAGAGCATTTTGACAGAAACTATTAAATGCATAACTACAATTTTGACTGTAGAATTATCATCTCTTCCTCACTTTAAAACTTGTCTAATGGTTCCTCTTATATCAGGCTTCAGGCTCAGACTGTGTAGCATGCCTGCCCCTTTGGTCATGTGTCTAAACACAGATTGTGTTATTATCTACATCAGTAGGGCAGCTTGCCTCTCAGTTGGAATGTCATCAGGTAGACTGCTTACCAACTGAGTTATTGCTTTTGGTGACATCTCCAAATTAACTCAGCTGGGTGGTGGGGAGGAGCTCATGTCCGTAATGACTATCGCCCTGGGTACTAATGGAAGACAAAGGAATACAGTGGAGGAACTTTAAACTAACCTATGCTACATATTAGCCTACAAAGAGAAACTACTTCTACCCCCTTATAGGATAGCTAGTTGTATGTATTCTACATCATTTGGAAAGCCATTTTTGTATCCATTCAATTAAGTAGATGTGTCTTATTTTATTAAAACTCAATAGATAAAAAAGTAATTTCAAAGAAATAGTCAATACAGTTTAAAAATATTTTTACAAATATATCATTTTATTCTTGAGATAACCCTGGAAGATAGATAATATTTTTAGTTCCATTTTACAGAGAGGAAGCACGTTGATATAACTTGTCTAGGGTTGTGTAACTAGAATGCATCTGAATTCAACTCAGGTTTCTTAACTCTGGGTTTAGTGCTCTGGTCACTATAACCTTGAGTCTGATAGGAAAGTACATTTTAAAGAGGAAGGGAAAGATAGTTATTGCAGGAACCCCTCCAAAGCGGGAATGAGAGACCTCTCTGATAGTACTGCATTTAATTAGGGAAAATAAAAAAACCTGGTCAAATAAGGTAGTGACCAATTGGGGAATAGCTTTAAAATATGATAGAAGGTCAAGTCAACCAGCATTTATTAAGTCCCTTCTAAGCACAATTTATTGTTATGTCCTGAGAATTAGTAAACAAAACAAAACATTGAAACAAGCAAATAAGCAAGCTCTAAATAATAGGTGCAGTTTTATAGATAATTGCCTATCTGTTTTTCATTTTATAAGGATGTGTTTGTGTTTACTGAGTATTATTGGCTTCATAATAACAATAGTATGTATATAGCTACTAAGGTAAAATGCTACATACATATGTTTTCAACATATTTCCTCATTTGAGTTTTATAAAGATATTGGACACTGGGGGCAGCTAGGTGGCACAGTGAATAGAGCAGTAGCCCTGGAGACAGGAGGACCTGAGTTCAAATCTGTCCTCAGATACTTGACACACTTACTAGCCATGTGACTTTGGGCAAGTCACTTAACCTCTATTGGCCTCAAAAAAGAAAGCTAAAAAATTAATATTGGACTCTGGGAGTTGAGTTATTATGATTTTTTAAAAATTTATTAATTTACTTTTAGCTTACAACATTCAGTTCCACAAACCCCTTGACTTTCAAATGTTCTTCCACTTCCTCTCCTCCCACCTCCCTACCCCCAGCAGCAGCATGCAGTCAAATATAGGATCAACAAATACCTTCACATTAAACATTAGTCATGTTGTAAAGAAGGATTATAACCAATGGAGTGAACAATGAGAAAGAAGAAACAAAATAAACAAGAAAAAGAGAGTGAATAGTTTGCTCCAATCTTCATTCAGACTCTGTAGTACTTTCTCTGGATGTGGATATCTCTTTCCATCATGAGTCTCTTGGAGTTGTTTTATATCCTTGCATTACTGAGGGGAACCCAGCCTATCAAAGTTAAGAGCTATTATTATCCTCATTTTGTAGTTGAGTAAACAGAGGCCGAATTTAGATAACTTATCCACTCACATAGCTTGTAGCTTTCTGAAGGGTATACAGGTTACTCAGAGAATACTAGCACCTCTAGTGTGAAGGCTGGTTGAGTCCTTTTCATGGCTATTCACTCCCCTTTGGTGTCCATCTAACAATTAACTCCCACCTGTGACCCCAAGAAGTTGTAGCACACGCAATGGTCACACACTGGCAAATTATCTGGGCATACAAACTGAACCAGGTTAAAACCCACTGGTGAGTAAGGGGGGTGTCTACCCCAAGCATGTGAAGACTCCCCCAAGTGGAATGGGTGGTTGATAACAATTTATTCCAACAGCCGTTAAGGGGGCTGTAGGAGGTGCTATGAAAAGCTTAGAGCTTGGTCAGACATCAAAGATGCAAAGTTCATCCACTGCATCCCAGGCCATTGCCAATTGTCTTGATTTTTGTATCAATGCTGGATTTAAATGATTTTGGAAGAGCAAGTGAGGCTCATGATTTTATGCAATTCTGCTTCACATAAATGACAATTGTTTAATAATTTTGGTTTAGTTTCCTATATATCTGAGAAATATCACCTCCAGAGAAATTTTCTATAAATCTTCCACCTCCCCCAAATTTCCTGCTCTCTTCCTAATTTTTACTTCCTTGATTTGTTTGTGTAAAACCTTCTTTTTAAATTTTGTGCAATCAATATTATTCTTTTTACTTTCTGTGATCCTTTTTATTTCTTGTTGGTTATAAGCCTTTACATTATCCATAGATCTGACAGGTACATTTTTTCCATACTCATGTAATTTACTTCTGTTACCACCTTCTATATCTATATCTATATCATGTACGCGTTTTGACATTATTTTGGTATATTGTGTAAGATGCTGGTCTAAGCCTAGTTTCTGCCAAATTGTTTTTCAGTTTTTCAGGCAATTTTTGTCAGTGAATTTCTGCTCCCCAAACATGGATATTAGGATTTATCAACTGCTATACTACTCTGGTCATTTACTATTTTCTATTATGTACCTAATCTATTCCAGTGATCCACTAGCCTATTTATTTTATTGCTGTTTACCACTTTGGAAAATAGTTAGAAATCTAGTATTGCTAGATGGCCTTCCTCATATTTTTCCCCATATACCACTTTGATATTCTTGACTTTTTGTTTTTCCAGATGAATTTGACTGTTATTTTTTCTAGCTTGATCAAACAGTTCTTTAGTAGTTTGATTTTGAATGTCACTGAAAAAATAAAATTGTCATTTTTATTTTATTGTCTTGGCCTACACATGATCAACTAATATTTCTCTAATTGTTTAAATATGACTTTATTTTTATTATAAAAATTACAAAACACAAAAGTGTTTTATAATTGTGTCCATATAGTTCCTGGGTTTGTCTTGGCAAGTAGCCTCTTAATTATTTCATTTTGTATGTAACTATTTTAAATATAATTTCTCTTTCCCTCTCCTGTTCCTGTATTTTGTTGGTAGCACATAACAATGCTCTACTGGCAGAAAGTGAGAGGAATTAAGAAAACTGTTCATGAGGGTAAAAGAGGGGAGTATAAAAAGTGGTTTAAAGCTTAACATAAATAAATAAAACTAAGATATTATCCGCTAGTTGTATCACGTCTTGGCAATGAGGGAGAAGAGATGGGAGCATATTTCTTATTCATGGGTTCAAAAATCACTGCAGAAGGCAACTTCAGCCATGAAATTAAAAGATGCATGTTCCTTGGAGGAAAGCCATGGTTAGAATTGGATAGCATACTAAAAATTAGAGACATTGTCTTGCCAACAAAGGTCCATATAGTCAAAGCTATGATATTTTTCCAGTAGCAGTGTATAACTGTGAGCATTGTACTTTAAGGTAAGCTGAGTGCTGCAGAATCAATATTTTCAAATTTTGGTGCTAGAAAAGATTTTAGAAAGTCCCTTGGCCAGCAAAGAGATCAAAGCAGTGAATACTTAAAGAACTTAATTCAGGTTATTCACTGGAAGGTCATATCCTGAAAGTGAAGATGACATACTTTGACCTCATAATGAGAAGACAGAACTCATTGCAAAAGACCCTGATGTCAGGAAAGACTAAAGTAAAAAACAAAAGAGGATGGCAGAAGATGAGATGGATAGATAGTATCATGGAAAGAATGAACATGAACTTTGACACACTTCAGGAAATAGTGGAACATAGAAGGATCTGTCATGCTATGGTCCATGAGACCTTGAAGAATCTGACATGACCAAATGAAACAAAACCATTTTGCAATACTGATGATTTATATGGGTTTATTTTATATCCTACAACTTTGCTAAAATTGTTCATTGTTTCAACTAGTCTTTTAGTTGAATCTTTAGGGTTTATAAGTATAATGTATTTTTTTTTCCCAAAGAGTGGTGTTCTGCGTCTTCATTTCTTATTCTTATGTCTTAAGAGTCTTTTTCTTGTTTTATTGCTATAGATAGTATTTCTAGCACAATATTGAATAATAGTGGATAATGGACATCCTTGTTTCACCTCTGATCTAATTGTGAAATAGTTCTAGGGTTTTGTTGTTGCTGTTACTGCTTTCCCATCCCATTATAGATAATTCTTGCTCTTGGTTTAGATAGATATTAATATCATTTAAGAAAGCCTTTATTAATTTCTAGTGTTTTAAGAGGAATGGCTATTTTATCAAAAACCTTTTCTGAATCTATTGATATAATCATATTTTTATTGACATGTTCAATTATGCCTTGGAGGAAACTACTTGGAATCTAAATCCCTTATTTTACCAAAAATTAAATTGAGGTCTATTGATTTTAATTGACTTGCCCAGAGTCATGGCAAATTTAGTGGGAAATCTAGGACTGTACCTAGGCATGTTGATTTCAGAGACAATACTCTTTGTACTACACCACTTATTTTCACTGTAGTATCAGTGTATGTGTGTGGATATATCTGTATAGATATATACATATGTGCACATATAATATCCATTTATAGGTATACATATACACATATGTATACATACATATACACATGAGTAGTATCTATATATGGTATTTATTATGTATATATTTCTTTATGTGGTGTATATACATATTTTATCTGCTATGTTCCAGCAACTTTTACAAATTGAATTTACAAAGCAAAGTAAAAGATAAGCCCTGCCCTCAGAAGCTCTCAATCTAATGGCAGAGGCATTATGAAAACAACCATGTACAAACAAGTTATTTACAGGATAAATTGGTGTAATAAATGGATAAAAGGTATAGAATTAAATGGAATTAGGAAAGACTTCTTGTAGAAAGTAGAAATTTAGTTGGGAGTTGAAATAAGCAGGGGAAACTAGTAGGAGAACATTTTAGGCATTGGAGACACACTGAGAATGTTGGGACCTAGATTACCTTTAAATAATATGAAAGAGACCTGAGTCATTGGATCACAGGCTATGTGTGTGTAAGGTTTAAGAGGATAAGAAAGGTAGACAGATTATGAAGTGCTTTAAACATCAGAGGATTTTATATTTCTTCCTGGAGAATATAGGAAATCACTTTAGTTTCTGTAGCAGAAAGCACCCCAGCATCCCCAGAGTGGCTGCCAACACAGGTTCTTAGATCTGCTTTTCAAAAGGAAAGCAACTCAAAATGGGTTAACAAGCTTACTTTAATCAGACAAACATATATTACCTAGCTCATGGGGAAAAGGTCAGCACCCCGAAATTCAGAGTATATAGACAGATCAAACAGACAGGCTTCCAAACTGTCCAACAATTATCGATACCAGAATGACAGTTACCAGAGAGAGAAGCATCAACATCTGGGTTTTCAAAGCCGGGGGGCTCTCAACAATGGCTTCCCAGAGTCTCATCTGGTCAAATCACACAACACTTCTCAAAGTGAGCCCCAAAGCAAAGCCTTTCATCAGGGTTTATATAGTCTTCTCCTGGCTCAGAGAATGTAACCATCCTCTTGACCCACTGTCCAATCACACAGCATCAAGGTGCGGTCATTCCTGAAAACCAAGCCTCCTACCACAGGCTCCATGTGACCACATTCAGCCTATAAGGAAGCAGAGTACATTTTCAAATACAGGAAGGTTTTCAGAGTCTCTTAAACCAATCAAAGTCTTAAGCCAATCAAAGGGCCTAGGGGCAGGGAAGATCTTTAAATCTGCATTTCCATTACAGTTTCTTGAGTATGGAGAAGGGGGTGTTGCCATGATCAGACATGTACTTTGGAATGATCACTTTGGTAGATGCATGGAGGATAGATTGCAGTGGGGAAGACACATTCCAGGGAGCCTGACTAGCAGCTTATTTCAATAGGTCGAGTATAAGTGATGAGGATAGTGGCAATGACAGAGGAGAAGTGTCAAATGTCACAAATGTAAAACTGATAGGACTTGGCAACAAGTTGGATATGGGACATGAGAGAGAATGAGTAATCAAAGATAACAACTGTGTTGAAAGCCTATGTGCCTGGGATGATGGAGATATACTTGATAGTTTATTGGGAGATTCTGCTTTGCTTAATGTCACAGAATAAGTTACTGCTTTAGCTAATACTAGAGCTGAGATATTTTCATTCCCTCTTTGGTACTCTATAATGTATTCCATGGTGTCTCCCAAAAAGAAAAGAAAAAATATTGAGGAAACAGAGGAGTGAAAAAGGGAAGTGAAAAGGGAAAGTGAGTGTGAAGACCAAAATATTAGGTTGTGTCCTTTATGAGGTGATCAGGATGGTGAGAGAACTAAAAAAAAAAAAATGTCATATGAGAAATGTTGAAGGAATTGCCAAAAAATAACCTTTAGGTGGGAAAGAGAGAGCTAGGTGTAATTAGACAGAATACTGAGCCTGGAGTCAGGGAGACCTGAGTCTAAATCTGGCCTCAGACACTTACGAGGTCTGTGACTCAAGGTAAGTCACTTAACTTTTGCCTCACTTTCTTTATCCGTAAAATGGAGATGAGAATAGCACATAGTACACAGAATGATTGTGAAAATCAAAGGAAATAATGTTTGTAAAATGCTTTACACAATGTATGACACATTGAAAACAATAAAATGTTTTATATAGTACTCTTATTACTATAATATTTAAACATTGTTAGGTGAAATAAGGATCATTTTGCTTGAATGCAGAGAACACTAGGAAAAATAGGCAGAATGTGCAAAAAGGATGATTGGTTGGTTGATGTCCTTTGTGCTCAAAATGACATTGGAGTGGACAATGCTGAAAATGACAATGCTGGAGTTAAGATGTAGTGTGTCTGGTTGTGGCTAGGCGGCATAGTGAGTAGAGCACTGGCCCTGGATGCAGGAGGACTTGAGTTCAAATCCGGCCTCAAACACTTAACACATACTAGCCATGTGACCTTGGGCAAGTAACTTAACCCCAATTGCCCCTCCCAAAAAAGCAAAAAAAAAAAAATACAGTGTCTGACTGTGACTGATTGGACCAGTGTGAGCTCTTTAGCACAGGTTGGCTACAAATAGTCCACATGAACAGAACTTGGAGATTCAATAATTGGTCCAGCACTCTGTGCCATGCATTACTTTAGTCTCTTCTGTCTCTTTTTACAATAACAGTCTATTGAATGCCAAATGCTTAATTAAATTAAATTAAAATGCTTAATCTCTTCTGTATCTTTTTACAATAACAGTCTACTGGATGCCAAAGTTGTCAGTGAGGGTGCATCCACAGAGTTTTATTGAATTTAGGTAAACTGATGAGAATGTTGATAATAAGAACTTTATATGGCACACAAGTGTCCAGAAGCAAGTGACTATTGCTGTTGTTTCTGATTCCATTTCTCCCAATGACTCCTTGTCATGTGTGTTAAATAGTCTCATAACTCTGCTGTTAAAATAACCAGAAATTACAAACTTGTCCTCTTTCAGCTAAGTGATGATGAGGGTTTCAAACTCATCATAAAATTTTTCTTTGACCCATCAATTTTCATCATAGTGGGAGCACACACATTGATGATGGTGGTATAGTGCTTTCCTGAAAGGGGCAATAACATTTTCATGTCTTTGGGGAGGCACGGAAGCTTGTTGACTAGGTTATTTTTTATTGTGAAACCTAAGCCAGCGTCACAGAGTTCCCCAACACTGCAAACCCTGCAGAAGAATGTGTACCCAGTACCAGTTTCTGTAAGTTGGCCTTTATATGCTGGCCTTGTTTCTCTCAGGGCTGCTATTTGGAAGAGATACTTGCTGAGTTCTCTTCCAACAAGATCTGTTCGTCTTTCAGATCTACTATATTTTGTGTTGTGCTTAAGTGTACATCCATTTCATGTACTAATAGTAAGAGGAATCATCTTCACAAATGGTGTGCGTGTGAGTATGTGTTTCAACCACAAGGTGGGATCACTGCCTGAAGTTAGTCAGGCCAGGGTTGGTGAAGCAGACAATTTTTAGGATACCTTTTCTAGTCCCTTCCTTATGCCAGTTCTTTAAAAAGACTCCTCAGTGGAACCTAGGTGGTACAGTGGATAGTGCACAGGCCTGGAGTCAGGAGGACCTGAGTTCAAATCCAGATTCATACACTTGACATGTACTAGCTGTATGACCCTGGGCAAGTCAATTAACTCTGACTGCCTCCCAAATAGATGAAAAGGGCTGCTCAAACACCCAAACAGTTGTAAAATCCCACCACTCCTTCAGTACAGTGAGAAGTCAAAACTATGGATTGGGCTTCTTGTGTGCAGGGTTGAAACTACAGCTTCCATTGTAGCCATACTGTTACTTTATCATTTGTCTGTTAATACACAATTTTGATGTAGCTAAAAATGTTCAAAGAGATGATATATTTTGACTCATACATAAATTGAATTTAAGTGAAACAGAGCTGTGCAAATTGCTTGGCCTACTCTCTCTTCCAAAATCATCAGTCTAGTGGCAGGACAAAAGTCAAGACAATTAACAATGGTTCAGGATAAAGTGTCCTCAATGTCTAACCATACTCAAAGTGTTCTGGAGTGCCAACTTTCACCACCTTTATAGTTTTTGGTACACATTTTTCTTAACTGCGCATTTGGTTGGGGGAAGTCATCACATGATTGTGATAGACACCCCCTTAACTCATCAAAAGCTTTGAGACCCTTGTTTTCACTCTACCTGCTTTAGTCCATTGGCTCAAATGGTTCATGGGTGTGTGGCTGTTGCATATGCTACAGCTTCTTGGAGATATGCTTGAGAGTTGGGTGAATCAGGTTGACACTGAAAGTGGAAAGCAGCCCTGAAAAGGGTTCAATAGACCTCACACCAGAGGTACTAGTCTTCCCAGAACATCCTATCTCCCGCAAAGAGATATATGTTGCCTCGATATAAGAAAATAGAAAAAAAAATTCCTAGCAATTTGAGACAGCAAAAAACTAGAATGGGATATTTGAAGATAAAAGTTTTCCATCAATGGAATTATCCAAATAAAAACTAGATAACTATCTTTAAAGAATTTTGTAAAGGGGTGTTATATTCATATTTCAGGGATTTATATTTATATTTTATGTGAAAAATTATTTCATATTCATGTATATGTTGAGCTAGATAATCTTTTGTGGTTCCTTCTACTTCTAAGGTTTGAGATACTACCATTTCTCTTCTCCCACAATTGACCCCCTCCAAAGACTCTACAAGTTAGGATTTTATGAAACTGCTATTTAAACTGACATTTGGGAACTGAATTTAGCCCACTATAATCCATGCAGTAATTTAAGATAAACATTTTTTTCCTATAGTTGTTCTAGATCATTCCTTATTTTTTTTTTATTTTAGCATTTGAAAATGATAGATTTCAGATTATTTCAGAAAATGGGCCAACAAACTGTTTCTTTTTAGATAAAGGGATAAACATTTTAGTTACTCACTGCAAGAACTGAAGTAGTTCAGCCCAAAGGCATTCCTTTGTAGTTTTATCATCTTCTTCGATGGAAAATGAAATATTAATTATCATCATTTCAACTTCTTTTATTGCAATTTCAAAAATATGGCTACCCCCTAGTCTTGCCCTTGCTGGGAGGAAATATTTTAATATCTGCCTCTTTAAATCATGGAGGCAAAATCATGTTCAATTGAAAGCTTTCCTTCAGTTTCTTAAGTTAGGATTTCATAATTTATTATTAGTATCCACAAAGTAGACAAGGATACTTCGATGTGTGCTTTCTTGGAAAGCCATATAAATAAATATTTCTTATTGCTATTATCCTATACTCCTCTTCTTCCATGTGAAACAAGGATCTCACATTGTTATAATCCTTTTCTTTGAGCAGAAATCAATAGCACTGAAAGGGAAAATGAAGAAAAAAACATTCTGTCAGAGTGCTGTCTTTACTGTGGTATAATACTAGGGTGGGGTGGCATTGTTATTATTAATTTTCCCCTGGCTTCTTTTAAATCTACAAATGAGAATCTTGCTCTTTCTGAATAGACAATACTTACTAGCATGATTGACAGTTTCTAGTATCTTTGCTTTTTTGATAGTTTCCCTCCTGGAAAGGCAATGACTTTGCCAAGAAATTTCCCAAGTAAAACTCTTGATGAAGTCTATCATAATTGCTGCTGGATCTCAATTGTGTTTTCATGATCTCTGTTATTAATCTTTAAGAAGTCATTCTCAACAAAAACATTGGTGTGAGAAATGCTAACAGTTTGGTTTCTAATAGGAATGGGTGCTGTATTTTGCCAAAAACTTTTTCAGCATCTATTGAGATAAACATGATTTCTATTGGTTTTGTTATTCATGTGGTCACTTATATCGATAGTTTTCCTAATATTGAGCCAACCCTGCATTCCTGATATAAATACCACCTGATCATAGTCAATAATCCTTATTTGTATATTGCTGTAATTGCCTTGCTGTTATTTTGTTCAAAATTTTTGCGTCAATATTCATTAGGAAAATTGATTAATAATTTTCTTTATCTGTATTAGTTCTTCCTAGTTTAGGTATCAGTATCACATTTGTGGCATTAAAGTGGTGTGGTAGGACTCTACTTATTTTTCCAAATAGTTAATATACTATTGGAATTAATTATTCTTTGGATATTTGGTAGATTTCACTTGTAAATCCATTTGGACCTGGGGTTTATTTCTTAGGGAGTACATTAAAGAATTGTTCAATTTCTTTTTCTAGGGTGGGATTATTTGGGTATTCAATTTACTGACCTGTTCATCTGGATAATTTATGTACTGTGCACAGTAGAATTAAAGAGAAAGAAAGAAAGAAAGAAAGAAAGAAAGAAAGAAAGAAAGAAAGAAAGAAGAAAGAAGAAAGAAAGAAAGAAGAAAGAAAGAAAGAAAGAAGAAAGAAGAAAGAAGAAAGAAGAAAGAAGAAAGAAAGAAAGAAAGAAAGAAAGAAAGAAAGAAAGAAAAGAAAAACTAGAGATGTGCAAATTTAGAGAATCCACCCCAAATGTTCACATGAGCTATTTGTGCCCAACCATAATGAGCATTCTGAGCATGTATTGGCCTGATCAGCCAGAGTCAGACACATTGTAACTTGACTCTAACATAGTGAAATCATTTTGTTCCTCTTCAAGAATGAAGGACAACAAGCAAACATTAATGATCCAATTTTTAAGAATTACAAGTATCATCTCCCTATGTAGAAACATGAATAGTTTGGCTCTGTTGAATCCCCTATATTTTCTTTTCCCTTTTTACCTGTTTATGCTGCTCGTGGGTCTTGATATTGGAGATCAAAATTTTCGTTTAATTCTGGTTTTCTTATGAAAGCTTGGAATTCTTCTATTTTACTGAATGACAATTTTCCCTTGATCTATTCTGCTTAATTTTGTAGGCAAGTGATTATTGGTTATAGACTTTTGCCTTCTAGAATACCATGTGTCATCATGACCTTTGATCTTTTAATGTTTTTGCTGCCAAATCCTGTGTAATCATGATTCTGGGCCCCTGATATTTGAATTATTTCTTTCTGGCTGCTTGTAATATTTTTTACTTAACCTAATAGTTCTAAATTTTGGCTTTAATGTTTCTTGGAGATTTTATTTTGGCATGTTTCCTAAGGTGCTTTGTGTACTCTTTCTTTCTTTCTTTCTTTTTTTGCTTTTTGGAGGGCAATTGGGGTTAAGTAACTTGCCCAAGGCCACACAGCTAGGTTTTTATCTGTGTGTGCGTTAAGTCTTTGAGGCCAGATCCGAACTCAGGTCCTTCTGACTCCAGGGCCGACGCTCTACTCACTGTGCCACCTAGCCGCCCTGTTGGTGTATTCTTTCAATGCCTATTTTCCCTTGTGTTCCAGAGCATCAGGGCTGTTTTCTTTCATAATTTCTTGTCCAAGTTGTCCTTTTAATTATGACTTTCAGGTAGTCCATTGATTTTGACTTTGTGTCTCAGATAAGTTGCTTTTCCAATGAGGTATTTTATGTTTTATATATATATATTCATTCTTTTGAATTGGATTGCTTTTTTTTTTTTTTGCTTTTTGGAGGGCAATTGGGGTCAAGTGGGTTCCCCAAGGTCACATGGCTACTTTTGATGTTAAGTGTCTGAAGCTGGATTTGAACTCAGGTCCTCCTGACTCCAGGGCTGGTGCTCTATTCACTACATCACCTAGTCCCTGTTTGATCAATTACTGATATCTCATAGATATTTTTTATTTGCCCAACTTTTATTTGCCCAACTGTAACTTTTAAGGTATTGTTTTCCTCATTCAGCTTTTGTGTGTTCTTTTCTATTGGCCAATTATACTTTTTAAGTGGTTGTTTCCTTCAGTGAATATTTGTATCTCATTTTCCACTTAGCCCATTTTACTTTCTAAGCACTTATTTTCTTTTTCCAAGCTGTTGACTCTCTTTTTTTCAGAATTCTCTTATATCACTATCATTTCTTTTCCCATTTATTCTTCTGTCTCTCTTGTACAATTTTAAAGATATTTTTTTTAATTCTTCCATGACTTCTTTCTGACTTGAGACCCCTTCCCATATTTTCATTCCATATGCCCATGGATATTTTGATGTTGTCCTCTTCTGAGTTTGTGTCTTGATCTTCCCTATTACCATAATAACTTTCTCTGGTCATATTATTTTTTATTGTTGTTGGGGATCTTTTACTGACCTTTTTGGGGGGCCTTTTTCCTTTCTTCTAAATTTGAACTCTGCTCCCACAGTCAAATGGTCACTGTCTCAGGCTTATTATGCTAGGGGCTAAAGGCTCCTATCTGTTTACCTGTTTACTGCACTGATGTTGCCCTGAGACCCACTGGGGACCTTTATATCTTCTGAGGAGCGTGACTGGTATGACTGGGGCCTTAGGGGTCTGTTAGATGACCTGGTGCTGAACTGGGGTCTTAATGCCAGTTTCTGGTGTGTGGTGAGGCAGATGAGGTGTTTCTGAGTTTCTCCACAGATACACTGAAGCATGTAGAGGTCTGGCTGCTGGATGTTTGCCAGCGTCTATACTGAAGCACTTGGTGGTTCTCAGAGCTGGCTTCTGACTTTTCCTCTACATATGTTGAGGCATGTGAGTTGTCCTAGTGTTGGCCTTTGCCTCTTCTACTATATCATGCCTCAGACTCTATTACTGGTTTCCTTAGATGGGGCTTGCTGCCTACTTGCTGGGATGCTTCCTGTCCTGGACTCTGCTCCCCTTTCCTGAGTGAGATAAACTTTTTTCCTGCCAATCTTCTAAGTTTCTTGAATAAAAGATTGTTTCACCCTATCTTTTGGTGGTTCTTTATGTTTTCCCAGGATTTGTTTTGGGGGAGCTATTTTAAACTTGTGTGTTGGTAAATATGAGAGAGTTATAAAAATTTACTGCTTACTCTGCCATCTTGACTCCCAGAAGTCCTATTTTCAACCCTATTAAAATTTGTATTTCTAGAAGATGACAAGTCATTAAATTATTTCATCTATATTTTTATTCTCTACTCTCCTCCTATTAGAATGCTTAGTTTCCTTCAAAGTTTAATTCAAGAGCCATCTTCCACATGAAGTCTTTCCAGATCCTCTCTCTCAGTTAAGACTTTA
This sequence comes from Gymnobelideus leadbeateri, assembly GCA_011680675.1. Taxonomy (NCBI): domain Eukaryota; kingdom Metazoa; phylum Chordata; class Mammalia; order Diprotodontia; family Petauridae; genus Gymnobelideus; species Gymnobelideus leadbeateri. The sequence goes on from WOXC01011577.1 coordinate 180,461, forward strand.
ATAATCTTCATACTATTTGTACACATTTTTTTTTATCAGCATATGCCATGTATATTTTCTTCACTGATAGAAAATAAGCTACTTGAGTGAAGGGAGTATTTCCTCTTCCTTCCTATACTTAGCATGTGTACTAAGCATTCAGTAGTTAATTAATCAATAAATTGATTAAAACTGAGCTTCAAAAGCATTATTTCTTAGGTCATAGTATCTCACAGAATGAAAAAAAGTTGCTGAAGAATGATCAGGAGTCAGAACTGAAATCATGAGGCAACTGCATATTTTATATTTTCTACCATTCATTGCAACTTCAAAAATCTATGTTTAAGCTTTTGTGGAGCACTACCTGCTGCTTAGCAAGATGTCTACGAAGAAGAGTTCTAAGATCCTAGAACTCTAGATCTAAAATTAGGAGAGTTCTAAGACATTGAGAGATTGACCAAGATCATCCAGCCTGAATATGCCATACATGTTTTACAAAGAAGTTCAAAGCCCTTCATAAACTATCTCTCTCCTACCTTTACAGTCTTCTTACACCTTACTCTTTTCTATTCATTCTTTGATTTAGTGATGCTGGCCTTCTTGATAATCCACCAATAAGATATTTTCTCTCTCAATTCCCGCCATTTTCTCTGACTGTTCTCAATGATCAGATTGCTCTAATTCTCAGCTCTGCCCACTGATCCTCATAATTTCCTTAAAATCTCAAATAAAGTCCCATTTTCTACAGGAAACCTTTCCCAGCCCCTATTAATCCTAATACCTTCCTTCCTTATTTTCTATTTATCTTGTATGTAGCTTATTTGTAAATACTGTCTGCTTGTTGTCTCCCAATTAGATTTTGATTTCCTTCAGAAAGGGCACAGAATTTCATCTCTTTATGTCTCCCTAAGACTTAGCACAATGCCTAGCACATAGCAGGCACAAAAAGTATTGACTGATTGATACATTAACTTATTTACTTTTTGACAACCTACAGAAATTAATTTGAGAAAATAAATCTTTGGTGTCTTTATAGCATTTTAAAAACCAATTAGCCAGTAATTAATTTTATAAATGCATTTAGATATTTTTTTTAATGGACATTTTGCTGAATTTCACCTGTTTGGTGCCAATCAGTTTGTAGGCTTCTTTTTCCCTTTTCTCCTATTCAGTTTCCCCTGCCTACTTAATCAATTCATAGGTGAAGACAAAATTATCCTGATGATGTGGTTCTGAATAAGCTTGAGAGCTTGATACCCAAAATAGATTAGAAAGGAAGTGTAGGTAGAAGTGAAAGAGCTTCTTCCCACCATTCCTTATGTTACATTTTCTCAATTTGACTCATTTTTTCAGACCTTTGGGTAATATAGTTAGTTTTGGAAGATACCTTAAAGGTCAATGAATCCTAGCCCTTCATTCCACAGAGAGGCCAAGTGACTTCCACCATGTTATCATAAGCATCTTTGTCATAAGTAGTCATGGAGATGGAATTCAATCCCATATTCTCATGTCAAATCTGAGACTTTTTTACTCATCCTGCTCTGGCTCTTGGGACATATCATGAATTTCCCACCATATAACATAACAATCCTTTGAAATTGTGCAGTGATGAACTTATAGTCAGAAGAACATGGTTCAAATATTTGCCTTGCCACTTATAACCTTGAACAAATAATTTCTATTCTCTGGGATTCATATTCCTCTTCTGTAAAATAAGATAGCTAGATAAGAATTTATAGAATGATGCAGTGAGTAGGTCATTCTCTAATTCCTTTTTGGGGTTAAATCTATGGTTAAAATATCTACATACAAGAGGAAGTATCAATTTATTTTTGTCCCAGTCATGCTCTTGCCCTCCTCACTTTATTTCCCTATACTCTACATATCACAGGGAATAAAATTGTACTAACAATTGTCAGAATACTTTTCACTTCAGTTCATTCCTCTCAATATACTGTTTACCAATGCAGATTACCAACTGTCCATACCTTATTAATTGGGTGATGGCCTTCATCAGTCATAGTTTAATGCCTGAAATGACCAAAGAAGTCATTGCTAATGATCACTTAATTTTATAAATGGAGGAATTGAGGCCTAGAGAGGGTGACTTGTCCGGGTCACACAGCTACTGCCTGAAGTGTGATTTTAACAAAGGCTTTCCTAAATAAAACTCAAGTGTTCTGTGCACTGTTCAGTCTCAGAAAAATCATAATGAGCTTATGGCCAATACATTAGTAGTGGAATTTTTACCATCAGTTCTTTTGGTTGAAGTCATAGTTTTGGGATCCTCAAATAGTCACATCCATGTGTTCATACAGGATGTTAATTAGTGTTTCTCATGATGTTGCAGCATTTTATGCAATTATACAAGTGCTGATTTATTAAGATGAACAACTTATCTATCAATTTTACTGGAAACATTAATGTGCTAATTCGAGTTGTTACCTAATTTGCATAGTCTACCCATTAAGAACATTTTAGGGCTATCCATTCCATGACTTTGTGTCATTATCATAAACAATGTAAGAGAAAGGTTTTCTCCAAACCCCTATAGTTTAGGAAACCATGAGCCATTGGGAAGATACATAAGTCCTTTGTCAAAGCCATCCTTTGGTAGAATTGTGGAAGATGTATTGTTTGAAGGAGTAGGAACACTATATTCACCATCCAATCTTACCTTTCAATAGCTCTTACTCCAACCCAGCAGGTATATAGGATTTTGATCTTACATCCTTCAGGCCAGTTTTCCTGGACAATGAATTTTAATATTAGAGGTAGCTATATAGTATACTTATAAATACATGATATAGCAGGAAGGGCATTATGGTAGGGAAAAATTAGTTACAAAAGTAATTATTTAAAAGAAATGAGATTATTTTCTAGGCTACATGGTCTATATAAATAAATAGGGCTTAGCTGCCAACAAATTAGGCAGCACTAAGAGGCATAATGTCCAGAATAAAGAAGGTACTTCTTAGTTCCAATAAACTCTGCCCAGCTTAGATACCATATGGAGTATTTATATCAGGTTCTTGGCCCATCATTTAGTAAGGTCATTGCCAATCTGGGATATACTACATGAAAGGAGGAATTAGAATATTTAACATGGAAAAAAAGGCTAAGGAACAAATATATAATCCAATCTAATCAAATCAAATATCTATTTAGTATTTATTAAGTGCCTACTTTGTGTATGGTAGAAATTACTTCATTGTTTTGCTTTGTTGTTGTGGTTTTTTTTTTTTTTTTGCATGGGTATGCAAAGACTAATAAAAGTAATCTTTATACCCAAGAAACTTGTATAAAAACAAAATAAGGCAGAGCATTTTAAGATTATTTTTCTTTATATATGCCAGTTCATTTCATCCCCTCCTACTAAGAAAATCCTCTCTTAAAAAAAGAAATGTAATTAAATAAAATTATCTATTACTGTAAATATAAATCACAATATATGGAATATCATGTACATCAAGAAATATTATGTACATTAGTAACTCATTGCCTTTCTCTCATTAAGGAGCTGGTATGCTACATCACCTTTTCTCTCAAATTGTTAAAGATTTTTTTTTACTTATTCAAACCTTGAAATTATTTTGTTGGTCTTTTAACTACATTGTTGGAATCATCATTGTTTTCTTGATTCTACTTCTTTTCCACTTCATTGGATCAGATAGATCTTTTAATGTTTCTGAGTTCCTCAAATTTCCCATTTCTTACCACACAATGATATGCCATTAAAATTACACAATATTTCTTCAGCCTTTCCTCAAGGTACAACCACATTTTTCCAGATTTGTTTATTATTTGTTTTTATGACAAATAGTGTTGCTGTGAACATCTTAGTATATATTATAGCTGTTTCTAACTTTGACTTTCTCTAATGCATATCCCTAAGAAGTGGGGTAAGTGGTATAGATTACTCAATTTTCTTGCATAATTCCAAACTGTTATCTAGAATGGCCAGCCTACTTTTCAGCTATAACAATGATACATTAGTATGCCTGCCTTTCCAGTCCCTCCACATTGATTGTTCCTTTGTTTCTCACCACTGTCAATTTTCATTGTGTGATATGAAGCCTAACATTGTTTTAATGATTATTTCTCTTGATGATCTGTCATATGCTTTCATAGAATTCGTAGCTTGCAACTCTTCTTAAGTAGCTTGTGTCCTTCTGAAGGCAAAAATATGTAAAGAAAAACAGTGCGGGGGGCGGAGCCAAGATGGCGGAGTAGAAACAGCTCATCCAAGCCACTCTGCCCCCAGATTCCCCCCAAACTACGTAAAAGGGGACTCTGAACAACTTCTGGAGCCCCAGCACCCACAGAACGACACAGAGAAGCTGACCTCCTGCTGAGGACAGCCCAGCAGCACTGCAGGAAGGACCAGCGCAGTGGTCTGGGACCTGGCAGCGGGCAAGCGCGCAGGGTGCAGGAGCCGAACCTATCCCAGTTCTGCGTGAGCCGAGGTTTTAGCCCCAGGGCGCCAGGGCCAGCAGCCGGCTGGAGGAACCCCAGAACACCAGCAGCTGTGGGGACTCCAGAGTTATCAACATGGACATGCCTGGGACAAAGTGAGAGGTTGGTGTCCTATGGACTTTGGGACTGGTATTTGGGGAATGCGTCGGCTCCCTCCCCTGGGGGCTAGAAGCCACTGAGGAGACAAGCTATTTTGCAGTTTTCAGAGGCTGCTCCAGCTCCAAGCCTCCAAATCGTAGGGAGATCCAGCGATCAGTCTTGGGGGGTGGTCGCTCTTGCTTTAACCTCCCTGGATCTGGATTGTGATCTGGGGTGGAAGTCGTGGGTGGGTTTGCAGCTTGCCAGAAATGGAGGTTGCCCCCCACACGTTTGGGACGAAAATTCCTCTAGCTGGACTTAAAGCCATAGTGTGGCAACAAGCCCAAAAGTCAAGTAACTAAGTGGCAACATGCCAAGGCAAAGGAAACAGAAAAATACAACCCTAGACTCCTATTTTGGGGGCATAGAGTGGGAAAAGGACTGTGAGGTCAGAAGTCCTGCTCCAAAAGCCCCAGGGGAAAACATGAGCGGGTTGCAGGCCATAGAGGACCTTAAGAAGGACTTTAAAAATCAAATAAGAGAAGTGGAGGAAAATTGGAAAGAAAAATGAGAAGGATGCAGGAAAAGAATGAAATGAGGGTCAAGAGCCTGACTGAGGAAAACAACTCCTTAAAAAATAGACTAACTCAAATGGCAAAGGAGGCTCAAAAGGGCAATGAGGAGAAAAATGCCTTCAAAAGCTGAATTTCCCAGATGGAAAAAGAATCTCAATAGTTCACTGAGGAGATTCATTCCTTCAGAGTTACACTGGAGCAAAGGGAACCTAACGACTTTACGAGAAATCAAGATGCTGTTAAGCAGATCCAAACAAATGAAAGATTAGAAGGCAATGTTAAATATCTCATGGGAAAAACCACTGACTGTGAAAATAGATCCAGGAGAGACAATTTAAAAATTATTGGACTACCTGAAAGCCATGATCAAAGAAAGAACCTAGAAATCACCCTTCAAGAAATTCTCAAAGAAAATTGCCCTGATGTTTTAGATCCAGAGGCAAAATAGAGGTTGAAAGAATCCACCGATCAACTCCTGAAAAAGATCCCAAAAAGAAAACTCCCAGGAATATTATAGCCAGGTTCCAGAATCCCCAGATCAAGGAGAAAATACTAGAAGCAGCCAGGAAGAAACAATTTCAATATTGTGGAAACACAATCAGAATAG
>WOXC01011578.1:0-217153 GCA_011680675.1 Gymnobelideus leadbeateri
ATGCTTGAAAGTCCTCTATTCCACTGAATGACCATATTTTCCCTGAAACAAAATACTCAGTTTTGCTGGGTAGGTGACCCTTGGGTTCATTCCCAGCTCTTTTGCCCTCTGGAATATCATATTCCATGCCCTTCTATCCCTCAGTGTAGAAGCTGACAGGTCCTGTGCTATTCTGATTGTGTTTCCACAATATTGAAATTGTTTCTTCCTGGCTGCTTGTAGTATTTTCTCCTTGATCTGGGAATTCTGGAACCTGGCTATAATATTCCTGGGAGTTTTCTTTTTGGGATCTTTTTCAGGAGGTGATCTGTGATTCTTTCAACCTCTATTTTGCCCTCTGGATCTAAAACATCAGGGCAGTTTTCCTTGAGAATTTCTTGAAGGGTGATTTCTAGGTTCTTTCTTTGATCATGGCTTTCAGGTAGTCCAATAATTTTTAAATTGTCTCTCCTGGATCTATTTTCCAGGTCAGTGGTTTTTCCCATGAGATATTTCACATTGCCTTCTAATCTTTCGTTTGTTTGGATCTGCTTAACAGCATCTTGATTTCTCATAAAGTCATTAGCTTCCATTTGCTCCAGTCTAACTCTGAAGGAATGAATCTCCTCAGTGAACTTTTGAGATTCTTTTTCCATCTGGCAAATTCGACTTTTAAGGCATTCTTCTCCTCATTGCCCTTTTGGGCCTCCTTTGCCATTTGAGTTAGTCTATTTTTAAGGTGTTGTTTTCCTCAGTCAGGCTGTTGACCCTCATTTCATACTTTTCCTGCATCCTTCTCATTTCTCTTTCCAATTTTTCCTCCACTTCTTATTTGATTTTTAAAGTCCTTCTTAAGGTCCTCTATGGCCTGCAACCCACTCATGTTTTCCCCTGGGGCTTTTGGAGCAGGACTTCTGACCTCACAGTCCTTTTCCCGCTCTATGCCCCCAAAATAGGAGTCTAGGGTTGCATTTTTCTGTTTCCTTTGCCTTGGCATGTTGCCACTTAATTGCTTGACTTTGGGCTTGTTGCCACACTATGGCTTTAAGGCCAGATAGAGGAATTTTCGTCCCGAACGTGTGGGGGGCAACTTCCGTTTCTGGCAAGCTGTAAACCCACCCACAACTTCCACCCTAGATCACAATCCAGATCCAGGAGGTTAAAGCAAGAGCGATTACCCCCCAAGACTGATCGCTGGATCTCCCCACGATTTGTAGGCTGGGAGCCGGAAATGCCTCTGAAAACTACACAGTGGCGTCTCCTCAGCAGCTTCTAGCCCCCAGGGGAGGGAGCTGACGCATTCCCCAAATACAGGTCCCAAAGTCCATAGGACACTAACCTCTTACTTTGTCCTAGGCAAGTCTATGTTGATAATTCTGGCGTCTCCCCAGTTCCTGGTGTTCTGGGGTTCCTCCAGCCGGCTGCTGGCCCTGCCGCCCTGGGGCTAAAACCTCGGCTCACGTGGACCTGGGCTCGGCTCGGCTCCTGCGCTCTGCGCGCTGCCGGCTCCCAGACCACTGCGCTGGTCCTTCCTGCAGGGTGCTGGGCTGTCCTCAGCGGGAGGTTAGCTTCTCTGTGTCGTTCTGTGGGTGCTGGGGCTCCAGAAGATTTTCAGAGTCCTTTTTTACATAGTTTGTGGAGAATCTGGGGGCAGAGAGGCTTGGACGAGCTGTTTCTACTCCGCCATCTTGGCTCCGCCCTCGTGCATTGTCTTTTAAGATATGAAATACTGTGTGCATGTGTTTTGAGAAGGGAGAAAGAGGAGACAGAAGTATGAAGAAATTACTTAATATTTCTTTTTTAAAACTTCTTTCTGAATTAAGTGAAAATAGAGCTTCTTTGAAAACTGGCTTTGTAAGAGGCCAGGTTGCAAAAGGATTGCTGTTTCATGGATAAGATCTGAAGATTTATAACTGGAAGGGACATTAAGAATCATTTCATCCAACTCACTCTTGACAGATGACTGAGGCCTAAAGAGGTTAAGTAACTTGTCCAAGGTGCACAGTAGCAGAACCCAGGCCTTCTGTGACTCTACATCTAGTCTTCTTTCCATCACATCAGGAAATTTAGGTATCTTTTGCAAAACAGAAACAATGCACTCTGTAGCTTCACTAAGAAACAGCTAAGAATGAGTCCCCTAGGTGGGAAAAGGAGCAGTCCCTGGGGAATCATGTAGTGTGATCTTTCTCTTTCTTCTGCCAATGAAATGAAAAAGGATGCCAGAAGCCTGAGCACCCAAATTGTTCACTGAAAGTACAGGGAAGATCTAAAGACTATTCTATGACGCACTGCTAGGTAAGACTCTGCCTTCAGCTGGGAAGGAGCTGTGGACCAGGTCCTTAAATCCAAATGAAACAATCCAGCTGAAAACAAGCCTGAGGTCTTAGTTACCAAGGAGGTGAGAGCAAAGGAGCAGGGATCAAGGCAAGGTTATCCCTTGCTACCTCTGAGGGCCTTTGACATGGGGTTGGTTCAGGACAATCAGTGGACATGTTGGAGAGAGGTTCATGGCAAGGTATTGAGCTTGTTCTCTTCAAGAGACTGTACTATAATTAGATTAAACAAATGATTGATAACCGTTGAAGATTGTTGAGAAGGGAGCCCTTATCATAACTGTATTTGTATAGTTTGTGCTTTTTAAATTGTCCTATGTTGTGTATCCAATTTAAATATAGTATTCTTTAACATTTAACTTATTTTTTAATAGAAAAAGCAGAATTCAGTTAGAAAATATTCTGTAGGCTCATTTATTCAGTTAACCACATCTGTGGGAAATTTAAGTATTTGGACCAGGAAGCCATAAGCAAAATAGCATTATTCATCTACTGGTTAAAACCTAAATTGTAGACAAACTATTGATAAGGAAACCACCTCTAAAGCATTAGTCTGAACTATGTAAAGTGAAAATGGGCATCACATTTGTCAATAGGGATCAATTCTGCCTCTCTACAATGATCTGAAAATGAAGTAGCAGAGAGATGACAGCATGGGAAAATTAGATTAGATAACAACAAGTGTTTCTGTTGGTGAGTGTCATTCAGCATTAGAAGGTGTTTCTAAGAAGAGCAGTAGTATTATCTCTTCAAATAGGATAGGGGAATTTTGGTGTGATCTGGCTTAAAGATGGAGAGAAGAGGTGTCTTGCAAGCTTACATTATTCTGTAGCACATGCATCAGCAGTTTTTTGGTCTGTGCCATCTTAAAGGTAGATTGAAAGAATCACAGTAGTTGGTTATCTTCTACTTCTGTTGTGCCACCATTATTTAGTGGTGTTAATGGAAATCATTACCTTGCAGTGAGAGTAATGACTTCAAGAAAGTGAGTCTGCAGTGGTCTTCCAGTTTTGGCTGTAGTACCTGAAGACATTATTATTGTTCATCAGGATAATAGGAATCATATGTAAATATAGAATTCCCATCCATAGAAACATTCAAGAAGACCATGGACAACAGTAAATTTTTGGTTTTGGCTCAGACATTTATTTGCTGGTAGGTCTGAAAATAGAGCAAATAATTCCTTGATGTCCTTCCTGGGAGTTTCTCTTACCATTATTAGAATGAAAGTTCTTTGCACATTGGGATTATTTCATCCTTTGTCTTTGTATTCCCAGTACCTAGCATATCTCGTGCATAGTAGCCACTTAATCAGTATTTGTTGATTAATTGCTAGTACATTTTCCCGAAGGAATAGTGAGCTAAAGCCACGTACCTGGCAGACTAACTCTATAGAAGGAAGTAGAAATCAGGAGTATTGAAGGCTGAGGTAGAATGGCATGCTAGATACCCGCGGACATTTGTAGTAATCTGGAACATCCTTCAAGATATGTGAGAAAATGCCAGTCATATGGTATCTGTGCTTGTGTCAACAGGATAGGGGACTGACCTGTGCAGAGACCTGCAGACATAGTACTCGAGCTTGGTGTCTTTAATAAATGGATACCTGCCTGGCTGCTTTTTAGTACTTTTCATGGTCACATAAAGCACTATATAATAAAGAGGAGAAAGATGAAGGTCACAGTTCTGTTACATTTTGCTATAAATATTCCAGGAAAGATGCATTTAGACTTAAGGTCTTTCAACAAAGCACAAATGTCTGTGAAATGGGACTAGTCATATCTTTCCCATGGTGCTGAGCTATATAGTATCTGTTGCCTTAAGGATTAAGGAAAAAGGTTTTTATTGACACACAATATATTGCTACTCATTCCACCTTGGCTCAACTCCAGAGAACAGATAATATTGCTAACTGGTTAATTTCATTGCTACATTTTATATCCCTGCCAGCTTCTTGACTTGGATTTTTCACTTTCAGCAATTTGCTAAATTCAGCTACAGATTTTTAAAGAAGTTAATTTCAAAGTGGTCTTCAGTTTTAAATTCTCAAGTGGAAATGTGATGAACCTTTTCCCATTCCAACAGTAAATTTTGACCCCCAATTTTCCTTTATGTCAATTGTCAAACACACAGGGCTGCATGCAGCCCACAATACTCCTGAGTGCTGCCCAAGCCATATTAAAATATAATTGGGAAATGTTGAACAAAATGAAAATACAATACAGCATAAATAATGTTAATTTGTGATTTCTAAATTGGTATATAATCTGAAGATACACTGCTTTATATGATAACATTCAACAAGTAGTAAGTGCCAACTATGTGTCAGGCCTTGTGCTAGGCAGTACTGTACAGATACAGTGAATGAAACAAGACCCAGTCACAATGAGCTTAACATCCTAATGTATAGTCAGAGTGTCCTAAAAGTCTTAGTGCTAAAACTTAAAACTGTGACAAGATTTTTGGGACTCCCCATCTATAAGTATATATAGAATAAATGTACAGAGAATAAATACAGATGATTACAATGTAGTTTATATGTTGCTTTGAAGTTTGCAACAGAGTTCATATATTACTTTAGGATCTACAAAGTTCTTTTTTTTCACAGCTCTGTGAGATGAGTAATTAGTATTATTTTCAAAATATGAGATCTGAGAATCAGAGGGGCTAAGTAACTTGCCCAGAGTCTCAACACAGTTGCTATAGGCCTTCAGTGTGAATCAAGTTCTGATAAAGCTGTATGGCACCTTATTTCTCACACATTTTATGATACCTGTAGAAAGCAATGTAGTTTGAATAGATAGATTGCAATATATAGCCATCAGAAGCACTTCTTCATGACTCTTTATGGAGTTAGATACAGGCATACATCTCTCACGTAATCTCATCCCAACCAATTTTGTTTTGCAGTAAAGTCACTAATACATTATAACCAAACCCTGTCATAACATTATTAAAACCTCACCATGATGTCATTTGACAGATTGTACAAGACATAAATTGCATGCTTTATCTGCCCTCTGTAATGGTGTCTCACTTGCTATATTATTTTTGTGCAGCCAACCGATGCCATTAGGTAAAGAATACTGTTAGCTGTTTTGCCCTTGTTCTCACTGTACTTTTTGGAAGTAAGACCTAGTATCTCCAGTATCAGCTGACAGATCAAGGAAAATGAAGGTTTTTATGAGGAGATCTGCAGGGAGCAAAAGATTTTTCATCTCTTGGTTTAGCCAAAAGATCAGAAGATCCTGAAAACCATTCAAACATCATGACAATTTTTCTTCTCTTGGGGGTTTCCAAATGAAGAATTATCCATTTTCAACCAGTTTCCTCAATAATCATCTAAGCCTAGGTGATCAAGCATTTCTCTGAACCAAGGCGCGCGCGCGCGCGCACACACACACACACACACACACACACACACACACACACACACACACACACACACCTCTACTCACTCGGTCTTATGTCATTCTCTGAAGTTTCTTTTTCTTTATACTTTTTCTCCCACCCCAATCCTTTGCTCCTCCACAGGGCTGCCAGAGGACACAGCTACTGGCAATATAATGTTTAATTTCAGTACAAGAAAATAGTCTTGTATAAGTTGAAGTGCTTGTTATAAATGCTATACTTGGAGTCTGTTTTGCTGTAAAGCATAAGCTCTGTTGGCATGCTCTAAAGGAAAAGATTGGTGGTACAGATTGCTGTGCAGTTTGCTTTTAGATCATAATGGGAAATGTCTTTTGGGGGGGAATCAGATAGATCAGTATGATTTCTCTCTCTCTCCAAAGTTATTGTAATACAGTCATCTTATTCTGCAGTCCTACAGTAATAAATAAAACATTAGAAATGCCTCAGAATAAATTTAGAGCAACCCTTTATATGTGATAACAGAAAAGTTCATGCCCTGTAAGCCTGTGGCATGTGGACATCAGCAAATTTTCCTAACTTAGTGCCTTCTAAATTCTTTCTTCCAAAGGTCTCTTCTCTGGCAAATGAGAAATTGTCAAAAAAGCCTTAAACATAAGATTAAGTCTTGTATCCCTTTTCAGATTTTTAAACTATATTTTTTTCATTCCTTATAGTGTGTGGATTTTTTTTTAATCTTTGTACATTTATGTTTTCTTCTTTTTCCCCCTTCACAATAATGTTTATGCATCTCTTTAAAATTTTTTTTTATTCTCTGCAGTGTCTTTTGGTATTAAAGACCCCACACAAACTATGGTGGGCCTAAAGGGTAAAGCCCACTAAACTTTCATTGTGACTGTGAGACCTTAGTATGCCATAGTGATAACATCCTGATTCTCAAAGTTATTATTGATGTATTCTACTGGATATTTTTAACATCACGTGACAAGACAAGAACACCTATATCAATATCATTCATAAAGGAAGCTAGCCCATCATCTCAGTGTTGGCTGGAATTGGGCTAAACTTGTATAAGGAATGTCTAGGCTCCATTCACTTACCACCTGCTCTTTCTTGGGCTTTTACCAGTCTAGCTTCTGTCTCTAACATTTGTTTGAAAGTTACCTTTTTCTGGCAAATCCATTGGTTGCTTCTCTTTCTCAGTGAGGATTATTTTACCTTTCCCTCTTAGTTCTGCTTTTACCAAAATTTTCCAGTTGGTAGTTACTTTACATTTATCTAATCCAATGCGCTACTTTACTTAGGAAATTCATTTGCAAATAGTTAATAAGTCATCTCTTTATTGAATGCACACGGGGAATAAAATCTCTGATCCCATGAGGCTATCTATTCTAATTTCATACTGTCTTGACTGTAATTTCTCACATAGAGCTGAAATCTTTCTCCCTAGCACTTGCACCCCTTCTACAGTGGCACAAAATAAATGTGATCCCTTTTTGACATGTCAGCCCTTCAAATCTCTGAAGACCCAGAGGGATTAAGTGCCTTGTCAAATATGACCATTTATACTAAAGCTAAAGCTAGGACCTTGGCTTGCTGACTGCCACTTTACTGCCCTTTCCATTCTGATACTCCATTGTTTGGAGGATGACAGTCATTCTTAACAGAGACAAGGGAAGGAGAATTGGAATTCAGTGGTTCCACTTTCTATGTCATCCATTAACTGTTAATACCAATCTACCTAAAATAATGGTTCAGTCTTTTCTTTGTTTTCCTTGTTACAAACCCAACTTTGGAATCCATTTTTATTGTTCTTAGCATTTTATATTTTATTTTGGGCTTTGACTATCTGGCCTTCTTATATTCTTCCATGATTATGTGACTATTATCCCATTTGCTGTACATGTGTTTTATTTTTTAATTCATCAGAGTAATGTATATATATCTTAAATGTTTCTTCCATATTTTGAATTATTTGTCATAAGAATTTCACTGTGGGGAGCCATCTATCCATCCTTATTGACCCTACTTTCTTTTAGAATTTTTTGGCCATGAATTTATTTTGACCATTGGCTTAGACTTTTTCAAATCTGCTTTCCTAAAGCCTAGGACATGTTTGCACCAAGAATTCCTCTCCTTGGCTGTCCTGAATGCTAAATAACATGATCATTTTCTCTAAAGGTTCATGTTAATAACCAGTTCTCACTTATTAATGGGAGGTAGGATTTGAATATGAATTTATGTCTTTATTTCCTCTACCTTTCTTCTCCCAGTTTTGCTCCTGACTTCAAAGTCATGCTTTTTCAACAGCTATCTCTTCCTAGATCTTCCCTCAGTGCCTGGGTCCTCTTGGCCCTGAAACATCCAACTACTCCCATAGCTTTGTCCCCCTATAATTTCCCTTTCCAAGTCAGTCCTCATATCCCACTGATAAGTTCCTTTTGAAGCCTCCATTTTGTGAAGTGGCCTAGCTAGCTAGCCTTCATTACCCACCTAGATCTGCTTCTAATTTTCTTGACTTCAAAACTATATTTCCATCTACCCCTTGCACCTCAAAGCCATCATTAACCCTCTCCCCGCTTCAGCTCCCTATTGTGAATTGTCTTTCTCCATTAGAATATAGCCTTCTTCAGAGCAGGCATTGGTCTTTTCTTGTTGGCTTTGAAGGCCAAATGGATAACTTCATATCTGAACCTGGAAGTGATAGAAAGCCATTAGAGTTTATTGAGTACTGAGGTGACTTGGTCAAACTAGTACTTTAGAAAGCTAGCTGAGTGGAGAATGGACTGGAGTGGGAAGAGAGTTGCAATTAGGAAGATCAAATAGGCTGTTGGAATAGTCTAGCTTTGAGGAGATGAGGTCCAGCGCTGGGGTTGTGGTAATTTCATAGAAGAGAAGGGGGCATATATTAGAGATGTTAGGGAGATAAAAATGGCAGGCCTTGACAACAGGTTAGATAAGAGGGTTGAGAGAAGAGTAGAAGTCAAGAATAATAGCTAGATTACAAGCCTAAGTGATGGGGACAGCGAGGGTACCTTTGACAATTAAAGAACAGTTAGGAAGAGGGAAAGATTTAGAAGAGGCAGCAGATAACAAATTGAGTTTTGGACATGGTGAGTTTAAGAGGTGTGCTAGACATTCAGTTTCAGATGTCAGCATTTACATTAGGGCTAGATAAGTAGACTTGAGAATTATTACATAGAGATGATAGTTAAATTCTCATAAACTGATGAGATTACCAAGTGAAATAGCATAGAGGGAAAAGAAAAGAGGACCCAAGACAGAGCCCTTTGGGATACTTAGAGTTAAGGGGTGTAATCTGGATGAAAATCTGTCAGAAGGTTGGAGAGTGGCCATACAGATAGGACAACCAAGGAGAGAGAAGTGTTATGAAAACCTAGAGAGAAGAGAGTCTAGGAGAAGAGAGTAAATGATGGCGTTAGAAATGTCAAAGAGATCAAGAAAGATAAAGATTAAAAAAAGGCCATTTTTAAGATTTGGCAATTAAACATCATTTTTTTGTCATCCTCCCCTGGCCTTCCTTCATCCTCAAATCACCAAATGTTGAAGTATATATTGACTTGGTTTTGAGAATCCTACTAAGTTCTCATAGAATTTCTCTATTTCATCTTCTGCAATATATCGTTGACACACAAGACACATTTATCTTTATGGTGGTAATTTTGGATGTATTGTTCATGATCAATACAAGATAAGATGGCCAAATGTCTCGTGAAGTGGTGTTGCCTTTGGAAGTAGAATAAAATTAAAATCTGCTTAATTCTTTTTCCTCCCCCCAGAAAATTTGTAAACCACCCTTGCATTTTTCTTTTGGCATTTTGATTTTTTTGGTTTAATTTAATGAGAATATCAGTTATTGGTGCAGTTCAGTATCTCTAGTAGTGTCTGAACCCATTGGATTAAGCTCTTACTTACATTTGTGCTACCGACAGTTGGATTAATGTTTATTAAAGTTTGTATCATTAATATCTTCTGCCCTCATTTCTACTGCTTAACCACTATTGCAGTAGACATTGTCTGTAAAGAACAGGGATTAGGGGATCAGGGTATAGGGGTTCACTTTATGTTTTACATTGTTTCATGAATTGCCACAGCCAAAGATTTTGAAACCCAGTAGCCAACCTAGTACTGACAAGCATCTCTCTACATGTAATTAGTCAAGTCCTTGGACAGTAGTTGAGTTCAGACTATCATCAGAATTGTGTTCCAGGCCTTTTTAACTTGCTAGAAATAACCAAAAAGGAGTCTCTTGGTGTAGCCTTTGAGAGCTCAGGGTCTCTTCCATAAAGTGATGAAGACTTCTTTTAGAGTCTCATAATTAGAATTTACATTTTCAGATGAGTATTATCCTTTTCAAAATTGGTTCTTTGAGAGGTTTTACACTTATTCCAAGGATGATGCTATTAAACAGATATTTGGAACTCTTGTTTTGGAATGATTTTTAATCTTATGCCACATTCTTTCTAATGTCTTTATTAAAATTGGCAAGGAAGATTTGCTTTTAGGGTGGATTTAAATTTTTAAATGGTCAGAAATCATTCAAAGCCAAGTAGGTATGAGTAAGGGATAGTCAACCTGGTTATACTGGTTTCTTTATCCAAAACAAGGTATAGTTATTATGAGGTTGATATTCTCAAAATTTATAAACTGATATGTATAGTCGCTTTCTCACACTCCGTTCCATTTAGTATATTGACATTCAGCAAATTTATAAAGCAGTTTGGTTTAAACTAGCACTCCGAGAACTTCAAGCAGTTATTAAGATTGAGAAATCTTGTATTGAATTGCATATGAACTCTTCTCTTTCCACCAAACTCTCCCTTCTTCCCGAGCTTTCTTATTGGTTTTGGGAATAGCATCATCATCCCAGACACCGAGGCTAGAAGCCTAGGCATCATTCTCAGCTCCTCTCTTGCACTCATCCTACACATCTAATCTGTTGCCAAGTCCTACCAAATTGACTTTCCCGGCATCTCCCTTCTATACTCCTTTTCTCCTCTGATGCTTCCACTACCCTAGTGCACACCCTCATCATCTTAAATCTGGAGGCACTAGTAGTATTGTAGTTGATTTCCCTGCTTCAAGTCTCTCCTCACTTGTATCAGCAAGCACCCCAATATCCCTAGGGTGACTGCCAACACAGGTTCTTAGATCTGCTTTTCAAAAGGAAAGCAACTCAAAATGGGTTAACAAGCTTACTTTAATCAAACAAACATACATTACCTAGTTCAGGGGAAAAAGGTCAGCACCCCAAACTTCAGAGTTACAGAACTTACAGATCAAACAGACAGGCTTCCAAACTGTCCCAACATTACATGCATCAATACCAAATCACAGTTACCAGAGAGGGAAGCATCAACATCTGGGTTTTCAAAGCCGGGGGGCTCTCAACAACGGCTTCCCAGAGTCTCATCTGGTCAAATCACACAACACTTCTCAAATTGAGCCCCAAAGCAAAGCCCCTCCTAAGGGTTTATATAGCCTTCTCCTGGCTCAAAGATTGTAACAACCTCCTTGACCCACTGCCCAATCACAAAGTATCAAGGTGTGGGCTTTCCTGAAAAACAAGCCTCCCACCACAAGCTCCAGGTGCACTTAAGCTAGGGGCAGGGAAGATCTTTAAATCTGAATTTCCATTACATTCGGCCCCAAGATCTTTCATGCCCATAGCATACACAATTTACATTTCAATTATCACTAACCATCCCTTAAGTCATATTTTCAAGGTACATCTAAAGTTACCAAAGTGGCCACTGGGTCTTAAACAAAGTATGTTACATTTTCACATCAATTCACAAAATACAAAGCATTATCACATAAAGTTCTCTTGGGAGGAGGGGGGTGTCCTTCCCACAACACTGCTCCAGCCCCTGCTTCCAAGTCCAGAGAGGGAGCTGGGCAACAAAACCAAAGTGGGGTCCTTGGGGTCCATGGCACTTCACCCCACCCACCAGTCACAAGTCCATCCTCCCCCTGGGTCCCAAATTGTGGGATGCAGCAAGGAAACACATTCAGTGCCCCTGCTTTGTCTCACAGTCCTTATCTTGTCCTGTGGCTGAACTCCAAACTCCTGGGTTCCTTCTCCTCCAGCAGAAGGCAGCAGCTCCAGGCTTCTCCACAGGTCTTCATGCAGGCAGCTCACCATTCCTGCTCTCAGCTCAGTAAAGTCAGCATGCAGGTCTTTCTCTCCTGCTCCACGGCTCCACAGAATCACAGCTACCACAACTGGGAAACAAACAATTATCCCAGCCCCCATACTTTCCTTTTACTCAGCAGATCCCATCCTCGTCGCCATTTTGTATCAGCAAGCACCCCAATATCCCCAGGGTGACTGCCAACACAGGTTCTTAAATCTGCTTTTCAAAAGGAAAGGAACTCAAAATGGGTTAACAAGCTTACTTTAATCAAACAACATACATTACCTAGTTCAGGGGAAAAAGGTCAGCACCCCGGACTTCAGAGTTACAGAACTTACAGATCAAACAGACAGGCTTCCAAACTGTCCCAACATTACATGCATCAATACCAAATCACAGTTACCAGAGAGGGAAGCATCAACATCTGGGTTTTCAAAGCCGGGGGCTCTCAATAATGGCTTCCCAGAGTCTCATCTGGTCAAATCACACAACACTTCTCAAAGTGATCCCCAAAGCAAAGCCTCTCCTCAGGGCTTATATAGCCTTCTCCTGGCTCAGAGAATGTAACAACCTCCTTGACCCACTGCCCAATCACAAAGTATCAAGGTGTGGGCTTTCCTGAAAAACAAGCCTCCCACCACAGGCTCCAGGTACACTTAAGCTAGGGGCAGGGAAGATCTTTAAATCTGCATTTCCATTACATCACTCTGCTCAGGTCTGACCGTATTGCCCCTCTCCTCAACAGTCTCCAGGAGATATCCCTGTTTCTTCCAGGTTCGAATGAAAAATCCTGTTTGACTTTTAAAGCATTTTATAGTGTTAAACCCTTTCCACTGTTCCAGTCTTGTTATACTTTACTGTACTTTGTGATCCAGTGACAATGGCCTTCTTGCCGTAAGACATAAGATACTTCCTTTTCCTGGCTCCCATGTATTTTCACTGAGTGTCTCTCCAATGCTTAGAATACTCTCCCTCCTCATCCCTGCCTCTTGGCTCAAATCTTACCTTCTACATGAAACTTTACCTTCTCTCTTATATTGCCTTTCATCTGCACTATAGATAACTTGTATGTTAATAGTTATTTGCATGTTGTATCCTCCATTCAATTGTGAGATTTTTGAGGGCAGGGACTATGTTTTTTGCCTTTCTTTGTATCTTGAGACCTTAGCTTGATGCTTGGAATATATGTAAAAAAAAAAGTTCATAGGAGGACTGTTGGATGAACGAAATCATGAAATATACTGAGGTCTCTGAAAATAAGAGAAGCTAATTCAGAAATTTTTGATGAGCAGAATCAAGGAATAATGATGTTTGGGATTAGGTGACTATAAAGAGAAGAGTTTCCACTTAAGGTGTCATACCTCTGACAGAAATGAAACTCACTTCTCCAGTGATCCAAGTGGCTGAAATAGGTTAGGTGAAGATGAGGGTGGTATAAATTCATGAGTTAACTAGCGAGAAATAACAGTAACCATTTGGATTTGAATTTTAAAAAGGAACCAGTTGACTGTGAAACTAGGAGGGCTTAGCAAAGAATGATTAATGTTTAATATAGAACCAGTAATAATAATAACAATAACAAAATAATGATAGTGATGATGGTGGTGATAATGATAGGTCACATTTCTGTAATGCTCTAAAGTTTACAAGCACTTTCCTTACAGGAACTTCGTAAGGTAGAGAAATGTCTTTGTTCCCATTTTTCAGGTGAGGAAACATAGAAGAAGTGCTTTTAGGCTGCATTGCCCAAGGTCACTTATGACTGAGTCTAGCCCTATATTATACTATACTGCCTTTTGGCAAACTAATTCAATAATAGGCAGCTTTGTAACTGTAACCTAATCTAGTCTTTGAAATGGAATGGAAAAATCTTTATTAAACACTTTGCTAAGCACTAAGGACACAAGTAAAACCAGGAGCTTCTGGGAGCTCACATTCTGATTGTGGGAGGCAGTTCATAAAAGGAGGAATGATGTTCGTGGTTAGAAAGGCCAAGTAGTATGTGAGTTATAGCAGGAAAAGTAACAGGAAGAATAGATGCCAATACCCTTATGATAAGCAGTATTAGCTGAGCTCTATCACCTTAAAATAATCTAAGATGTATATTCTCTAGACTTCTACATATTTTCCATTATCATGGGCAGCCATCTTTTATGAATAGTCCTAATAGCATTAATATGTCCTAACAGCATTAATATTCTGTCGGCTGTGATTAAAACAAAACAAAAACAACCCTACAGATCCTTCAGATTTCAGGGGACACAGAAGAGAATAAAGAAAATACTTCTTTGTGGCACTGTTTATTACCCTGTAATAAAATAGTTTATGTAACCTCATGAATGTTTGCCTGTTTACATTTCACAAAGATGGTCTTTGGAAGAGAAATTGTTCCTCTCCCGTTGTCCTGGATGACAGCTGATTTGTTTTTGTTTTATTAGTACTTTGTTTTTTACATCTGCCATTTCCCCATAAATCATTCTGCTGTGTAACCAAAACACAAAAAATACCCCACCGAAAACCAAAAGGGTAAGTAAAACTAACAAAGCTGCTTCTGGCAGCTTAGGCAGCATTTTGCACCTTTTCCCTGAGAGTTGGGAAGAGGATTTAATCATTTGTTTTAATGGACTGTGAGTGGTTAGTGTGGGAATTGTTTTTTTCATTTTTCTTTCATCACTTTTCATAAGTTCATACAAGTTTTCTCGTAGTTCTCTGAATTATTCTTCTTTGTCATCCTGTAGGGTTCAGTAATATTCTATTATGTTCACACACCACAGTCTATTCAGCCATTCCTAATTTTATAGGTACCCATTTTTGTTTCCAGGCTTCTTTGTTTTGCTACTACAAAAAGAATTACTGCAGATATTTTGGTAAAAATGGGACCTTTTGGGTTTTGACCTCTTTGGGGTATATATGTTACAGTAGGATCTTTGAGTCGAAGGTCATGAATAGTTTATTGGCTCTTCTACCATAAGCCAAAGCTTTCCCAGAACAGTTAAGTAGCATCATGTTACTTAGGTGGGGACTGGTGAAAGTCTGTGGTACTATTGGAAGACATAGATACTTTAACAGATTTTGCCAGGGTGGTCAGAGCCTTCCATCTCTGAAGTTTATACATCAGTGAAAACACTGCCCTCCTCTCAGTGTCACAGAGCCCACACTTGGCCTGGCTTTCATTTTTTTCAGTGACACAGGGATGCTTATCCATGATAGGGTAAGATGTGGCTGCTCCTAGCCTCTTGTTCATATCTATTCATTTCTTAAGGAGACACATCTCTGGCCATGTTACCTGATGCCAATGCAGATAGTGGCTTAGTTTCAGGATAAAAGATCTGAAATGAAAGGTACCTGAGAAGTCATTTCATTCAGAGTCTTCATTTAATGGATGAGAAAGCTGGTAAAAAATGGTAAAGACGGGGCGGCTAGGTGGCTCAGTGAGTAGTGCATCGGCCCTGGAGTCAGAAGGACCTGAATTCAGATCCGGCCTCAGACACTTAACGCACACACAAACAAAACCTAGCCATGTGACCTTGGGCAAGTTAACCCCAGTTGCCCTCCAAAAAAGAAAAAAAAAATGGTAAAGACATCATTGAGGACTTATACCTCAAGATCCCTGCTTCTTTAGCCCTCTCTTCCTAAGATCCATATCTTGTGGCCTTTGGGCATCAGAATTGGTTGGTTCAAAAAGTGGATTAGTGGGCTTTTTGTTAGCCTTGCAAGTGATCATACACATATATAATATGGGTCCTGCCTTTACATATTATTACAGGGTATTGGACATACACGGTTCTTTTTTTGTGTCATGGACTTCTTTGATTGTAGCCTATGAACCCCTTTTTAGAATAATGTTTTTAAAGGCATGAAATATACTTTCAAAGGAAACCAGTTATATTGAAATACAGTTATTGATTTTTTTTAAGTTCATGGACCCCACGTTAAGAATCTTATTTAGAGGGTTTGGATAATTTGTATCATGAGGCCTCCTAAAAATTCAGGAATATAACTAGCAAGCAATGATGTCATACCGTCAGTGTGTGTTTCCAATTCTTTACTTGAGACCCCCTTTGTAGGAAGGGACATTGCTCTGGCAGTTTTATCACACATGATCAAAACTCATGATAGATGTGACATTCCTGTCTCTGGGCTACAATTACAATACACAGAATTTGTCCAGAGAGTCTTCTGTTTTAGGGTTGCCTTGTACACTGTGTTATGTATACGTTATTCTATGAGGTGCACTGGGCATACAGAGGCAGAAAGGAAAAAACCCTTTCACTCAAAGAGCTTTTCTTCAACTGTGGACCTGACCTACAAACAAACTAATGAAAAGGAGCTAGGGAAGGCTTCCTATATGAGGTGATGCCTGACCTGAGCCTTGTAAGAAGCCAAGTTTTCTGAGAGGTAATGGAGAACATTCCCAGCATGGGGGGGGAGGGGGGAGGTGTCAGCCTTTGTTTTTGTTTTAGTTTTGCAAGGGGGAAGGCAGAGCAGTTGGGGTTAAGTGACTTGTCCAAGGTCACATGGCTAGTAAGTGTTAGGTGTTTGAGTCCAGATTTGAACTCAGGACCTCCTGACTGCAGGGCTGGTGCTGTATAAACTGCACCACCTAGCCGCCTCAGGGTCAGCTTTTGCAATGGCACAGAAGTAGATATGGAATACCAAGTCTAAAGGAACAGCAGGTAGATTGAATGTAAAGGGAATAATATGAAATAATTCTGGCAAAGTTGCTGTGAGCCAAATTATGAAAGACTTTAAATGCCAGGTTGAGGGCTTAATTGTATTATTCTGGAAGTAATAGGAGCCTAGATTTTTGAGCAGGAGAGTGTCTTTTGCTTTAGTATCAGTTATTTTGGCAACAGTATGGAAGATGAATTGGAGAGGGGAGCAACTAGAACCAGAGAGAGAAATTTAGAGACTATTTCAGTATCCTAGATGAAAGTTGATGGGAGATATAAATTAGAAATCATACCTTTGAGACTGAAGAGAAGGGGATGGGTGTTGAGAGATGCTATAGAGGTAAAATTAACAAGACATAGTTGTTGATGTGAAGAATGAGGGAGAATAAAGAGTTGAGAATGGCTACTTAGTTGTCAACCTGTTTTATTAGAAGTATGGTGATGCCCTCAATTGAAATAGGAAAGTTTGGAGGAACATTTGGGTTTGTTGTTGACAGTGTTTTTCAGGGCGAGCAAGGGCGCATGTTGGATAATGTATTTTGTGTTGGACTTTTAAATAAGATGCTTAAAGGACATCTAGGTGAAGATGTCCAGCAGGGAGCTAACGTGTGACTGGAGTTCAGGTCACAGATTGGAACTGGTTTTGAAATTGAATACAGATTTGGGAATCATCTTTATAGAAAAGACAACTGAAATCCATAGAAGATGATGAGCAAGAGAAGGTCGTAGAAAGAGGAGGGAACAAGAAGAATTGGAACAGAGCCTTAGGGAACTCAGATTTAGGGACCTTCTATCCAGGGTACTATGGTTACACTAAATTACATCTATGTTGCAAAACCAGCTAGGCCAGTAGGCTTCTTGTTTCATTGGAATTTTAATGAAACTTTGTTTTTAGATAATATCATTCAAACTAGCAGCTTTTATACCTCCCAGATATATTATTTAACTTGCAGTTTAGAGAATCTTGTAGGTTAGCTGGGTGTTTTAAGAAAATAAATAGGCACTCCTTAGCTGTGGTAAAGAGCAAGAAACTGTTCATTTCTTTTAGTTCAATAATAAATACAAAAAATGTATTTGAATTTGTGTCGAAATGTAAAGAACGCTAAATACCTAATGTTAGTGGAAAGCATTGAGAAGAAAAGAGTGAAAGTATAATGATCTTTTTTTTTTTAATGAATTACCTTTTGGTTGCCCAATCCAAGTACAGATTTTCATAATGTCCTAGAACCACTTGAAATTGTTATCTTAGTGCTGCCAGCAAATTATATCCTTTCTACACTGAGCCTTCCATTGAAAAGATTGTGGAATTGTTAGCCAGAAGAGCTGCTTGGTGCTGCAATGACGCAAACTGTATTTAAAAGCTTCTTTAAAACCTTGAAGCTAAATAGATGAACTTTTTTTGACAGCCGCCTTTGATTTTTTTTTCTAAACTGATCTTTGTTATGCTAAAAATGTTCTGCTTATGATACCATGGACAGTTATATTAAAAAAGACAGAGGAGTCTTACTTCAAATGAAATAGCAGTAAAAAGAAAACAGATTAAGAAACAAATTATTTCATCATTATCCAGTGTCCAGAGTAATTTAGCTAGGGAAAGAATAAAAATGGAAGTTGTAGAAATAGCCAACATAGACTTTTCTCTAGAGAGATTATTTTTCAAGTTTTTCTGTGCTATGTTATCTCTTCCTGAAGATTTTTTTTAGTAATTTAAAAGAACTATTTACATATGTTTTGCAAAACAAGTTCTTTTATTTGAATCCTAAACTTTTTATTGAAAGCTAATGTCCATTTCCTTTTTTCTTTTACCTTGATAGTGATAACCTACTAAGGAGAGCAGCTTGTCAAGAAGCCCAGGTAATACCATTCAGTGTGATAAAATTAAATTCCGCCTTTCTTATCTCATTTGTGCAGTACTTCAGCCACATACTGTTCCAGGGTCTTTTGGCCAGATATAGTGCCTCACATCACTGGAGTTGAGGCTGTTTCTTCCTAAAATGAGGGACTGCCTCAGGCTGTGAGCCAGCTCCTAATAGAACACTAGCAGATTAACTGTCTGGTGAACCACAGCCTTTCCTTTCCTTCTTCCACTTCCATCCTGCCCCAACTTAACTATAGTAACACTTACTAGCTATGTGACCCTTGGCAAGTCACTTTACCCTGTTTCCCTGAATTTCCTCTTCTGTAAAATGAGCTAGAGAAAGAAATGGTCAATCATTCCAGTATCTCTGCCAAGAAAATTCCAAATGGAGTCACAAAGAACTAGACCTGACTGGGGGGGAAAAGACTGAAACAATAACCCTAGGGCTGTATATTTGGCCTAGCTTGGGCTCCTTAGATTTGCCTTTCTGTAGAATGATCTCTGAAGGACTGATCCAGCTGTGGGCTGTCCCTAAGTCTAGATGAACTTCGAGGATTATGTTCACATGTGGTACTACCACTTTGAGACTTGCTTCTCAAAGTTGATTAATTGATACTATTAAAATCCATCTCAAGATTCTGTTTTGTTGTTTTAGACCTATGTTTTATCCATGTAGGAAGTTGCCACATTTATCTGCAATTTTCAAGAGAGTACCATGTTCACTTTATATTTTGTTCCCCTTAGCTTTAGAGCATAGCACTCTTCTAATGCAATCCCTTCATTTTATAAATGAGTAAACTAAGGCCTAGTCAGGTTAAATGACTTGTCCAGGGACCCACAGGTAGTAAATGGAAGTGTCAGGATTCAAACTCAGTCCTTTAGACTTTAAATCCATGCTACCTTTTCTGTGGATTTGTAGCTTTCTTTAATCAGGATGAGTCGCAAGTTCCATGGGATTGTCAAAGTTCTGAGAATACATTAAGTGTCCATTAAGCTTATCATATCAGAAATACAGAAAAAGAATCATTAAAATTATCTATGGAAAGGAGAATAGTACATTGAGCTGGAGAGGAGGAGGGTGGTAGACAAATTCACATTCATTCCTGAAATATTTTCAGAGATTACACTGACGGTTTGTATTATTAATAGATTTCCACTAAAGTGGGAGTGATAAAACCACTTTAACTCTGTTTTAAAACCTTGTCAAGTGTTCTGTTTTAAAATGTTGTTTAGAAATGTTTTGTTCTGATGGGGACATTTCTTTTAGAATTAGTTCTGAGGAACCCTCTTGCCAACACAGCCTTTACAAAACAGGCTGTAAATATTTCAGGTGCTAGTGCCACCTAAGCTGTTGGAGAAAGTGTTTTTTTTTTTTTTAATTGAAATTGCAGGTAACAGCTAAACTAGCAAGTAGCAACTGGAAATTCCTCTTGGGAGAGGGATGACTGCTTTAAGAAAGGAGAAAGTTACTTGCTTCTGATTGGGAAGTGGCAGTCATGCCATTTCACCAAGTTGGTATAGAGTTGCAGTTATGAGGCCATAATTTCCCCTTTTCAACTGTTTGGAGAATGAGCTTAGCTCACTAACAGCAAATATTCCTTTCTCATAAAATAAGAAGTCTAGAAGGACATCTTTCTAACCTTATCTAAAAAATTTAGGCAAGTCAATAGACCACACTTGAATTAGAATAAGTAAGAAAACTATCTGAAAAATAAAGAAAAAAGCCATTACCATTGGTAGGAAATTGGAAGGGCTTTTAAGGCTGCTGAATTCTAGAGTTAGATTAAGTTAAGGATTAGAGAGAGAGTTTCCAAATTTTCAGTAATAAAGCAAAGACCAGCAAATTTACCCTAAAGATTTTCAGTGACCTAGGCAAACAAGAGAGGTCCTCATCCTATCAGAAAATGGTAGGCTATAAGAGTAGTTACAGGTGATAGAGTGCCAAACCTGAAGTCAGGAAGACTCATCTTCCTGAATTCAAATCTGGCCTCAGATACGTACTAGCAGTGTTAACCTGGTCAAGTCACTTAACCCTCTTTGCCTCAGTTTCCTCCTCTACAAAAGGAGCTGGAGAAGAAAATGGTTTGCCACTCTTAGTATCTCTGCCAAGAAAACCCTAAATGAGGTCACAAAGAGTCAGACATGACTAAAAAAACTACTGAGCTGAGTAGATTGTTTATTATATCAGCATATGAGAAAGTACCCACTCAAAACCATTAAGACCTTGTTTGATCGCTAAGCAGTGGATTCTAAATAAAAGTCCACAACTAGGCAGAATGGACAGCTAGCTGCATAATAAGCTTCAGGCTCTAAGAATACAGTCATCAGTGAGACCTTTCCTTTGCATTTAAACACTTGGCTAATTTGTTTTATAGATAACAAACTTGTGAAAACAAAGATGATGGTGTTTTTCATCTTTGTATTCCTAGAAGCAGCCAGGTGCCCCATTGGATAGATCATAAGTCCTAAAGTCAGGAAGACTTGTTCAAATCCGTCATCGAACACTTACTGGCTCTGTGACCCTGGGCAAGTCACTTAATAACCCCTGTCTGCCTTAGTTTCCTTAATTGTTAAGTAGGAATAATGATCGTACCCACCTCACAGGATTGTCATTGAGGATTAAATGAGACATTTGTAAAGCATTCAGCATAGTACTTGATGCATAGGAGGTGCTATGCTATATATGTGCATTTCCCTTCCTCTCCTCCAGCACTGCTAGGTGCATTGCCCAGCACACTATGTCATTTGAAATGAGTGAAGGTTACCAAAGGTAGGCTTCATTTTGTCCAAACTGAGCCCCAGTTGGCCACAGGAACTAGATTATCCTTGGATTCCTTTTCCCTTCTTTCCCTTCCCTCCAACTCCAACATGAAATTCAGAATATTCTGGCCGGAATTAGGGAGGATGCCTTATCCTAACATTAATGTCTCGCCTAAATAAGCCATAGTCCTACTGGACCAAGCTGTCTGGGGCCTTTTATCTATAATAGACATTAAAAAGTAAAGCTGATTTTTTCAACCAGACCTTGGAGACCCTTTTTTTGTATAGTCTGGCTTCTGAGATGTGGCTGGAGGAAGAATCTTCATCCAGATTACAAAAAGAACAAGTTATTTTTCTAAATTCATTAAGTGTCTACTGTGTGCCATGGAACAACCATATGCTGCTTAAGTCTAACCATAGAATTTTTTTATAATAAACCATTGATGATATGTGCAAAAAGTGTGCAGACACATACACTGGAGTTCTGTGGCTATTGAGTTTTCAGCTGCTTCATTTGACCCCTGCATGGCAAAGAAGCACTGTGCTTACCTATCCCTTTCCAGGATTACAGTCTAGGCCCTAGCAGTAACATCTGCCAGGAGCAACACTGTTTTATACTCTGGGAGGTAAAAGACTTGAGCTTTTTTCAAGTGTACCAACAGACCTATAGTACCTTTTGTCTATACTAATCATGGATGAGCTAGATAAGGAGGTTGGTAGAATTCCTTTCCTGTCACACAGGGTAGGATTGGAGGTTATACTCATGAATCTTTCAGGTAGAATAGCTATTTCTGTTTAAATCTTTTTTAGGGTGAGGGGAGATCATACCACTACCTGAATCATGCAGAGAGTACTTGTTTTTAACAATAAGAATAGAGAATAATGAAGACCAAGAGGAGATATTTATAAGGACCAGTTGCTTAAATGTAACGTTCATATTTTCTCCCCTTTCCCTGGTCCCCTTTAATCTTTTTCTTCTTAACGTTTGTTGCTTATGACTGATTCTTTTTTCACCTCAATTTGCTCATTTTGAAAGATCTATTCCTGCTTCTACTTTCAGCCTCGGTCTAGTATTTTTCTCCATCCACAAAAGCTAGCAATTTTTCCACTTTATATATCCACTCTGACATACCTCCCTGCCCTCTCCCCCTTCCCATTGCCACCTTTTGTCCTTGTAGTCTCATTGCTTCTCGATTCTCTTTTATATCTTATATCTTCTTTTCGGATCTCTCTTTGCTTTCTAAGGGTTTGGAATGACTACTACAAGTTTATGAAAAGGAGGTAGTAGATTGATAGGTTTTTATGTATAACATAAAAATTGTCTAGTAAACACCAACATTCCATATAAATAGCTTTTGTAATTAAAGAGATAAGGATACTACTTTAAAGACCAAGGAAATGGTGAATGGATTTAATTTCCCCTCTGACAGACTATAGCTTCTCTGGCTATGTCTTCTTGATCATGGCCCTTGATATTTCTCTTCCAAGAGAGGGTGGAAAATAGTTAAAATTAAGTTACTTCTTATGATAAAATGCCCTTGGGAGACTATGAAAAGCTTTCTGTTGCTAGATTTCAAATCTGTTTTCCTGGAGGGTTTTTTTCTCCTAGTACCTGGAAATCTGAAGGAAAGTTGACTTCTTTTGTACTCCACAAACTAGATATCTGTGAACCTGCCTTCCCTTAATTTACACAAGACAGGTTGGAGTTGAAAAACTATATCAAAAAATTAATGAAGAGTATAGATAGAATAAAGAATAAAAGCTTAAGATGGTCAAATTTGGGTTGACCTAAAAGAATCTTCATCTTCTCTCAACTTGATTCTTAGATTCTCATTCCTTCCCCTACGTCAGAGTCCTGTGACTTCTAATTACCAAGGTCCTGGGATCTGGCAAGGAAGGGCTTAGGGCTTAGAGAACAGCACCTGCCACACACGCCTTAAAGATACACAGACTGCAGCTTCCTACAAGCCACCTATCCATTTGCTTCTTGTTGAACTGAATTGATTTGTAAATCTGTCTTCACTATACCCAGTCTATGTGCCTCTAAATAGCAGTACTGCTTTCAAGTACCAGATCCAGTCTATAATAGGGTTTCTTCCCTTTTCTGATATAAAGACCAATTCCTGTTTTGGCACCTTGGCCCTAGCTGTTGGAAGGACAATTAAGACAGACAGTTATCAGCAAAAATTTGTCCTTCCTGATCCTGTGCAGTCTTTTTTCTGCCCCGTTCTTACCCTAGCCTTTGGGCATGGTGAATCATCCAGATCACAGGGCTACCAAAGATCAGATCTCACCTGAATACTCATTAGTGCCCACTTAATGGATCCTAGCTTTTTGTACCCCCGTGCTGATTCTCCAGCACTGTCTCAAGGGAAGGGGTCATTGACAAATTGGCCCCTGCTCCCCCTTCAGAGGAGGTCTTTTCCAGTAATCCTATCCTACCAGTTTCATAATTTCAGTAGTTTACATGCACAGTAACAACCAAGACAATTTCTACCCACAGTAAGAGGGTTGTTTCATTCCACCTTTCATAGGTGAGAATTTATAGGATTGAGTAAATAGCTATTGTCCTATGACATTTAGGCATGCTACAGTTTGTAAATATAGTAACATGAAGGCATTCACTTCATCTCTGGTAAGCCTAAGTGCGGTACAGATTGAGAATGAGTTATTTTGGCCCAAAATAATATGTTTAGTAGCTAAATGAAGGACAAGGGAAAATCCAATTTGAGCTCTTATTCTCTTTCTTAGGTATTTGGAAATCAACTCATTCCTTCCAATGCACAAGTGAAGAAGGCAACTGTCTTTCTCAACCCTGCAGCTTGCAAAGGGTAAGCGTGTGTGTGCGTGTGTGTGTGTGTGTGTGTGTGTGTGTTTCATAAAATATCAATTACTTACTTTGCTAACTTAGAGATCTGGAGCATTCTTCTACTGGTGTCAGTCAGATCCCTTTAATGATAATATAGATAATCTTCCAGCTTGGGTGTAGTTGAAACATGAATCACCCTGAACCTGCCCTGGGGCTGGACCTTTTTAATTGAGTTAGCTTGACTTCAGACACATTAAATTAATCAGAGGACCTAGAGGGACTTATAAGACCTACCAATACTTGATTGTTATTGCTTTTGAGAACCTGAAGTTACCACCACAACATGATGTGGTACTGGAGAAGAGTTTTGGATAGCCAGAGTAAATAACAGAAAAATTATAACTCTAAAAGCTAATTAAAATCACTGAAAGAAATAAAAAGAACTAAGTTTCTTACTTTTCTTCTAGTCAAACTTTGGGCACTCTGATCCAGGTAGCCAGGATCATAGGGAGGCAAATATACAGAACCATTAGTAGCAGGAAGTTAATTATGACCCCTATAATACCTGGCTTGTACTTAAGTATTGTGACTGTGAAAATTGATTTTCTTTTTGATAAATGTATTGATAGAGTAGTCATCTTAGAAAACCACATTCATTCAATAATGTTGCTCACTCTTGTGGAAAAGACTAAAAATCTTGTACTCTGAATGTCAAGTTCCTGGGAGGTGGAGGTAAGCAAAAGAACCCAGAGGATCCAGGTAAAATCAGCCACCTCCCCCAAAAGTACAGCAAGGAGCAGAAAAGGGCCCTGGCACAGAATCTTAGTTCAGAAATTAAAGCTGAAGAGATGAGGAAATCAAAGAAAATAATGATCAGTATCAAAAACTATTGCAAAGCAAATTTAGAGACCCCACAGAAAGAGAATAACTAACAATTACAAATAGAGGCTCAAAGGCTAAAATGGATTTCCCACAAATACCATATCAATACTTAGAAGAAATGAAGCAAGATTTAAAAAGAAATACAACCTCTGAAGGAAAGATTTGGAAAGATAATAAGTAGCTTCAAAGAGAAAGTGGTAAACCTTACCCAAGGAATGGATTTCCTGAAAACTAGAAGGCACTAAGCAGAAACCAATAAATCTTTGTAACAGCAAGAAATATTAGAACAGAATCAAACAGTTGAAAATGTAGAAGAAATGTTAAGATATCTGGAATAAAAAATAGCTGACTCTAAAAGGAGAGAGGTCAGAATCAAGGAGTCTCTGGGTCAAAGAATGGTTTTACTTAGTAAATTTTCTGAGTTTTGTACTTCCTATAATTCAGTGGATGGAGTAAAAAGCCTTAAAGGTCCATAGTCTTGTTTCATATTCTTTTCTATAAGAGATGTTATGGGCTTTTAAATCTCCCTTTGAAAGACTTTTTAAAATATTTTTTTCTTGCTTTTTCTCTATCTACAGAAAAGCCAGAAATCTTTTTGAAAAGAATGCTGCCCCAATTTTACACTTATCTGGCATGGATGTAACTGTAGTCAAGGTGAGACCGACTCAACAATGTACCTTTACACAAAATGGACCCATAAAATAGTCCACCCTGTGTCTGTAAACCTGATGGATGGATGGATGAATGGATGGATGAGTGAGTCCCTTTATTAAGTATCTTATCATGTGTCAAGAATTGTGCTAAACACAAGGGATACATTACTAAAATGAAACTTGTCTTTGCCCTTAAGGAGCTTACATTCCAATACGTAGAGACAATATATGTAGGGAAATAGTGGCCAGGGAAGGATATTATGGTTTGGGAAGTTACAGAGATGGTGGGTGGAGCCATAGGGGAGTAGATTGACATATCCTTTCCAGCAACAATGACAGATTTTAATGGTGACTGGGAAGGATAAGCGAATTGTTGAATTGTTGCTGGGGCTAGGTCTAGATAGGTTTTAGTAACACCAATAGTCAAGGCAGTGGGACACCAGGGTAGGAGTTCTGTATATGAAAGAGATAAATCCTCTAAGGGTTGGTTTCTGATCAGAGCAGCATGGAAGCTGATGTAGGAGCTAGCATCCTAGCATTTAGGGCAAGACTGTCTTTTGCCTCTATCCCCAGCACTAAAGCACAGTATGTGGCACATAGTAGGCACTTAATAAATGCTTATTGAATTGAATTTTTAAAATCAGGCTTCTTCCTTGTGAAAATCAATCAGTGTGGCCATCTTCCATCCTTTGGCGACTTTATCATTATCCATAGTTCCTCAGAGATGAACCACAACAATCCAGCAACTCTGTGTACAAGTCCATTTGGTCCTTTGAAACTGAAACCACTTAATAAGCAGGAAGAGAGAGTGAGAGGAGTGAGAGATGATTTCGCCTTCTCAGGCATTCTAAAAAGCAAAGGTCAAAATACTCACTGGTATATCTTTGGCATTATATTATGAAATCATTGCTTCTTGGATGACAAGAGTTGTTATAGCCATGAGAATTTCCTTTTCCCCCTGAAAGTGTAAAACTCTTAAGGCCTAAGGATTCTTTCAGTACCTGACTGTATAACCTTAGCCCCTCAGACAGGCCTTCTTTTCTTTAGAAGGAACTCTAAAGGATTACCATTTTAAGTACTCAATGATTTAATTAAGAGGAAGAAGGAAAAACTAAAAAGAATAATACTATCTCAGAGACTCCTGTAAACACTGTAAATCTGACTATAAAATGTTTGTTACATATTGGTGATGAGTCACTCAGAGATCAGTAGACATATGTATGTAATTCTGTCTTGCTAATTTTTTTATAAGGCTGCATTCATATTTTTACTCTAAACTTTATTTTTATCAGTTTATTGCTCAGAATTCCTAAAATAAGAATGTTGTGCACGTGTATTTTAAAAACTAGCTCCCCAGATTTAAACCGTAACTTCTTTTTGTGATCAAATGTGCTATCAGATTCACTCCCTTGAGTAAAAAGCTAGGCCCCAGAGTCATCTCTAAAGCATTGTTTCACCTGGATTTGTTGCAGCTACTGTACAGCGAGGTTTTCCCCATATAAATGTTCCCCATATAGTCTCAGTTGGATATGGTTTTCATTTCTTTCAGTTCCTTGGTGACTTTTAAAGTATTGTTCTGTCACAAAGATAAGCACATTTCATTTTTTTAAGTGGTCTCTATAGGTCAATACTTAGCTCTAAGCAGATACAAATACTGTCTGTATATATTTAGGATTTTATATGCCAGCTTTACAGATAGCTAAGCACAAATGTTACTCCCCTCCCAAATAGCATAGAAATATCTTTGCTGTCCATTGAAAGAAAATATTCTCTTGTGATTATTTCACACACCTGTGGAATAATAGTATATCCACACTTGTGCATTTAGTTTCTGTAATGCTTTAAAAAGAAAAGTATTGAATAAATACAGTGATGAAATGAGCACTTGCATGGGAAGCCAAGAGCTTAGTTTCTTTACCTGCCCCTGGTCCTGACCATACACTTTTAGATAAGTGATTTAACTTCTCTGGATCTCATTTTCTTCACATATCCAATATAAGGCTAGAAATCTCTGGGGTCCTTTACAAGACTTAGGCCCAATTATTATTTTGTTAACATTTTAGTTATCAATCACTTTTTGAGGGGTGACTATCAAACTTATAAGTT
Source organism: Gymnobelideus leadbeateri (assembly GCA_011680675.1). Taxonomy (NCBI): domain Eukaryota; kingdom Metazoa; phylum Chordata; class Mammalia; order Diprotodontia; family Petauridae; genus Gymnobelideus; species Gymnobelideus leadbeateri. Next base: position 27,581 of record WOXC01011578.1, read on the forward strand.
CAAAATTTTAAACTTCAGGCACTTGTGTTCCTTGGATTGATCAACTGAGCAAGGACTTTATTTCCATTCTAGACGGATTATGAAGGACAAGCCAAGAAGCTGCTAGAATTAATGGAAAACACAGACATGATCATTGTTGCAGGCGGAGATGGAACTCTGCAGGAGGTAGGACTGTTTTGCTGTTTGAAGGGATATTGAAGATGGAGGAAAGGGACACCATATCTTATATAGTGTGTTGCCACTGAGGGATGGTTATGTTCCAGAAAAATGATTTCTTTTTAAGCTCTAATTTTTAGGATAGTTAAAACTTTCTGAAATGTGTATAGTGGTAAAATTTCTGCTGTATTCTTTCCTACTTCTCTAAAACCTTTATCCTAAGGACAAATTTTCATTCCGTGTAAGTTTAACACCTTTCATTTAGGCATGAGATAAAATGTAGAAAACTTTTTTTATTAGGATATCAGTATGTCAACCATGAAAGAAATTTTTATGATATGACATATAAGTGAACCTTAGTATACCCTTTCCCATACTTCCTGTCATTGTATGTAGTGTGGACTTACCAATTTATACGAGTTTTGATTTTTCTTTTCAGATATATGTATCTACTTTTTTAACATTTGGTTTATATTTGGTTTACATTTGGTTTCACAAAAGCAGTGAAACTTTTTCATTAAAAGGTTTGACATTTCTCTCCAACAAGCTCTGACATCTTTAATTAAGTATCAGAAAGCTATTAAAGACACAAAAATGCAGTCCTTACCGCTGCTCTACTCGTTGGCTCCTGCCTAATGAACATCAGTACCTTACTTCAAGGCTTTATCTGGTATAATTTGGTTCCTTTTCCTCCCAGATCACAAAACAAGAAGACTGCGGTAGTTAAAATTCTATCTGATGCTTATATTAGAAATTCCATGGGCTGTTTTAGCTATCTTTTTAACACATTTTGTTGATGGTTCGTTTTGTCTTTACATCACAGTCATTCCTGGGAGATCTCTTCCTCTATCTCCCTCTCACTTTGAACCTTCCTTTATAGCAAAGAAAAACAGGTAAACAAAACATCTGACAGAGAGATTGTATCCAATCAAGTGAGAACATTTTGTCTTAGCGCTTACTTCTCTCCCTGAGGAGAGCATCTTCTTTAGAACCATCAGTCGTTTCTCCTTTACTCAGTTTTGCTTCTTTTTCAGTAATATTTTGAAATACAGTGTTGTAATAATTTTTTTGTGTATGTTCTTTTGGTTCTGTTTATTTCACTCTGTAATAGGTTATGCACATCTTTGTCTGTTTTTCTGAATTCCTCCTGTTCGTCTCTTACTATACAAAAATATTCCATTATGTTCATATAATATAGTTTTGCATCCATTTTTTAACTGAAGGACACCCTTTTTATTTCCCAAAGATCCTTTTTTAAAGGCTATACTAACAACCTGAATAATTGTTTTTGTAGTGTAATAATTGGTTTCCAGTAAATCATATGATACCATGATCAGGTCAGGAAAATGTCAAGTAGACTCTTTGGCTGTAAAGGATAAGAAAGAATGACTTCAGTTTGATGAATTAACCAAGCTTTTGGGAGATACAAGGACAAAAAGTTCTTTAGAAACAATTATAAACAGTACCTGTATTCAAAGTACTCATATTTACTAGGGAATGCAATTTTCAAAACAAGTAAACATAATATAATTTGAGAAAGAATATTAATAATCACATGGGTCAGAAAGATAAGAAGATAAACCTAACCAGAGCCTGGAAAGAGGGGAAGTATTCTAGCCAAAAATGGTGTATAGGGAAAGTGATTTGTAGGCTTAAGGGATGAGACTGGGCAGAGTCATGAGAAGTAAAACTTGGTAGTATTTAATGTTTAATGCTTGCTGGCATTGTTTTGGTCTGAAAATGAGAGGCTGATAATTTAGTTTTGAATAAACTAAAAAAGTTCAGGGGAGGGGAATTGCACCTAGTTTATAGGAAAAAGGATTATTTGCTTTATTGAAGATTATGGATACTTCTGTGAGCACAGGGAAGAAAAGTCGTGTAGGAAATGCTTCTGAGAAGTTTGGAGGAGTGGAGTCAAGGGAGAGGCCCCAAACTGACCTTAATTTTCCTAGTGTAAGAGACAGGAAAGTCATGTGCTGTAAATGGAGAGGGTAAAAGATAGCATGGGACTTGCGTAAGAAAAAAGTTTTAAAACACTTATGTTGGAGGTTAAGATGGAATAGCAGGATGATGAGCTTTGGGGGTTTCTATTTAAATTTAATCTAATTCTGTAAGGTAAAGGAAATCCTCGTTAAAATTTTACACTTCTTTGTAGGTTGTTACTGGACTTCTTCGAAGAGTAGACGAGGTAAGCATTTAGAACTTGTAGGCTCTAATTTTTTAGTTTTGCTGCTTGCTTTTCTTTCTTTCCTATTCCTTTCTTGTTATTTCCTTTCCCTCTATCTTCTATATACTTCATTGAAAGAACTTCCTAGAATGGGTTTCCTTGATTTGGGAGAAAAAGTACTCAGGAGCTACTGGCTTCTCTCTAACAAGGCGTTTTCATTATCTCAGTGTAGACTGTTGTACATAACAGGTCCATCTAGGGCTTTCCCAACAGCTTGTACCTTCTGTTGCTTTACTGTATAATCTCCCTCCTTCCCAGCAGGAAATATAAAATCATTTTCTAAAGAATCTTTTCTACAGAAACAGTCTTTTGGGATGTTTCTGTGCCCATCATTTCCATGATATTTGCTACATTTTGGTGCCCTTGCCACCTTGTCTCACTAGCTCCTCATTTCTGTTTGCCCCAGTTGGGAATTTCCCATTAGAATCACATCAATTACAAAACCAGAGGAACTTGGAGATGTTTTTTCTGCTTCCTAAAGAAAGTTAAAACCCTTTCTAAGTAGGGGAGGTGAAAATAGGAGTGATTAAAGTGTCAGGAAATTTTTTTGACCTGTGTAAATTCCTAGAGAGCCCAGGGAGAATCTCCCTTACCAGACTGGAAGTCAGTGTGAGTAGCCAAACTGAAAGGGGAATAAATTTACTAATGTACTAGGAGAGATTGCCTTTTGGTTGTTAATAGCACTCCCTTCATAGTATACAGATTTGATCTATATAGTTTTTCTGCCCTCTCATGGTACACAGCCAATAAGCAACATTCTTTAGCATTTAATTAGACCAATGGAAAGCTGATTACTGGGAGTAATGGGAGATTCAACTCTTTTGTTGATTGCTCAACTAGGTTATTAGTGAATAACTAGGTTATTACTAGTGAAGCTTTCTGGGAAGCTGCTTCCAGTTGTATCATATATTTCTAAAAATGGTGTCTTGGGGGTGGCTAGGTGGCGCAATGAGTAGAGCGTCGGCCCTGGAATCAGAAGGACCTGAGTTCAGATCCAGCCTCAGACACTTAACACACACACAAATAAAAACCTAGCCATGTGGCCTTGGGCAAGTTACTTAACTCCAATTGCCCTCCAAAAAGCAAAAAAAAAAAAAAATGGTGTCTTGTCAGCCTCCTCAGAAGCCAACTTAATTTCTTTTGTAGGTTGGATTCCATTCAGTCATATTATAGACCCTCTGGGTTCTCTTGGTCCAGAGTTTTTGACCCAAAGACAGCATGTGGGAATGCAGATTGTTTTAAGCCATCTGAGTATAGTAGTGTAAGCTGCAGAATTGTATAAATTAATTACTTTAGATCATCTTGCTGTAGCATATTACAAGTCATGCAGTTTCTTGTGATTGGTTTATAACATTGGAGTCTTCATGGTAGAAAAGGAAAAATAATGATTAAAAAATGTTTTATTAACTGAAAAGGATAGTTATGAATCATACAGGTAGAACTCAGAGGGCCCTCAGAGGTCATTTATTACAGCCCTTCATTTTGTAGGTGAGGAAATTGAGGCTCCCAAGGCCTATATAGGGTCACCTTGTAAGTGACAGAACTGGGATTTGAACTCAACTCCTCTGAATCTAAATCCAATGTTCTTGTCATTATACCACTGCCCCCCTCTGTCACATTTAATTCTGTTTTGAATGCTTGTCCTTTGTTCTCAAAGAGGACCATGACATCGGGAAGGTGATGCCATGACTTGCAAGTGAATTGGTTTTTAAGTGAGGGAGGGCTGTGCAAAAAGTCACCATCCTCACTTTCCTTTCCAGAGCCATCTGAGTCCAGTGGCCAGATATAGATCAGGACAACTGGAGATGTTGCCCAGCATCTTGAATGATTAAACAAGTCTTTCTCATAGAACCATGGATTTTTAAAATTTAGACAAATAAAATAAAAATATTCTAAATTTAAAATATTTAATAAAAATTAAATCTGATTTTTCAAATCAAATCTAAGTGTTTGAATTATCTGTTTAGCATTTGGAAATTGGGAGGAGGGAGTACTTAATTGATTCTGTCTTTTTTTTTTCCAAAGCAATTGGGGTTAAGTAACTTGCTCAAGCTTACACGGCCAGTCATTATTTATGTGTGGGTGCTCATTTTCTGAGGCTGGATCTGACCCTGGGTTGTCCCAACTCCGGGGCCAACACTCTTACTCACTGCGCCGCCTAGCTGCCCCTTGATTCTGTCTTTCTGTTCATTGTTAGTGTATTTCCATCAGTCTGTTTGATCATGGCCCTTTTCATCTCACAAAGCTTGTTTCTAACTTGTTGGCACCTGTGGTTCTCCAGAATCTTTCAGCCAAGTTCTAAATCATTATTCGTTGACTGCCTGGTTTGAAGAAGTGCCCAGCTACTGATAGCTGGGTGCCATTTCTGGGAGTGGGGATTATACTGTTATAATTAACATAGCTGTGCTCTTTTCTTAACCTGATTTTTTTCCCCTTTCTTTCCCTTTTTTTTCTTCACCTCTCCAGGTTACCTTCAGTAAGATTCCCATAGGATTTATACCACTGGGACAGACCTGCAGTTTGAGCAATACCCTCTTCCCTGAAAGTGGAAACAAAGTCCAGTAGGTTGTGTATGTGGGAATTTAACATTAATGAATGTGAGGGAATGGAAGGAACAACTCACATGTACAATGTAGCTTGTGTCAAAGTTTTGTTAGCTTGTAGTCACATATCAAAGATACAGAAACAATAATTATGTGAAAGAAAATAATGATAAAACAATACATCACAATTTCTGGGTTGTCACTAAGTCAGTCCTTAGGGGAGGAATTATGTCCTACTAGTGTACATTATTAAGTAGAAAAGGAGAGTATTAATACACTAAATATTCACTTAAAAATCAGCCAGAATAAACTCCAAAAAAAGAGCAACTACTGGAAATCAGAGGAGAAATTGATAAAGGAGAAGCCAAAAAGACTATGGAAATAATAAACAAAACTGAAAGTTTTAAGTCACAGGGAAGGGGATAGAGGTGAATTAAAATAGTTGTAAATATCCCGGTAGGATTGTGGAATCATAGTTATCAAGAATGGGGTTAATATAGGAAAGATAGTTCTTGAGGCCAGAGATAGGAATGAATGCTTGAATAAAGGGCCTATCAAATAGTATATGTTAGTAACACTTCTGGTGGCCCCATCAGTAGAACTTGGAATTAGAATTATTATATGCTTTGCTTTGTCTTCAGTGGTATTTAATAATGATCCATCTTTTTTAGATCCCATTTCCAAATGTATTCTTGTGAATAAGAATAGCTATTAGCCATTGCTTGAATTAAACCTATTCTTTGGTCTCATTGATAAAATCCTATAAACAAATGAACTCACAACCTAATATTCCCTTTCAAGGGTAACTTCAGTAGGCCAAGTCAGTATATCCAGCAGAAGACAAATGCAGCTCTGGCCCCTAAAATACGATAATCACAAACGTGATTTTTTTTATAACTTTTCGTCAGGTGAAGAATCTTGGATTAAGAGTCAAGAGACTCTTCTGTCCTCCTTCTGTTCCCTCTTCTGTCTCCTCAAAAAAAAGTTTTATAAACCTAATGTGCTAAAGTGCTCTTTTGGTTGTTAGTATATCTATGTAAATTTCGGAACTGTTCTCTATTTTTTCAGACTTTTTTTTTTTAAATTTATTTTAGTGGTTACAAAGTACTAGGCCATATAATGCTTCTCCATGTAAGCTTTCTGCCCTCCAAGTGCTTTCACCCATACAGTGCCTCAGATATTTATCAGGTAAACTCAAATCATATCTTTAGTTAAAATTCCTCTAGTGATTTGGCCCTTAATACAACAGGGAGCATTCAGCTCATCTTCAGCCACCCTGAAATCAGGGATAGATGCAAGAAGCCAGTTAAGTTAGCTGGGCTTGTTCTCTTCAGGTAAGATTCTCAGAGAGGCAGATGAAAAACACTGAACTGATAAGAGGTTTATTTACTTGACATAAGCCTTCTGTGGTTTGGGTCTTGATTGCTTTTGAGGTCTTTTCTTTCCTTCCTTTCAGTATTGATTAGTTGACCTGCTTTAGCCAACATATCCTTGCCATATAATTTAGGAAACTTAAAGACAGAACCTTTCCCGTGGAGGGAAAATTTGTCTTTGGAACTTTATACCTGTCCTTATCGTTTATACCTGTTCTTTTATCCTCATTCCTCATAGCCCAAGGCTATTCTTTCTCAGGCAAAAGGACAAACTTCCATTTTTAGGCTTGCTTATCCCATAATTAAAATATTACTGTTCTTTTTGCTACTCTTTAAAATTAAAATAAAATTAATTTGTAAGGACACCCCAGGGCTCTTGTATAATGAAGTCAGCCAAGTCTAGGTTCAGAATGTTTTCAGCCTCTGGTAATATGGCAAGTGCCTAAGGCCATCTAAAGAGAGCAAGATACTGCTTTTGTGCACTGCTGTCAAGATTTGTTATACTATAATTACCTTAGAGAAAAAAGAAACTTCAATGTCGGGGTTGTTCAGGTAAGTGAGTTGAGGATCCTGTTATAAAAATCCATTCTGATTTTAATACTAAAGTGTGGTGATATGCTGAACAGTGTTACTTTTTGGGTGCTTTGGACATTTGCTTAAGACCAAAAGTTGATGGACTTTTGCTCTCCACTTCACAAAACAATTTCAAAATGATATGCCTGAGTTTTTAAAGACACAGCAGTGTTTTACATGAAGGTGAAGATAGTTCTTTTAATTAAAAACTGTTAAGCACTTAAATCTATTAGTGTTCCTAAGGTTTTGCTTAAGGTAAATGAAATTTTTTTTAGGACCTTCAGTGTTTCTGGTAAGTTTTTGAGATGAACATAATTGAAGTGACCATACAATTTCCCCTTTCTTCAAGTGGCTAATCCCATACTTTAAACTTCTAAGTGCCCTATTTTCAAAAGATAAGTAATTCAGCCCCTTGAAAACAAAAGAGAGGAAGTGAGGTCCAAGTGGACTCCAAACTGCTTTCTCCTTTTTCTATTTCTGGAGATGAGCTACAAGTAGCCCCTGCACAGATTGGGTGACTGGGGGATGAGAAATTTAGGTTCGTATTTTATCCCTGGTGCCCACTACTGTGTGGGCCTAGGGAAATCACTCCTAAGCCTGTTTCCTCACCTGCCTCATAATACCTATAGTATTTGTCTCATAGTATCAGCATGAAGATTATCAATAATGTACACAAAATACCTTGTATCTTCCTTGAATTAGGAACTATTATCAACTATTACCTGGATGATCTGTTTGATTCTCAAATATCAAGAGAAAAAGTGGGTTCTCTCTTAAATTTTAACCTGGCTACTTGGGAATTCAGATTATAATTTAAGCAGCTGCTCAAAAATATGTTTTTGAGGCCTTTTTTCAACCCTCATTCTCTCCTCTACCTCTTCCTTTCTTCCTTGATAATATTCTTCTCTCTAGGTTTTCAGGGCACTGCTCTCTCCTGGTTCTATCTATCTGACTGCCCCATCTCTGTCTCTTTTATTGACCCCTCTTCCAGACCACACCCTCTAACTTTAGGTGTCCCTTAGGATTCTGTCTTAGGCCCTGTTCTCTCTTCCCTATAGGCTACTTCACTTGATGATCTCATCACCTCCTTGTATCCTTCATTACCTTCTCCATATTGACCTTTCTCAAATCTACCTATCCTGCCCTAACCTCTCTGCTGACCTCCAGTCTCACATCTCCAGTTACCTTTCAGATAACTTGAACTGGATGTCCAGTAGACATCTTAAACGCAACATAACTGAAGGACAACCGCATGGTGACCTATCCACTAGAGTTCTTAAATGAGTACTGCTTAATCATTTATCTTGCCTGTAGCTTGTAAGGTGATTTTTCAGCATATAGTTCCAAGAACATATGCACCTGTAATGGTGATACTTGGCCTCTAAGGGGAAGTATGTACTAGAGATCTGTGGAGCAGAACATCCTGAGATTCTGTAGTTGGAGGAAATGTCAACTCTTCTATGCCTCATACTCACATTCTCTGATTCTTAAAGGGGTTTTTGTTTCGTGGCTTGAATGTCTTGGCAAAGAACTAAAATTATTATTGTTGTAATTTTTATTATCGTAATGTTTTTGGCTTCATTACTATAGTGTTAATTGCTAATAAATTCAATAGCCAATAGTCTTTATTCTTTTGTCCACATCAGGTCTTTCTGCTATATTTGTATCCGGTATCATACCTCATATATAGCCTATCCCAAAAGTCTTAGTGCTGTTTTAGGCTATTAAAGCTAATTAAATAGCTATCTCAATAGCTGCTTAAGCTATTAAGCTAGTGCTGAAAAGTTTATTAAGATTTGGGGGGCATCTTGTAGAGTTCTTTTCTTTTGACTGTTTAAATACTAGGAGGGATGTGTGATCCTTACTATTTCCTAACCATCCCCCACCACCAACAGACTAGGTAGACTTTGCATGCATGTGTCTTTTTCTGTGTATCAGTGAATAGAATGCTGAACGTACAGTTAGGAAACTCCTGTTCAGAACCTGCCTTTCAGACCCTTCCTGGTTTGTGAGCATAGGCAAGTCCTTTCAGCACTTCAGTTTTCACATCTGTAAGATGGATAGAATACTACAATACCTGCATCACAAAGTTATTGAATGTAATTTGCACACCTTAAAGTGCAGCTTGAATGTGAATTGTTATGTCCACCTGATTGTCTTTTAGGCACATTACAGATGCCACGTTGGCCATTGTGAAAGGAGAAACTATTCCACTTGATGTGCTGCAGATCAAGGTAGGTAAAGCATTCGAATTTCTGCTGAGAAATTATTTGCCATATCCAAGTTCCTTTTCTATTAGTGAAATTCTCTTTTAAAAAATTAGTGACAGGGAGGGTCTAGTATGTATAGACAAAGATAAAAATCCATTGCCTTGTTTCTAGTTGTCATAATTATTCTGATATTTGGAGCTGACTGCTTACACATTGAAGATGTACAAATCTTTGTTTATGTATAAAAGGAGTGCTCTGTACTGAAGTAAGCGCTCAAGGCCCTTTAAAATCTATTCCAAGATGATGGATAAGATGAAAGCATACTTTAAAAATGCTGCTCGTTACAAAGGAAGTTCGGATCTGCTCGCAGGCATTTCATGTGGCTCTTTTATTTTACCTACTTGAGATAATGGTACAAATGTTTTGTTTTTCTCCTGCCACCACCCCCAGCCAAGCCTGTATGTTCTTTTTTTATGATTGTCACATGATACAGTAGAGAAAGTGTCTGGAGGCCAAAGATGGAGTATTGGCATTATAGCCAAGGCAGGATAGAAGGGACTCTTCTTGACCATACCTATCATCTCAGCACTGTCTCTTTTGTTTTTCTTTTTTTCTTTCAAATGTTCCTATTTTGGGAGTTGATTCAGCCATTTTTGGTTTATAACTACTCTGCTAGTGTGGCCAAGAAGTAAAGAACATGCACAAAACACTTCTTAGATCCTCAGAAAATGTCACATTCCAGTCTACTTTGGTTCCTTTTGCACCTAGCTAAGATAAATTTGACCTGACTTCCTGGGCCAGTCTCTTTGTAGATTAGGAAAATAAATTATCTAACTGCTATTCCTCTCTCCACCTGCAGCCTCCTTCTCCCTGTGCCACCCCTTTCCCCTTCCTCCAATATAACTATATCCATATAGTCCTTTTAAAATTCTAATTAGGCATGTAGTTAGTTAAGAATTCACTAGAAGGTATTGCAGTTGAGTAAAATACTTTTTGTCCCCGTCAGGTCAATAATACGGTACATGATATGAGTAGAATCCTTGCTAAATGACACTATGGATAGAGCAGTGGACCTGGAGTCAGGAAGACCTGAGTTCAAATGCTGCCGCAGACACCCGCCTTGGTTTCTTCATTTGTAAAATGGGGAAATAACCACTTCTGTCTTCCAGGGTTATTGTGAGGATCAAATCAGTTTTTATTTGTCAAGTGCTTTGCAAACCTTAGAAGTACTATATGAATGTTAGCCAGCATCAACATCATCATGAATATCATTATTGTATCTGGAATGTAGGTGGAACCACCACTGATTCTCCCATTTTCTGGTTCTGTCCATGTAGAACTGTTTTTATTTTTTGACTGTATTTCCCTAACCACTATCATTGTATCTTAGATGTGGTAAGTGTTTAATATAAATGAATGAATGGCATGGAGGACAAAATGAGAGGAAGCATCCTTTCCCTCCCTACCCCCTCCTCCTTCCTTTTTTCCTCACAGCTTATGTGCTGTTCACTGAAGTGGGGTGACCTGTATGAGCCCATGGTTTTCAACTGTGGTAAATTTCTTAGCAGTCAGTGGTCAGTTCCTCTTTTCATTTTGAGGTCCTCCTGACAAATAGATAAATGTTCCTTCTGAGACCAGAAGGAGCTGATTTCTGTTCCCCCGCCCTAACACTGCTCAGCTCAACTAAATTCCTCCTTAAACCTCCTGGCCAGGTTCATTTAGGGAGTTAATCAACAGGTGAAGTTTTGTTGACAATCAGTTATTTAAGTTGTCAGTCTCTTTGTGACTCTATTTGGGGTTTTTCTTCAGCAGAAATACTGGAGTGGTTTTCCATTTGCTTTTCCAGCTTATTATACAGATGAGGAAACTGAGGCAAACAGGGTTAAGTGACTACCCAGGGTCATATAGCTAATAAGTATCTGAAGTCAGGTTTGAACTCAGGTCTTCCTAACTCCAGCCTAATGCTCTAGCCACTTTGCCACCTAACTGCTCCATAACAGGTGAAGTATCCCTGTTCAATTCATTCAAACTCCTTAAAAATGAAGGTCTGCCTTTGCTCAACCCTCTAGGTGCCCTGAGAGACTATAAAGATGAACAAGATGTGATTCATGCTTAACAAGAAATTTTTAGACTTGAAGGGAATAATGCAAGTATTGTATCCAGTATCACTGCTACGGGAAAGGTGATGTCCTGGGGGGGATATCTGTAGGTCAGGATCATTCTCCCTTTCTTAATCCAGGGTTAAGTCTTCTAAGACCAGTTATGCTAAGAATTGAATCTCCCAGGCCCAGGATCTCTTCTACTCCAGCCCTGGGTATCTGCACAACCATTTAGGCTCATCTTCTCCAAGTCAGGGATATAGTCATCTTCAGCCCAAGAAAGTAATTCTTCAACTTAGAACCTCAGAGGTATCTTCTCACCTTCCCTACTTCAGTCAACATTTCATTCCCCTTCTGCCATTTTCCTGCAACCTTCTGTTGAAAAATATTCAACTTCATTAGCAAAGACGACCCGGAGGCAATTTACAAAATAATATTGGAGAAATTTGGACAGGAAGTCTTCTTGATTTCTCCTTTAACAGAGATTGGTTGTGTTGTTGCTCCCCATGTAAAAAAAAAATCTACCTGGGTGGCTAGGTGGCGTAGTGAATAGAGCATCAGCCCTGGAGTCAGAAGGATCTGAGTTCGGATCCGGCCTCAGACACTTAACCCACACAAACAAAAACCTAGCCGTGTGACCTTGGGCAAGTTACTTAACCCCAATTGCCCTCCAAAAAGGCAAAAAAATAATAATAATAATAATCATTACAGTGAATCTACTTCTTAACCTGGCACCTGCCATGGTTTTCCCACATAGGGACTAGCTTTTTGTACAGTCTGACTTTCTTCTTACTGCTAAGCCTTCCCAGAAGAGACTCAGGTTTGATGGACTAGGAGATTAATCCACTGTAGCCGTTTTAGCCCTGAAGGATCTGAACCTTCGCATGCCCTAAGTGTATACATCTAGCACTATAGCACATACGTGTTCTTCCACTCATAATTTGAGAACCTTGATTTTCATCACTCTTCTTCCCCTTGTAGTACATTCTGATGCCAAGTCCTGGAAATTCTTCCTTCACAGCATTTAACACCTGATTTCTATTGACTATTTTAGTAGCCTTTTGCTTGGTTTTCTTCTGCTTCAAGTCTCTTCCCCCATCTGGTCCATCCTCCTCTACTCAGCTACTGAATCTATTTTTCTAAAGGGGAGTTCTGACTATAAGCCCCCACCCCCATCTCACCTCCAGAAGCAAATATAGAAACCTCTGTTTGGTTTTCATAACCTGACCCCCTCCCACCTTTCAAGGGGTCTTACCCCACACTCCCTGACATGTTCTCTTTGATTCAGTGTCACTGACCTCCTTACTGTTCCTCACAGAAGACACTCCATATCCCACCTCCAAGCATTTTCACTGCTTGTCCCTCATAGCTGGAATTCTCTTCTCTCCCTTTTCATCTCTACCTTCTGGCTTCCCTAGTTTCTTTCAAGTTCCAATTAAAAACCCTACCTTCTACAAGAAACCTTTCCAGATCTCCCTTAGGGTTAGTTTTTTTTCTTCTATTTGATTATCTCTACTTTATCCTGTATAAGTCTTGTTTGTATATATTTAAATGTTCTTCCCATTAGACTGTGAGATCCTAAGGGGCATGGACTGTCCTTTGTATTTCTTCATGTCCCCAGTACTTAGCACAGTGCCTGACACTTTGTAGGCATTTAATAAATGTTTATTGACTGACTAGTACTATGTCTGGTACATCTTTCTTTACCCATGCAGTGGGTTCATTGTACCTGGTTAAAAGAGAAGGGATCACTTTTCCCCAGAATGGAGTCCTTTGGAAGCAAACCTAGATTCAAGGAAAATTTGATCCCACTCCCAGAAATCAGACCTTTACACACCAAAACAACTTTGTGTATTGACAAACTGGTACAAAATGCTACCCTTCCTCATAAGGTAAAGTGGAGGACTTGGGACCTGGACTCCCTTAGTACTGAATTGGATCCCATTATACTTGATTCTTTCTTTTTTTTTTTTTTTTATATTTGAAACATTTAATGTTACGACCTCGAATTTCAGATCCATTTCCTTCCTCCCTTGTCACCCATTCCTTCTTGGGAGATAAGTAATTCAGTATATGTTGTACATGTCTAGCTATGCAAAACATTATCATGGTAGATATATTGTACAAGGCTGCTTATAATTCCCTCCCACTCATCCCACCCCCCACCTGGTCCATTCCCTACATGATCCTGTCCCTCTTCTATAGTGGGTACTTCCAACCTCCCCTCCCCCCAAGGATGCCCTCCCATCCATCATCCCTCCTCTCATCCCCCTTCCTCCTATCCTGCTGCAGGTTGAGATATCCCATTTAGTATGTATGTCATTTTCTCCCTGAACCAAATTCAATGTGAATGTGGTTTTGCCTTTTTAGCCTTCCTTATTCTCCCCCTCCTTTGCAACCACTTCCTCTACATGAGATAGTTTACCCTACCATGTCTCTCCCCATCTCCTCTTGCCACTTTCCTCTCTCACCTCATAATTTCATCCCTTGAGTATTCTCCCTTCCCAACAAATTCAACCTATGCCCTCTATCCATATATAACTGTAACCATATACACACACATTCACATATGTATTCATATGACCACACCCCCTTCTTCCATTATTTTCATAGTGAGAAAGATATCATCAGTCACAGATACTGCTTTTCCATATAGGAATGTAAATAGTTCAACTTTGATAAGTTCCTTTTGATTTCTTTTCCCTGATTACCTTCTCAGGCATCTCTTGCTTCTTGTGTCTGGATGTCAAATTTTCTATTCAACTCTGGTTTTTTCCTCAAGAATGCTTGAAAGTCCTCTATTCCACTGAATGACCATATTTTCCCCTGAAACAAAATACTCAGTTTTGCTGGGTAGGTGACCCTTGGGTTCATTCCCAGTTCTTTTGCCCTCTGGAATATCATATTCCATGCCCTTCGATCCCTCAGTGTAGAAGCTGCCAGGTCCTGGGCTATTCTGATTGTGTTTCCACAATATTGAAATTGTTTCTTCCTGGCTGCTTGTAGTATTTTCTCCTTGATCTGGGGATTCTGGAACCTGGCTATAATATTCCTGGGAGTTTTCTTTTTGGGATCTTTTTCAGGAGGTGATCTGTGGATTCTTTCAACCTCTATTTTGCCCTCTGGATCTAAAACATCAGGGCAGTTTTCCTTGAGAATTTCTTGAAGGGTGATTTCTAGGTTCTTTCTTTGATCATGGCTTTCAGGTAGTCCAATAATTTTTAAATTGTCTCTCCTGGATCTATTTTCCAGGTCAGTGGTTTTTTTCCCATGAGATATTTCACATTGCCTTCTAATCTTTCATTTGTTTGGATCTGCTTAACAGCATCTTGATTTCTCATAAAGTCATTAGCTTCCATTTGCTCCAGTCTAACTCTGAAGGAATGAATCTCCTCAGTGAACTTTTGAGATTCTTTTTCCATCTGGCAAATTTGACTTTTTAAGGCATTCTTCTCCTCATTGCCCTTTTGGGCCTCCTTTGCCATTTGAGTTAGTCTATTTTTTAAGGTGTTGTTTTCCTCAGTCAGGCTGTTGACCCTCATTTCATACTTTTCCTGCATCCTTCTCATTTCTCTTTCCAATTTTTCCTCCACTTCTCTTATTTGATTTTTAAAGTCCTTCTTAAGGTCCTCTATGGCCTGCAACCCGCTCATGTTTTCCCCTGGGGCTTTTGGAGCAGGACTTCTGACCTCACAGTCCTTTTCCCGCTCTATGCCCCCAAAATAGGAGTCTAGGGTTGCATTTTTCTGTTTCCTTTGCCTTGGCATGTTGCCACTTAATTGCTTGACTTTTGGGCTTGTTGCCATACTATGGCTTTAAGGCCAGATAGAGGAATTTTCGTCCCGAACGTGTGGGGGGCAACTTCCGTTTCTGGCAAGCTGTAAACCCACCCACAACTTCCACCCTAGATCACAATCCAGATCCAGGGAGGTTAAAGCAAGAGCGATTACCCCCCAAGACTGATCGCTGGATCTCCCCACGATTTGTAGGCTGGGAGCCGGAAATGCCTATGAAAGCTACAAAATGGTGTGTCTCCTCAGTGGCTTCTATCCCCCAGGGGAGGGAGCTGACGCATTCCCCAAATACAGGTCCCAAAGTCCATAGGACACTAACCTCTTATTTTGTCCTAGGCATGTCTATGTTGATAATTCTGGAGTTGCCACAGCTCCTGGTGTTCTGGGGTTCCTCCAGCTGGCTGCTGGCCCTGCCGCTCTGGGGCTAAAACCTCGGCTCACGCGGACCTGGGCTTGGCTCGGCTGGGCTCCTGCGCTCTGCTCTGCGCTCTGCGCGTTGCCAGCTCCCAGACCGCTGCGCTGGTCCTTCCTGCAGGGCTGATGGGCTGTCCTCAGCGGGAGGTTAGCTTCTCTGTGTCGTTCTGTGGGTGCTGGGGCTCCAGAAGTTGTTCAGAGTCCTTTTTTACATAGTTTGTGGGGAATCTGGGGGCAGAGAGGCTTGGACGAGCTGTTTCTACTCCGCCATCTACTACTTGATTCTTTCTTAAGATTTTCTTCAGAGGAGACAGTTGCTGAGAATGTTTTCTCTTGCTAAAAATGATACTTTTTCCTTCAATATTTCACACTGTCCATTTGTTTTATCATTCACAGTTGGCTTCTCCTCCATTGATATAGCTCAAAACCCCTGTAAGCCTTAGGAGATGAGATGCTATGGCCAAAATAACTCATCACTGGGTCATTAGCCTTTTGCTGATAAGGTTTTCAGTATTTAGCTAGTCTGGGCCTCAGATAGACACACAGCCTATCCCCAGATCCGACTCAGACTTAGGGTAAGCAAGCACTGCTGTGACTTAAGTTTCACTGTCATAGCCTTCAAGAATCCAAAGTCACCTATCTTCACACCATGATGAGGCATCAAAATTAGCCTTTAGTCAAAGATTACTATTGAAATTCATATTATATTTTCTTTCTCTCCCAATAATTTTAATATGGCCTGCATTTTCTTTCTATGATTTCAAGAAGAATTTTTTTGGGTTTATTTTTTCAATTAGCAACATTTAAAAAAAATTTAATCTGACCTTCCGCACCATTTCTTTTCCGCTGAGCATATTTTAAAAATAAACAAAACCGTCTATAAATACCTTCGTAGTCCAGCAAACCTAATTCCTATGTTAGTCATATCTGAAAATAAATTTTAATCTTTTTATCAGGAATGAGAGGTATGTTTCATCTTTATTTTTTTGGACCCATGGTAAATCAGAGTTTTAAAATCTTTCAAAGTTGTTTTTCCTTACAATGTTTTTGTCATTATATAAATTGTTCTTTTTTTCCACTTACTTTGCTCTGAATCAGTTTGTACAGGTCTTCCCAGTTTCCTCTGAATTTGTCCATTTCATCATTTCTTATGGCACAATAGTATTACATTATATGTGCTATTATATTTTGTTTAGTCGTTTCCCAGTAGGAGGACATGCATGCCTTTAGGTTCCAGTTTTTGTTTTTAATGAAATATCCAAAAACAAAGAGTGAAACTTAGCCCAAAAACCAGTTGTGGCATATATAAGAATGGTTCTCTTATAGCCTTGGATCCATCTGTAGTCTTTCTATAGGGTTTAGTCCATATCATTTACCTTTGATTACTGTATATTTCTAGACCAGAGGTTCATTTTATCAAGGTTCAGGTCACTGCTGATTTTCTATGTCCTCAGGGAGAAGTCTTATTGATTGCTCATACTTAATTTCTTCTATCTCCAAAGGTATCTTCAAATTAAAGCCTCTATTAGGTGAATCTCAAATGTGACTTTTCCTCTGCAATTATACTTTTCTTAGGACTCACCCTAAATTTCTGTTCACGGAGTATCTTACTTTCATGTCAACCAAGACATAATCTTCCATCTGCTCCCCTAATCTTTTCTTCCCAGGAAATCATCCTATACATCTCAAGATGAAATAGTGGTAACCATACATATCTTTATACTGAGACAGGCACAAAAACAGTCTATGCTGATAGTTCTGCCTCTTTTGTCATGATCCATTGGGGCTGCTAATATCCAAAAGAGCCATCCCAAATGTTCAACAATCTTTCCTCTTCAGCTTTGAATGAGGTGGAAAACTATAAAGTTAAAACCTGTTCAGCAACTGTTTGTCCATAATCGCAGCTCTGAGGGAATATTTCCAGTTAGAAATGCAAAGTGGTTAACTGCCCCTTCCACCATACTTTCCCAGTTCATTACTATTTAAATTTAGCTTTTTGTTAAGAATTTCAATTAATTTGGTAGTAGCTACTTAATGATTTGACCTCATTCTGTACCTTTTGGTTCCACAGGTATCATAGTGACTACTAGGAATTTTTTCTTTGGAAAAAATACTAGTTAAGAGTTTTTTCTCTGAAAATGTATCATTCCTAGCAGCTCTTCCAGAGTTCATCCTTCTTCCTCTCAAAAGCATTCTGGGCTAGCTACCCTTCATACAACTTACTGCATCCTTCCTTGATCTTCAGACTAGATTAGAAATGTTTATTATGTAGCACAGTGAGGGCAAAAACCCTTTTCAGAACCTGCAGAGACTCCCTCCTTCCCCCAAAATATTCTAAGAACTTGGAAATATAGTAAACCACAAGTGTGCCGCCAACAATAATAGGTAATAGGACTGTCATCATGGCCAGTCTTCTGAGATACTCTGTCGTGCCAGTGCTCTGATCCCATTATTAAATTCCTAGACTCAAAGATGGCAGGCTCCAATCAACGTTGTCCTTGTAAAAGGCAGAAGAAGGAGAACAGCTATGATAAATTCAACTCCTTATTTGTACACAAACCAATAAGTATTGTAAAACCACTTTTTGCTTTAGAGTCTGAAGGTAGCAACAGGCCATTGTTGACTGATCCCTGTGTTAGAATTGCCAAGGATTGGCCCTTTTTAAAAGTGTGACTTGTTTTGAGGGCCTCATCCATCATGCAGAGCAGTGATCTAGTTTCTTTACAATTTGAAAAGAATTTTCATATTTTTTATTATGGTTTAAAAAAAATCAAGAATACTATCTGCATACTAACATAAAAATTATGTTGTGGCTAATATAGAAATATGTTCTGCATGACTTCACATGTAAAATGGGTGTCATATTGCTTTCCTTCTCAATGGGTGGTAGAGAGAGGGAGAGAATTTAGGACCCCCCCACCCCAAAGAATGACCGTTAAAAAATTTAAAATTATGTTAGTGTGATTGCATTTGTTGGAATCATTAACTTTCATTTTCTGTGTTCACTTAACTTCCAGGGGGAAAAAGAACAGCCAGTGTTTGCGTTATCTGGTCTCAGATGGGGATCCTACAGAGATGCAGGAGTCAAAGTTAGCAAGTAATGTGTGATTTTTCTTTATTCATATTCTTCTTATTAGGGTTTTCATTGAGTGATATGATCATAGTTTTTTTTAATGGATTTATTAATTTAGGGTTTTAGAGATACCATGCTTCATTTTGTGACTTTTTTCACCCCATTTGGCAGACTTCTAAGTTGAGTTTTATTAATGAATTTATTTTTAGTTTTCAACATTCACTTCCACAAGATTTTGAGTTCCAGATTTTCTTCCCATGTCTCTCCTCCTCCCACCCCAAGACAGCATACATTCTGATTACCTCTTCCACCAGTCTGCCCTCCCTGCTATCACCACCCCCACACACACTTTTTATCCCCTTCTTTTCTCTTTTCCTGTAGGGCAAGATAAATTTCTAAACCCCATCACCTGTATATCTTATTTCCCATTGCATTAAATTGAGTTTTGTTTGAGTTATAAGGGTAAAGGTTATTTTTGTGGAGTCTGGCCATCATTAATGCAAAGAAGATAAGGAGAGCTTCCTAGTTCATTAACTTTACTGGATTGATGTTGTTTGAGGAAGGCAATAGATTTTGCTATTTAAATACAGGCCTTCTGAGGGTAAGAATGTCTGAGTTTGGAGCCATGATCATGATGTCTTTATGGTCTGATTGACACAAGGGAAGCACTTCCTAGGTCTTATTTCTGCACCAGTGGGTAGAAAGAAGGGCTTCTCCAAAAGAAGGAGCTATTTTTTTGTTACACTGGGAGAAGAGATCCTCACCTTGGGGAGTAAGGAAAGAGGGATTCTTTAGTAATGTAATGGCCTGTTATAGAAATAAAATGGGAGTATCGTGGATCTCTCATGAAAAATGAAATCAGTTCTAGAGATCTCATCATCATGGACTGGAATTGTTGCAGTTAGTCAATAAACATTTGGTAAGCATCTGCTACATAAAAGCATTGTCCTCAGTTCTGGGAGAGATAAAAACACAGCTAAGACATGGGCCAGCCTTCGTGTTGTTTCTGGTGTAGTAGGGGATGGGACACAAACATAGAGAATTAAACAATATTGTATGGAAAGTGCAAAATGAAGTGGTGTGAGAGGTCCTAGAGATGGTGGTGTTACTGATCAGGTGATCAGGGAAGGCTCCATAGAAGAAGTGACGATAGAACTGTGCTTTTAATAAATAGTTTTCAAGAAGCAAAACTTCCACAACTAGGGGAGAATGTTAGGAAAGACATGAAAATGGAAGCGTGTTTTCATGAAAAAGAGAGTAGTCTGATTTTGCTGGGTCAGTCATAGAGGAGGGATAATAGGAGATGAGATGGGAAAGTGAAGACTGATGCCAAAATATTGAGAGTCTTAAAAGCAGCTAACAGAGAAGTATGGATTTATTCAGTAGGCAATAGGGATCCACTGAAGGGTTTTTTTTAAATTTTATTTTTTATTCTGAATTTAATGAATACCAACCCAAAAAAGAATGTTTCCTTAAATAAAGCAGAACTGAAAAAGAAGGTTATATCTGAAACTGAGAATATTCATTACATGTAGCTTGCTGTTTAAGTATATGATAATTCAGTCACTTCCAGAGCAGTCTGCTTGTATTTCCTTAAAAACTTCAGTTTTTTATGTATTTTTAAAAAATGCTTCAATGACCCTCTTTCTTTTTTTTAAATGTCTATCCTCAGCTCTCCTCTCTTCCCACCCACCAACTTCCCTTAAAAAAAAATTATCCATAAAATAAATTATCATTGAAGCATTGCAAATCCACACATTTGCCCCCACATATCTCTATATATCTTTGTACATAAAAATGCATATGCACACTGTACACACACACACACACATACATACATACACGTATACACATATACATCATTCTACGCCTAGAGTATATCACCCCGTTTTCAGGAGGTCTGGGTTGTGTACTTCATTATAAGTCCTTTGGAGTCACGGTTGGTCACTGCAGTTATCAGAGTTTTATCATAAATCTTTCATTTTTGTTTTTCTTTACAGTATTGTCGTTACTGTATGAACTGTCTTTGTTTTGCTTACTTTACTGTGTATAAGTTCATACTGGTTTTCCCAGGTTTGTTTTTTTCATGATTGAAGTATTCCCAAGTTTTTTTTAATTGTTACTTTTGTCATTTCTCATGGTGCAATAACATTACCACACAAGTTTTCAAAAGAAATGAATAACATGACCAAATCTATGCAAATGAAAGCTTTTTTTTTGTCTTTTAGAAATCAAATGTTTTATTGAAAACTTGATAGTCTTCTAAACTTTAAGAACCATTTGATGTTTAATTTCAGTGAATAAAATGTAAACATCTTCCCTTTTCCTCCACATCTATTATTACCAACTTACTTTGCTCCCTTTTATCTTTGTAATCACGTTTGTTTATTTTGTCTTTCATGATCATCTCTTTCCCTTATTTAGGTAAGAATTTTCCCCCTCTGTCTCTCCCAGCCATAGTTTTAAACATATCTCCTTCCTTTGTCCTCTAAATTTTAATGATATGACCATTAAATTATTTATACATTTGTAATTTATCATGGCTCATGGCATAGTGTAGTTGTCTAATTCAGGAGTTCTTAACTTGCTTGTGTGTGTCACAGACTTCTTTGGCAGTCTGGTGAACCCTCTGGACCCCTTCTCAGAATATTTTTAAATATGTAAAATAAAATACATAAGATTACAGATTAAATGAGTTATGTTGAAGCAGAGCTACTGAATACATTTTTAAGACAAATTCACAGACCCCAGATTTAGACCTAATTTCTTCTGGACTACTTTCTATTTTTCCCAGTAATTTTTGTTATATACAAAGTCCTTACCCTAGTAATTAGTGTCCCTGGTTTTATCAAACATTATACTACTATATTCAGTTGTTTCTAGGTGGTGTTGACTATCTCATCTCTTCCACTGGTCAGTTTTTATATTTTTTAGCAAGGACTAGATGTCTTGATGATCACTTCTTAATAGCATAGTTTGAGATCTGGTACTGCCAGGTTCCCCCCACACACACACTTTTAAAAAATATCCCTTTTAGGGGCAGCTAGATGGTGTAGTGAATAGAGCATCGGCCCTGGAGTCAGGAGGACCTGAGTTCAAATCAGGCCTCAGACACTTGACACTTACTAGCTGTGTGACCTTGGGCAAGTCACTTAACCCCAGTTGCCCTCCAAAAAGCAAATATATGTATGTATGTATGTATGTATGTATGTATGTATGTATGTGTGTGTGTGTATGTGTATATGTATGTATGTATGTATATACATATATATAAAGATTCTTGACCTTCTGTTCTTCCAGATGAATTTTGTTATATCTGTAAAATAATCTCTTAGTAATTTGATTGGTATGGCATTAACTTTGTAAATTGGTTTTAGATAATATCATCATTTTTTTATCATAGTGGCACAAATCAACTATGAGCAATTAATATTTCTCCAGTTATTTAATACTTTCTTATTTCTTCCTTATTCCAGTAAAGTGTTTTGTTGGTGTCATCATATGTCCTGAGCATGTTGGTAGATAGGCTCTCAGATACTTATATAATCTGAATAAAGTTACTTTGTAGTAGTTTGTATTTACCATATTTACTTTGAAGAGGGTTGGGTTTTGTTTTGTTTTGTTTTTCAGTATCACCTTGCCAGATTTTATTTGTAACATACAGAAAGGCCGATGATTTTTGTGGGTTTGTTTTCTATGTTAACAACTAAGAAAATTTATTCTTCCGGTGATATGAAAGACACATCATTGCAGGGAAAGAGGAAAGGTGGGAAGGCTTTTTGGCAGGTTGTTGCAAGGATCGAGGGAGTTGTCCTGGGGTGGTGGCTGTGAGACCAAAAAAGAGGGGACAGATCTGTGTGAGATTATAGAGGTCAGCCTGACAGGACTTGGTAACTGATTGGATGTGAGAGTTAAGTTAGTGAGAAAAAACAAAGACAACCTTAAAGTCTTTATGGGGGAATCTGAGTACAAGCTGCACAGGTAACACAGGAAAGCAGTGTTGTAGCCTTGCCTAAATGTCTTCTCTTGCAGCAGCTGAGTGGTTTTTCTCTCATGCCTCTGCTAGGAGCAGTAGAATTTGTAGGCTGTCCCTTTGCTACAGTCACACAGAACTCCCTGCCTTTGAGGTTTACTATGTCCTTTGTTATGAACCAGTGCAATTTCTACTCACAGGTTTTCTGAGGTTCACTATGTGGTTCACAGTTTCCCTTTCTTTCCAGACCCCTGTGGTTTTACTTGGTACTTTACTATACATCTCTATCTCCCCTAAAATACTTGGGCCTCCAGTTAATCTCTCTTCTGAACTCCTGTGAACTTTTACCTTCCCTCTGTCTTAGTATTTGCAAGGATAACCATATCCTTGTTCCCTCATAATTGTTTCATCTCCATGATCCATAACTAGAATTTCTCTCCCCAGTCATAACCTACCTTTTAATCTTTCCTTCTGCCTCCTAAGTCTAGCCTGCATTGTCACTGTAACTTCCAGCCTCCTTCTCACTTCCCATATTCCCGCCGTCACCCCTGTTCTGACCCTTCTTTCTTTTCTTCAGACTTGACCTTGTAGTTGACTCAGTCATCCCTGTATCATCTGCTGTCTCTGCATCCCTCTCTGTCCTATCAGCAGTTTCACCCAGCCACTCCCACTATCTGCCTTCTGCGTTCTAACTCTTGTTTGCCAAACACTTTTGGAGAAAATTAACTGACCGGTGACTTAATTCATTACAAATTTTTCTAATTTCTAAAGGGTTCTCATTGTAGCAAAGAAGTTCTCTTATTTTTCCTTGACTGACTTTCACACTCTCCGCAGTCGCTGTTCCCAGCATCTTCTTCCCAGACCACCTCCATTATTATCTCCTGCCATATTTACTGAGAAAACAGAAATCACCCACCCTACA
Source organism: Gymnobelideus leadbeateri (assembly GCA_011680675.1). Lineage (NCBI taxonomy): Eukaryota > Metazoa > Chordata > Mammalia > Diprotodontia > Petauridae > Gymnobelideus > Gymnobelideus leadbeateri. Next base: position 50,938 of record WOXC01011578.1, read on the forward strand.
CTCCCTCATCTCCTCAGCTCCAGCACTTAGAAATCTCTTTTCACTTACCCTTCTCTTCTCCTTTGGCCTAGACTCTGAGGAAGACGTTAACTCAGTCAGCCCTTCTCCTTATGCTCCTGAGCCTGTCTTCTCATACTCTTGGGGCCTTGGTTCTCTTCAGCATTCCCCCTCCCATCTCCTATCTGTCCCTACAAATATGGTTCTCCCTGATAGCTGAAGAAAAAACAAACAGCACTTTTACTGGACTCTGCTTCTCCCCAAAGCATCGGTCCTGTATCTGTTCTTTCCTTTTTGCAGCCAGATTTATAGAAACGTTTGTCTGTACTCACTTCCTTTTCCTCAGCTCCCACTTCTCCATCCCTCACCATTAAGTTCCAGACTATGCCACTCAGTGAAACTGCTCACTCCATAGTGAACATGTTACTAATTAGCTGCTGTGTCTGATAGTCTCTTGTCTGGTCTCTGCAGCATTTGACATGGTTGACATCTCTTTCTCCTTTTTGAGTTTTTGTGATGCTCCTTTTTTTCTGATTCTTCCCTCACTTGTCTCACCGCTCCCTCTCAGTTTTCTTTGCTGACTTATTATCTGGTTCCTGCCAGCTTCGCTTGGGCATATCTGAGCTCTGTGTCCTAGAGCCTATCTTTTCTCTTTCTGTATCTTCAGATAGGTGGCTCAGTGGATATAGCGTTGGTTCTGGAGTCAGGGAGTCCTGAATTCAAATACAATCTGAGATATTCACTAGCTTTGTGACCTTGGGCAAGTCACCTAATCCTGTTGACCTTAATCCACCAGAGAAAGAAATGACAAACTGTTCTGGTATCTTTGCTAAGAAAACCTCATGAAGAGTTGGACATGACTGAACAACTGAACAGTATTCAATGATTTAATCAGCTCCTGTGCATTTAGTTATTACCTTTATGCACATGACTCCCAAATCTCCATATCCAACAGCCCCCCTTCCTTTCTTGAATTTGAGTCTTGTTTCATCAACTCCTGCAAAATATCGCCACTTGGATGTCCCAGAGGCATCTCAAACTCATTGTGTCAAAAATGACACTTGGTCTTTCCTCATAAAACCTACCTCTATTTCTAAATTACCCATTCTGTTGAGGATAATACTATCTACTAATCCACATTCACAACCTTAGAGTTATCCTGGGGTCTTCCCAGTGTGTGTGTGTGTGTGTGTGTGTGTGTGTGTGTGTGTGTCTCTCTCTCTCTCTCTCTCTCTCTCTCTCTCACACACACACATAAACACACTCCACCACTTCTTGGCCTTCCTGCCTCTTTCCCCTTCCTCTTCGATCCTCACATACGGAGGCCAGCCCGGTACTCTTAAAGCACAGGGCAGTCTGCATCATTCCACTTCTTAGGAAGCTTCAGGAGTTTTTATTGCCTCTAGGATCAACAGCCAGCTCCTGTGCTTGGCATTTAAAGCCCTTCTTCACAATCTCACTCCTGCTTGTCTTTCTAGATTGGCTTCCCATCACCGTCCCTCACACATACTACACTTTCAGCAAAACTAACTTGCCCTTGTCCTTGCACAGCATTTTCCCTCCTCTGTCTGACATTGAACTGACAGTCTGTCATGCCTGGGAATGTTCTCATGCCTCACTTCTAGTCCCTTCAAGGCTAGACTAAAATCCCAGCTCCTGATACAGAAGCCCCTGGAGATCTCCCTCCCCAGGTGTCAGTGCTTCTTCCTTCCCAAAGTAACTCTGTATTTTGTTTGTGTTGTCACATCTCCTCTCTCCTCTTGTTTGATTATTTTGTCTTTATCCCCAGACCTTAGGGGGGTTGATTTGTGCTTGGTGAGTGCTTAACCACACCTGTTGAAATGAACTGACTAATAAGCTGTGTCTTTGTACCTCCTCTGCTTCTAGACATGAAGTCTGCCGAGTAATTTGTTAGTACTCACCCTCTCTAGTTATGGAAACACTGTTACCTTCTGTACATCATCCTTGTATGTATTTCTCATCCTTTTGTTTGCACCTGTACTACATTTTTATTTTTCTTATAAAACCTTCTGTTTAATATGAAACCAGATTTCAGCATCTCAGAACATAGAAAGCTTGTTGGCAGCCTTTTTGAGAAATGTGGGAGTGGGCACATGGTACAGCTGCTGAGATATTAATCACCAACGTAGTGCAGATACAACTCAGTGCCGACAGAAATGTCCTATAGACTTGGCCGGGAAGGCATCCATGCTCCATCTGGTGGCAGCTGGCAGGGCATTTTAGGATGCTGCTTGATATCCAGTTTAACATCTTAAATGGGACCATCCACTAACTGAAATGCCCTGCTTGTTCAATGGAAAGAAACCAGAATGACAGAACTGCTTCCTAGACTACTGAAGAATTGCATAGTGCTAAGTCATAACTATTGCAATGTGAGGGGACTTGGCAGTTTAAGAATTCGAAACCTCCACAGGGAAATGGGGAAAGTTTACTTGTTTTGCAATTGGAGAAATAGAATTTTTGTAGGAAACAAACTATATAACCTGGAGAGCTTACCTATTCAAGAATAGAGGGAAGGTCCTCACTTTCTCATCAGTGGGGATCATAGCTCTCTCCTGATTAAGAACTTTTCTAGTTTTCTATTCCCTAATGGATCAAATCATAATTTCTTTTTTTTACTTTGAATTGGGGGCCGCTAAATACTCCACCATAATCTGGTCCTGTCCTACTTGCCTGATCTTATCTCCTGTTATTCCTCAGTGGTCTATGAACTTAAAGGCAAATCCTTTCTGTGAGGATGCCCTGGCCTTTCATTTGGAGGCCCTTGATTCTTATTGTATGCTTGTCTCTGGCTTTACCCTGGTCTGTCTTAGACCTACTAGCTTCTGACCTTTTCTCATCTTCTTTCCCTAAGGCTATAAAGCCCTCTGAGCAGCTTTCCTCTAGTACTCTACACCTGTCTCAGGTTCCTCTTTCTCCTTTAAACTTTTTTTAATAACTTAAACTTTCCATTACCCTTCCCTTCTTGAAATCCTTGGCACTTAATGTCTGTACCACTTATTTAGGCACAGGATTATACTCATTTTAGTGCTTTATCATGTAATGGAATTTTGAAGGGACCCCAAAGACTTGTCCTCACCAGTCTGGGTCAGGGTCACATAATAGCAGTAAAGAGTCAACCAAGAGTGAAACAAGTTGCCATTTCTTTCAGCCAGCCAGGGCAGATCTAAGAGGGCCGATAGTCTACTCTGAGCATGACTACATAAGGTTCTCCTTACAGAGATTTTTAGGGCAGCTTTCATGAGTTAAACATTATTCAGAGTAACAGTGTGGAACAAAGAAAAGAAAGATACTTATTCATAAAACATAGGTGGTTATACAAAAAGATAGTATACTTATTGGGGAAAATGTGTGTTCTTAGCTGTTGGAGATGGATAAGGGCATTATTGTTTGAGTATAGTTGGTCTCACTTAAAGAAATCTGCCCGTTGGACCACACAGGAAATAGGACTTTCCCATAACTCTAGGATCCTTTACCTTCAGTAACTAAATCTTTTGGTTCCAAGAGGTGAGAATGAGAACCTGAAGGACCCTAACTGCTGTGACGGTGCCCTGCTCACAATAAAATAGTTGAAGTCAGTGCCTGGAGTTCTTTTGGGAGGGTTGTGGGAAGGGGAGGATCTTTGCTCACTTGTCTCATAATCACATATTTTCCAGTGTTGTTCTCTTTTTAAATTGTTATTATTTATTTATTATATCATAATATTATTTATTATCATTACATATTTTATGTATGTTATCTCCCTGACATGATAAGTTCCTTCAAGTGCAGGGATCAAGTCACAAATTCCCCTTGTATCCCACAGTATTTGGCGTAATTGAGCACTACTAGGAGCTCAGTAAGTGTCTGTTGAATTGTATCAAGGGCAGATAATGTAGAGTGGGAAGTTTGTTATTTATGAACTTTAAGATAAGGATCTATCTTAGGAGCCTCTCCAACCCTGTTGCTGGCCACCTCTTCCCTGCAGCTGATCACATACCATTTTAGACTGTAGCTCAGTCCTCCATTCCAGCACATTAAATTAACAGTAACAGCAGGAATTCTAATGGACTTGCCTTCCAGTACAAAGACACTGCTGCCTTCTCCATTGTCCTTCAGTGGATCTGGCTTCTCCTCAGGTTTCTAATGGCTTAGTTCACAACTCAGCCAACCCTTTTCATTCTATGCCCTCTTGCGCATGTCCTCCCATTAATTCTCCTGGACTGACCTCTTTTCATGTAGAAATATGTTATTGACCCATACATGCCAGGAAAAGATTCTAATTTTTTTTACTGATACAAGTTGATTTTTCTGACTTTAGGTCTAGGTATGTCTCTCTAACCATTATAGTCTTGAGGTACTTATCACTGTGTATTTGAGGGTACTTATCATTGTGTACATTTATGTTTGAATGGTGCAATAAGACGGATAGGACTTTTGGAAATGTTGCTGATCATATTTTCTAATCAGAATTTCATCTTGTTCTGTTTCAGGTACTGGTATCTCGGACCATTAAAAATCAAAGCTGCTCACTTTTTTAGTACTCTTAAGGTAAGTAAAACATGAAACATGGAAAATTACAATTAGAAGGATTTTTCTCATTTTGTTTGTAGTAGAAAAGGGAAATGGGGGTGAAAGGGACATATTTCATCTCATTTTGCAGGGGAACTTCATATATACAAGATTGCATCTCCAAAACAGGAAATACACAGTCTTTTTGCTTACAAGTTGTCTTCTCTCATACCTACCCATTCACTTTCACCCCTGACCCCATCTCCCCTTCTAACACTACTTAACCTATGTATTTACTTTCTACTGTTGTAGCTGACTTATCTTTGTGTAGATATCTATGTATCTGGAAAAATGTGCATATGTTTATGTATACATATGTACCTAGACAGACTTGTCTGCATTTGTGTTTAGATGTGCATCTCTGTGTATTGTCAACAGATCTCAAATTGGGATAGACATAGATTGTTAATATTATGTATAAGCAAAAGGATAAATGGGAGTTGATGTGTGAAGGGAAAGTCAAAATAACTAACTGGATTTTTAGATTGTAAAGTCTGGGTAGAAATAGACACATTTCTTAAGAGGTAGTTTCAGAAGGCTTTTAACCTGGGATCTGTGAACTTTAAAATATATATATAATTTTAATATAGTTCATATCAATGAAACCATGTTTCAGTATAATTAGGTTTTTTTTTTTAGTCCTATGTATTTATGCATTTAAAAACACTCTGGGGAAGGATCTACAAACTTTTAACAAAAGGGTCCATGACTCAAAGGATTAAGACATTACTTTCTATAGATGAGACAGGGTTAAAAAGCTGTTTATGTGGAGGAAGGAAATAAAGTTGTAGGATCTGAGGCCACAAAGGGTTATCTGGAGTGTGAGATTTTGGTGGCAGTAAGTCACTTACCCTCCCAATGCTCAGGCAAGTCTCTGAGGTTGTCATTTGCAGAGAAGGTGCCAGCCTGCACTGGTGAAAAAGGAAGTTCTTCATCAGGAAGTTTCCTTTCTCTCTAGCCCTGAAATCACAGGTCTAGTTCCTATCTCTCTGCAAAGGAAACACAAGATGTCTTTGCCTGGGACGCTCTTCAATTCTTGAGCCCAAGTGACTCTTTTAAGGATTTCTTTTTTTAATATTAGGACATTTTATTACATGTTGTTTACAGGCACATGCGCGCACACACACTCACTCACACACACACTCACTCACACTCACACACCACTCAGCTCTGCTAAACTCAGAAGTTCAAAGGCTAATTTTGTGAGAGACAAATGAAACCAGAGATGGCCTAATTTGGAAGCAGAAAATTAGTATCTTTGTCTTTCCCTTATAATACTTGATGTAACTCAGTACTTTTGTTTTTATTAACATCTGTATATGTGAATTGAATTTGCAATGGAATGATTCTCCCCACACACGTAGTAATATTAGCTTTACCTTCTGGGTATGTAATCTTCATGATTTTTCCCTGTCCTAAGAAGAAAGACTGTCATGTACTAAATTGTTGGTTTGAAGGAAGGATTCCTTAAATCTCTTTGATGAGGAATCAGCTTTAAGGATTCAGTCTTCAAATTCCTTGTAAGGCCACGGATTTCACAGGGAAGAAAAGGGGATTGTTACCTTTCTGGCCAAGATCTCCCAGGAGCTGCATTTTTTTAATCTTCATGTTAATCTAGGAGTGGCCTCAGACACATCAGGCCTCCATCTCGTATGTGGGACCCACCGAGAGGCCACCCAGTGAACCAGAAGAGAAGCCTCCCAGGCCTGCTTTATACAGGAGGATATTCCGAAGGCTTGCATCATACTGGACACGTTCTCAGGATGGTGAGGGATATTATTTTAGAGCACTGGGATACCCTCTTTCTATTCAGAAGTGCCCTCAAACAGCTTCCCCAGTCAATCAGTCAGCATTTATTATGTGCCTACCATATGTACAGACACTGTACTGACTGTAAGGAATACAAATAGAGTGAAACAGTCCCTTATCTTGAGGAGGGTGCATTCCAAAAGTAAATATAGAGACATTGCTCAATCTGGAAAGACCTTCAAAGGTCATCCTCTACTTCTAGTCAGCACAGGACTCAAACTGCCAAATAAATTGGTCTGAGTTCTTTTCTGCCCCAGCAGTATTCATTACATGGCAGCATGCTAAGCCCGATGGATGGTAATAAGAACCTCATGTGTTGTTTTGTTTTTGTGGCAAAGAATGGGTCCCCTTTTCTTTATTCCTTTTGCTGCTGCTCTTTTGCTGTTAGAATGTTTCCTGCATGGGTCTTCCACAGTGACTCTGGCTCTCCCTCTCCTCTGTGTATAAGTGAGGTGTGCAATAAATAAAGCAGAGGAAGCAGAATGAAGTGCAGCTGAGCAGCTGACAGCCCCAGTCATTTATTTTGCATTGGTAGTAGTGGAGCACTAATGGAAGCAATTGACCTGTGCCTAATGGATTCACACAGCCGTCTCCCAGAAGGTAAAGCCAGAGGAATGGAAAGAAGTGCAGCTGTCCACCCTTGAATTATCCATCACAACACGGAACAGTCGACCCGACTTGACGGTAAGAGGGTCATGTTGTAAATCAAAATTTTGTGTCCTTAAGTGAGGCATCATTGGTCACTTGGTTTTTCTACAACTCATTATTTTGGTTTGTACCATGTAAATGAGTGAAAGGGTAGAGATGAAAGGGTCAGGATGGAGTGGGGGGAGATGTTTGAAGGGGGCCATGACATACCAGTGTGGGATGAGGCTAGAGAGACGTGGAATCGTAGAATGTCAACGCTGGAAGAAACCTTAGGGGACGTGGACTTTAATGTTTTATTTTCTAGGTGACAAAGCTGAGGCCTAAGGAGGTGAGGTTTCTTCTGGAGCCTCTGACTAGGATCCAGATCACCTGATTTCCAGTCCAATTATCTTCCTGTCATACCATGGTACTTCATATGACTGGGGAAGATGGTTGTTTTAAAGATTCCTGGGCTCTAGTAAAGAATTCTGACCTAGCAAGTGTTAGCTTAGAGCAGTTTTCAACTTTTCTGCCCTGGAGGCCACTTTGACAGAGCACAAGGCCACCCTATAAACTATCAGCCCCTTCAATTCACTCTTGTCAGTATAAATTTTAAAACACAGTTTTATGTGATATGCATTGTGATCCACCCCAAGGACCTAGATTATATATTTTAGAATCTCTGATTTAGAGAGTTCCAAGATGATTGTTAAAGTGCCTCAGATTTTTTACATTGCTGAACTAACAGAAAAAGCATATCCTCTGTGTCACTTGATGTGATAGATAATATTAGCATCATAGATGGACTCGAATGTAAAAACCAGTGAGATCACAAACTAGTTAGCCCTTCTACAAATTAGCAGGTGCCAACAAAGAGGATGATCAAGATAAATATGCTTTTGTTAAGTCTAAAAACTAATTTAAATAAACTTTCATTTTATTCATTCATATGAATAATAGTTCTTATATAAGGCTACCAGTGTTTTAGAAGTTGGGAAGAGTTGAAAATTTTCCTCTTTCTACCAGGATGTGCCACATAAGCATTTAGAGACTGTTTTTATCATTGTGTCTCCACCCACTCTCTCTGTTGGCTTTACCTTTACATCTTTGCTGTTTGTATCTGTGCAGAAGGAGAAGTGGCATCGAGATCTAGATAGCATATTTGTCTGTTTGGAATAAGTTGGCCTTTAATTGTAATTTGAATCTAAGTTAAAATCAGGCACAGAAAGAGGAGAAAAAGACCCCCCAGGGTGCAGATATGATAGATATTCTTTTATAGGCCATCTAAGAAAAAGTCAATGCAGTTTAATTTTTTTTTTTAAAGCAATTGGGGTTAAGTAACTTGCTCAAGGTTACACAGCTAGTCATTATTTATGTGTGGGTGCTCATTTTCTGAGGCCGGATTTGATCTCGGGTCATCCCAACTCTGAGGCCGGCGCTCTTACTCACTGCGCCACCTAGCCGCCCCTTTAGGGCAATTGGGGTTAAGTAACTTGCCCAAGGTTACACAGCTAGGTTTTTGTTTGTGTGGATTAAGTGTCGGAGGCCGGCTCCGAACTCAGGTCCTTCTGACTCCAGGGCCAGCGCTCTATTCACTGTGCCACCTAGCCGCCCCTAATTTTTAAATAAAATTAAACATTAAAAAAATAAATTTTAAATATTTCCTTAGTTCTCTTTGTCACCACTGTCTTAGCCTCATAGGCAGAGGATGCTATCTAACTTCTACATCTGCCCCTGTTACCATTTTGGACAGATTATAAGTTACTATTGGGAAGCTCAGTGATATCTTCTTAAATCTGACGTATAGTGTCACCATCTCACAGCTTCTGGGTGGAGAGGAGTCCCTTGTGATTCCAAATGCCACCTCAATCTTGTCATTTCCTGGTGTAGCAGTTGCCAGTAGAGACAGAGCCATCTTCTACTTTATAAGACCCACCATTTCTAATCAGAGCTACTGCTAGACCCAAGCAGTCAGGCTGATCAGAATAAGGCTGGTCAGGAAGAATCAAGACTAGGAATCTGATTATATAGGAATATATCAAGTTTTATAGGTTAGATTAGCATAAGGTTGTGTTCCACAGGAGCAAATGTAATTGGATAGGTCAGTTGGATACCTTAGGTCAAACAGATAAAGAGTAGAGTTTATAGAAGGCAAGTTAAGGCATGAAAGGCCAGTATAGTAAGCAAATAGGAGACCTGGGGCACAGAGATCACAGCACCAGCAAGTAAGAGACACCAAGGTGTTCCCTGATCAAATAGATTGCATTTCTTTCTTTCTTTCTTTCTTTCTTTTTTTTTTTTTTTTTTACTACGGTTACTGGTTTTGTTATGCTCTAGGATGTCCCTATGACCCTTGCAAAGAAGCTTTTGACCACTCCCACCCAGAAAGGGAATAAAGTAATTACTGGGATTTTTTTGATAGAAGAAAGACAGTATGGAATAATGGGTAGAACTGCCCTAGGAGTCAGGGGGACTTGGGTTGAAATCTTGTAGGACCTCTATTATCTGTATGACCATGAGTAAGTTACTTCTCTGAACTTCAGGCAACTATCCAAGTTGTAAGCAGATTACAGTATGAATTGGTAGAACAAATTCCCAGACTGACAGAATCACAGGTACTTGAAATACTGCATATGGTAGCTACATGGAGCTGTGAACCCAGGAGCTGCATTACCCTGGACAAGTCACTTAACTTGAGCCTCAGTTTCTTTATCTGTAAAAAGGCAGTAATAATAGTGCCTCTCTCAGAGAGGTCTTGGGAGGCTCAGCATAAAGCACTTTGTGAGCCTTTAAAGGGCTGTGTGTATTATTATTATTATTATTATTTTGTTATTCACGCCCTCAGATAAGTCATAAGTTTTCCTGAATATTTCCCAACTCACTTGGTGCAGGAAAGCAGGAATTGAATTGAGGGGTGCTCAGATAGTCCTGTGACCAGAAGAAAGTAGGCCATTGGCTGCATGTGAACCCTGTGTGAGGGTGACTGGCATATTTTCATGGAGAGCTGGGCTTCCACTGCTGACCATTGCCTTACTATGAATCCATCACCAGCAGGTTGTAAAGAGAGAGGCGTGCACAAGGTGGCCACAGAAGGCATCCTTCTTCCCATAAATTATACCATACAACTCGTGTGTGGCTCTCCATATGGTGGCATCAGTAACAATGGAGAATCTGAAAAACTCTTCCATGACATAAAAGGGACTAATTAAAAGGAAGGGCTGCATATTGGACCAGGGATTACATTCATAATGTTAATAATTATTATTTTTAGTGACCAGTCTGCCATGAATATCTCTGAATTATTTTGGCTTAGGAAACAAGAAACAGAAGTGAAAGCCAGGGTCCTTGGAGGAAAACATCACAGGCACACTTCTCAGCTGTAGAGCATGAGCCCCCTCCTGCCAGACTGTAGAGTGTAAAATCCATGAGAGCAGGGGCTGTGTCCTGCCTGAACTTAGCTTCCTCCCTCACCTACCGTGAGGCTTTCCCCACATTCAACATTTACTGAAGCCTTACTGAGTTGAATTGAACCTCCTTTGGCCATGAATGATCCAGGGATAATACCCAGGCTAAATCATTTTAGCTGCAGTGTTAGAAATACATTAATAAAAGTTTTCTGAACTCTCTTTCTCAGGGCACAGAAGATTTCATGAACATTTGCATTGAACCAGAGACTGTCAGTAAAAGTGACTTCATAAGTATGGGGTAAGTGCAAAGGAAAGGCTGGTTTGGGGAGTGCAGGGGGTGAGGTTTTAGACCCTAGTGTTCTCCACATTCACCAATGGTCTTAAGAATCAAAAGAAAGAATCTGATGGAGTTGTTTTTTTTCTTCTGATATTATTTCAGTTTAACTTTACAGATTGGACCTCCATGCATGACTCCTCTGCCACCTCCAGGGTCCTTTATGAGGAGATCATACATACTTCATACCAGCCTTAGCTTTTAACCTACAATAAAAGGGAGAGAATTTAGTGACCAGCTCACCCTTTTCCTTTCCCAGGACCATTAATCAACCATCAAGCATGTAGTAAATGCCTCCTGTGTACTGGGGATTGTACTAGGCATGTTGGCTATAAAGCCAGAAGTGAAGCAAATCCCTGCCTTCAGTCTGGTCTGGGAGCTTCCATCTGAACAGGAAAGACACCATACCATGTTTTTATATACACAACATACCAAACAGATAAAGGGAAATTGGGGAGGGGAAGATCACAAAAGGCCTTGTGCAGAAGGATCCTTTGGAAACCCCACCCCTGCCAGACCTTAGATCACAGACCCCTTCCCCAGGCCTTCACTGCTGCTGTGCTCCTGGGCCAGTGGAGAGGCTTTACCTGGCACTTGGTTGGTTTTCATTCTCAGTGCTCCCTCTACTGCCTAAAGAAGGGAGAAGCACATTCATCTGCAGCAGGGTCCCTTGGTTACTGTTGGATCCACAACTCTCAGCTTTGGCAGCAGGAAAGGCCTCACTTGAGTGAGTGCCATTCCTAATTGGTACAGAATCTTCATCCTCTGGATACAGCCTTGGGTTTATCTGCTGTATGTGGAAAATGCCTTTGGTTTTCCTGGAGAACAGATAGAAACCATGGTTTCTTTCTGTTGTCACTGAAGCCAGATAATGATGAAATCCCCTGTCTTTAAGTCTGGCATGTAGTGATAGGATTAATTTTCCCTCCTGATCAGCTAATTGTTTTGTGCCAGGTTTTATCTCGTGCAGTTTGAGGACAGGAGCACATCCTTGTGATGGAGTGATTCTCTTGTATTTATGGATTTTTGGAAGGGGTAGGAAAAGAAAATCATGTGTGCTACTGGGTTCCTCCAAAAAAGGAATATCTTATCCATATTAGGACAGTTGGAACTATGAGGGCAGGAGCAGGAAAAGGGGAGTAGGGACAAGACCTGTGATTTCATTAGTAAAGGGAACTCCCAGATGAGGAAACAGTACAGGTCAGCAGCTTTTCTGCAACCTAGTCTTAGGGAGTGGCCTAGGACACCAAAATACTAAGTGACTTGCTCACAGTTCACAGCCAGCATGTCAGCTATGGGACCTGAACACAAATCTTCCTGATTCTGAAGCTAGCTCTCTAGCTACTTTCTCATCAAAAGATAGAGACATGGTATAAAAGTGAGTGTGTGTGTGAAAATTAAATTTACTATTTAAAAAAAGGAACATGAAGACTTATCTGGCTTAGGTAAGAAGAGTTTGATGGACCATCTTTACTAGTGGGATCATAAAGTAAAGAGAGTCCCTTGAATCTGGCTTGTGGAATAAGTTATTCTTTTTTTTTCTGGCCTCTCCTTCATTGAAAGGCTTCATTGCTGTTATGATCCCTCTTGAAATCCACAAATTAGTTTGAGACAAAGCCAAGAGACCAGTTTTTCTCCTCATTCTGCTGCATTGAGGAAATAATTTAAACTTTCTGGGTTTCTATAGCCTCATCTTTAAATAACAGGGAAGAAGAGAGACTAGAAGATCTTCAAGTCTTTCAGAGCTCCAAAATTCTGATTCTAATTTAATTTGGAAGGACTAAGGGAAAGACCATTTACCTTTAGCTCTGGTATCTTTATTGTCTTGAAGTATTATTAACATGATTGTGCTTTTTACTTAGCTAAAAGAATATTGAGAGAGAAGCCAAGGGTTTGGGTTTGGTTTTTGGTTTGGTTTTTTTTTCCATTTATTTGAATCCTTTTAGTCAGTATTGTACTCAAAGAATTCTGAAGTTACTCAGCCAGAGCCTGTATTCCAGTTGTATCACTTCTACAGTGCCTATACTGGGAGAAAATATTTCCCCTTTTTCTCAAGTCACTCTTCCTTTTATTTTTTTCCCAAGATTTCTGCTAGTAGTTGTCTGACTTTTGCCCTCTCTTTTGGTTTCTCCTATTTTTCCTGTTGTCCCTCTCATCCCCACCTCCTCCATAGTTACCGTTCAGGTTTTTTAATTATTTTCTTTTCAAGAGTTACTAAGTCATTTGGTGATTTCCCAGAAATATTTTATTGAGATCCAGACTTTCAGCCTATGTTGTGTGAATCATACAGTGATTTGCTTGTCTGCCTACTGCAGATAATCCTAACTACAGACTACTGACCCTATAGCAGAGGAGACTCAGGGTGGGTGAAAGTTATTTTCTGTGTCATTCTCATTAAGAAAAACATCTGTGTGGGGTGGCTAGATGGCACAGTGAATAGAATACCGGCCTTGGAGTTAAGAGGACTTGAGTTCAAATCCGGCCTCAGACACTTGACACACTAGCCATGTGACTTTGGGCAAGTCACTTAACCCCAATTGCCCTCCAAAAAGCAAAAAAAAAAAAAAAAAAAGAAAGAAAGAAAGAAAAAGAAAAGAAAAATATCTACTTTTATTCACAAGGGAATGACATCAGTGCATCTGAATAATTAATAGCAGAAAAGGTAGAATAAGATCTAGGATTTCAAGACCTTTTTTAAAAATCTAGTGAAGGTTTCATATTTGAAGATATAATTTCACATTATAACTAGAAGACTAGGAAATAAACATTGGATTGATTCACTTAGATTTCTTATGTAATCTCACGTAAGCATCATGTAATCATGTAATCTCTCTAAGACTCTGTGTGATGACCCTGTCTATAGAACAGGTTGTTTGGACAATTCACACCTCAGTATTGTTAGGAGAAAAGTGCTTTGTAAATCTTAAAGCACTGTATAAATATGATTTAGCATTATTATTATTATAAGTAAAAGCACTTATAGACTATAAAGGGCTATACAAACAGAAGATATTTCTTAGCTATTCTTAGATGAACATCTGATTTGTTTTAGAGTAATCGTTTTCTTTTGATTGAGAAAGTGTTGCTGAAACCTAGTCTTATATCAAGGTTAAAGATGGCAGGGGTGGGGAAGGTCATGTTGTCTGTTTTATTGTTTTTTATTATTTTATCACAACACAGCTTAATTCTGATTTAGTTGATGAACTTCCTTTTAGATTATTTTAAGAGCTCAGGACATGAGCACAGGCAATACTACTTTGAATTAAAGAACTAATCTTTGTTATAGTGCACAGTCTTGTGTTCTCATATTGGCTTTGGTAATGCATTGTATTTCCAAGTCTTCAGAGCTGGGTGAGAATTTGTCTCTTAAATGAACAATGGCCACTATAGGCCTTCTTTGGCTGCCATGTTTGGTTATGTTTGGGAATTTTCTATCTTTGGCTTCTGTGTACTCAGGCCTTAGTGCTACCCTGAGTCTACTCCTTCATTGCATTGTAAATTCCTAATTACAGTTACTTCTGTCAGTTTCTAAGCTTGCTTTTTCCTACTTTAACAGAAGTCAGAAGATGAGAGACCCTCATGTGTGTCCTGAAGGCTCTGAGTACCTCCAAGCCAGCCAGTGTACATTGCTTCTTCCTGAGGTAAGAATTCAGGGGTAGCAGGCTTGCATCATCTGTCTTTTAACTCCTCTCAGGCAACATGGCATAATGGAATCAGCTCTAGATTGGAGCTGGAAGGCCTAGATTCAAATCTTACATTTACTAGCTGTGTGACCTAAGACAGGACACTCCCTCCGCCCCCTGCACCCTCTCAAGTATTCTCATCCATTAAATATGAGTAGCATTGTGTGTACTCCTCACTTCACAGGGTTGTTGTTAAGAAAATTACTTTGTAAAATGTAGAACATGTTATAAAATGCAAGCTCTTATTCTTATTCCTCCTTGGGATTGGGGTTTTTTCAGAGATCCTAGCCTCCAACATTGAAGGTCCTTCATCATTCTGCCTTAGAAAGGACAAGGAAAAGTCACTTCCAAGTCCAGGATTTGATATTTGCTTCCTGGGAGATTCTGATTTCTTTCTTTTTTTTTTTTAATTATTTAAAACATTTCTGTATTAGTCATTTCCTTTTTTTTGTTTGTTTGCCTTTTTTTTTCGAGGGCTATTGGGGTTAAGTAACTTGGCCAAGGTCACACGGCTAGGTTTTTGTTTGTGTGTTCGTTAAGTGTCTGAGGCCGGATCCGAACTCAGGTCCTCCTGACTCCAGGGCCGATTCACTGCGCCACCTAGCCGCCCCTGTATTAGTCATTTTCTATAAGAAAACTCGAATAAAAGGGGGGGGGGGGGAATCAAAGAAAGTGAAAAATAGCATGCTTTAAGTACATTTAATCAGTATCAGTTCTTTCACTGGAAGCAGATAGTATGCTTCATCATTAATCCTTTGGGATTGTCTTAGATCAATTTTTGCTGAGAATAGCTAAGTCATTCACAGTTCTTGATTAGACAGTACTGATGTTACTATCTACAATGTTCTCCTGGTCCTTAACTGTGTATCAGTTCATGTAAGTCTTTCCAGGTTCTTCTGAAATCAACCTGTTTGTACTTTCTTATTGCACAATAATATTCCATTATAACCACATACCACAGCTCGCTTAGTCATTCTTTACTTGGTGCGCATCCTTTTGATTTCCAAATCTTTGCCACCACAAAAAGAGCTGCTATAAATATTTTTTTACAAATAGGTCCTTTTACCTTATATACGGTATTACTGGGTCAAAGGGTTTACAGTTTTTTGTAGCCCATTGGGCCTAGTTCCAAATTGTTCTCCAGAATGGTTGGATCAATTCACAGCTCACAATAGTGCATTAGTGTCACAGTTTTCCCATATCCCCTCCAAAAGCCAACATTTTCCTTTTTGTGATATTAGCCAGTCTGACAGGCGTGAGGTAGTACCTCAGTGTTGTTTTAATTTGCATTTCTCTAATCAGTAGTGATTTAGAGTATTTTTATATGATTATAATTTTGATTTCTTTTTCTGAAAACTGCCTATTCATATCCTTTGACTATTTATCAATTGGGGAATGACTTGTATTTTTATGAATCTGACTCAGCTCTCTATGTATTTGGGAAATGAGGCCTTTATCAGAGATATGTATTGTAAAAATTTTCCCCATTTTCTACTTTTCTTATAATTTTTGTTGGATTGGTTTTGTTTGTGCAAAATCTTTTTAATTTCATATAATCAAAATTATCTATTTCATGTTTTGTAATGCTCCCTATCTTCTTTGGTCCTAAATTCTTCCCTTATCCACAGTGACAAACTATTCCATGCTCTCTTAATTTGCTTATAGTAGCATTTAATTTACTTATGTTATTTACACTTTTAGGTGTAAATCATGTACCCTTTTGACCTTATCTTAGTACCTTATCCCTTGATATCCTTGAGATTTTGTGATTCCAAATGAATTTTACTATTTTTTCTAGCTCTTTAAAATAATTTTTGATTGTTTGATATGGCACCAAATAGATTAATTTAGGTAGAATTGTCATTTTTTTTTTTTAAAGCAATTGGGGTTAAGTAACTTGCTCAAGGTTACACGGCTAGTCATTATTTATGCGTGGATGCTCATTTTCTGAGGCCGGATCTGATCTCGGGTCATCCAAACTCCGAGGCCGGTGCTCTTACTCACTGTGCCACCTAGCCGCCCCTTTAGGGCAATTGGGGTTAAGTAACTTGCCCAAGGTTACACGGCTAGGTTTTTGTTTGTGTGGATTAAGTGTTGGAGGCCGGCTCCAAACTCAGGTCCTTCTGATTCCAGGGCCGGCGCTCTATTCACTGCGCCACCTAGCCGCCCCTAGAATTGTCATTTTTATAATATTGATTCAGCCTACCCATGAGCAATGAATATTTTTCCAGTTGTTTAGATCTGACTTTATTTGTGTAAAAAGTGTTTCATAGTTGTGTTCATCATATAGTTCCTGGGTTTGTCTTGCAGGTAGACTCCCAAGTATTTTATATTGTCTACAGTTATTTTAAATGGAATTTCTCTGTATCTTACTGTTGAACTTTGTTGGTAATATTCTAATTTCATAAAATAGGTTTTCTTGATCTTTCCTGACAATTTATGATGATGTTTCCAATAAAAAAAATAGACTAGTAAGTGAAGATGTCCCTTTTCCCAAGTGACAAGTTAAAAC
Organism: Gymnobelideus leadbeateri; assembly: GCA_011680675.1. NCBI lineage: Eukaryota > Metazoa > Chordata > Mammalia > Diprotodontia > Petauridae > Gymnobelideus > Gymnobelideus leadbeateri. Next base: position 67,879 of record WOXC01011578.1, read on the forward strand.
AATTACTCAAGGTTACATATAGATTTCCATTATAATTCTCCATTGGAAACATGAAAATATACCTCTGTCAATATCTCCTGGAAACCTTCTAGTTCACCCATTTCCTAGCCCTCTTCTGTTTAGGGCTGACCTCAAGATCTCTCTCATTATCCTCCGGTAACAACATTACACCTCTAAATTTGCTGACGTGCAGTAACAGCCTTCATCTGTATTCTGTGTGATTTCATTAAAATCTGCTCCTTACAACATGACATAACTTGAACTCCTCTGTACCTTCTTTCTCCTGTACACATTGTCCTTGTTCTCCCTGCAGTCCTTCACAAGGGAAGGGATGAGGTATCCAATTTGCTGAGGTCCTTCCTCAAGTGTAGGTCTCTCGGTATGTTTGTTGTTGCTGAGTTGTTTTTCAGTGACCTGTGACTCTTCATGACCCCATTTGAGATTCTGTTGGCAATACCAATACTGGAGTGGTTTACCATTTTCTTCTCCAGCTCATTTTAGAGATGAAGAAACTGAGGCAAACAGGGTTAAGTGACTTGCCATGAGGTCAGATTTGAACTCAGAAAGAGGGGTCTTCCTGACTCTGGGCCTAGCACTCTGTCTCCTTTGCCATCTAGCTGCTCCCATTATATGATTAGCCCATCTCCTTTTCCAGTCATAGTTTGATCTAATAATTATTAATTATACTTCAATTCTTACATGATTTTTCATTGGTAGTTAGTGTCAACTTCCTTAAACCTGTCATATGCATTTCCCTTGCCCTGACTCTGAATTTTAATTCTTCGGAGGCAACTAAGCTTCCATAACTAGCCATGTAGCATCACATGTAACAACATTGACAAGATGAGCCTGTGTTTCTTGAAGAAGCTCAGGATGATTAAAAGTGCTACTCAGTGTCCCAAAGGAATCCCTCCCTCCCTCCCCCACTTCATCCTATTCATTTTTCCAGTGACCATTCACTATACAAGCTGATGCATTAGAGGTATAGATGGACCATCCAAGTGTACCTTGTAATTTTAACAAGTCATTCTCATCTACCTAGTTTTCCTATGTGAATATACAAAAAATTATTTGAATAATAATTGATCCAACTTAGAAAGATCTTCCCCCCTCTCAGCAATGGGGAATCCTCTTCCATTTGTGCGCCACACTGAGTGGTTACCCTCCACAATGGTGGCAGGTGTATGTATGTCTCCATGTTTTATGCCTCACTTAATAAAGTTTGCAGTGTTGTAACATCTCTTGTGAAATACTGTATGCTTTTGACATATGTATGGGATGTATAAGTGCCAAGAGTTAATGGAAATGGTTAAGACTGGAGTTACCTCAGTTTCAAGTCATATTCTCATGTTAGGATAAGTTCAGGGTTTTGAGGAACATTCCTCCTCATAGGGCTTGGGGAGACACTTGTACTGCCATGCTGTGCTGTGGCTGCTGAGTTCTCTGCTTTGGGATTCCTCTTCTCTGCAGGGAACAGGTGGGTCCTTCAGCATTGATAATGAAGAGTATGAAGCCATGCGTGTGGAGGTGACGCTGCTGCCCCAAAAGCTCCAGTTCTTCTGTGACCCACGGCAGAGGGAGAAGATGCTCCAGGGGCCTGTGCAATGACCATGGACAAGGAGACAGAAGCCAGCGGGGGAGGTCTTGCATGAACTTCGGCCCGTGCTCTGCTCCTGCATTTGGGCTGAGAGGTGGGACCACACTCTGAATAGCAGCACTGCTGTTGTGGGGGCTTCTTGGGCCAAGTGCCCTCTGACATGTGGAGCATCCCCGAATGTCCTATTTACTGTCTGTCATGTTTCCATTTTCCATTAAAAGTGTGCTTCAGTTTTTGTCTCAACAGTGTACCCTCTTGGATGTTGGTCTCCCATGTTGTATATCCTGACTTTCAAGAAGTTTCTTACGCTGCCATACAGCACATAATGAAATGGAAAAGGGCAGAGGCATTTTTTACCCCCAACCCCCAAAATGCTCCTCAGATGTGTCAGCAAGCCCAGGTGACCCTTCTCCCTCAAGGCAATGCCAATGGAATGGAAGGAAGTTCAGTCAGGTCCTACCCAGCTAGAAAGGGTTGAGTACAGGCTTGGTAGCAGACTGCTTCTCCCTGGGGCCAATCTGACCATCTTATGCCCACCATGGCTGTAAGAGATAGCAACCTCTGATCACCTACAGTAGAATATAATCATAGAGGGGTGTTTACATTATGGGAGTGTTCACACTGATAAAATTACAGTTCCTTCAAGTAAGTATTGAAGCCACTCACTTTTTTCTGGCCCTGGTACCTCTTGAGGCCATACCCTTGTTTGCAAGCCCTTTTGTTCATTTCTCTATTGACTTGATGTAACAGAAAGCACATATATATTGGTCTCTCCCTTGATTTGGAATGTGGCATTGTGATGTATATGATTTTGAACCTTTAAATGAATATAAGTGCAGTTCAGTAAAGGAAAAACAAAAAGGCCTGAAGGGAAGTTGACTCTGAGCAGAATTTTCTTTCCAACCCTTCATACTGCTGCCATCACCCCTGAAAAAAACAAACCATCCCCCCCTCCTCCAGCTTACCTAATTTGTCTTAATGCGTATTTTATATTTCACTTGTGCTCCCTATTTTCTTAAGTGTGAGCTTTAATAACTTATATTTATAGTGCTTTCAGGTTTTCAAAAATACTTCCTTTGCAGCAATCTCATGATGTAAGTTATGTGTAAATATTATCCTCATTTTTCAGATAAAGGTTCAATTAGGTTGAACAACTTGCTTATGATTATGTATCTAGTATTTGAACTCACGCCTTCTGACTCTAGACCTGTGTTCTTCATATTACACTAGACTGCTTAATTATGAGTAGGTTCAAATATATTGAAAGATAACCTCTCATTCCTCTTCTTCTCAGCCCCTGCCTTGGAAGAAATGAGCATGATTGTAAAAAGTAGTCATTTGTGATTGTAGAGAGAAGGCTCCCCAGATTTGGAGTCAGAAGGCTATGATTCAAATCCTGGCAGTCTTTGAGTAGCTTCTGAACTGTGGGCTAGTTAGCTGAGTTTTTATTGCCTCAGTTTGCTTGCACTGCCTACGTTTTGAGAATCAGCTGATGTAATATATATAAAGAGATATTTAAATGCCAATTATTTTTCCCCTTTATGCAATATATAGGATGTTCTCTATAATAGAGGCTACAAACAGCAAAAACCATCACTTTTTGACTTCTGAGTTTCTTTTCTGAAAAAGAGCAGCTACACAGATTTCTGGGCTATTTATTTTCTCTGCTAATTTAGTCTGTTATACAAATTATGCATTTGGTGGAGAGGAGGTATTGAATAGAATTAATATTATACACTGCCTCCACCATCCATTTTTGTTTTTAATGTTAACATTTTTAAGTGGAAGTATATTTCTGTTTTTTTTAAATGTTATATAGCTTTATTTTACTGGTGAAATTATAAGACTAAGAACAGATATCCATATTGTGATGTTATTTTTTTGCTTTTCTCCATACCATACCCTATCTCATAAAGAAATAAAGAATTATCTATATGGGGTAGCCCTGTGCAGCAAGAAATCTGGTATCAAAAATGTTCTACTTAGAACAACACATTTCTATAAATGTGTTGCTGGTAGTTTGCTTTGACAAGATGGGAAAGAAGGAACAAAATGTTTTGGGGTTTGTTTTTGTTTTTTTTTGTTTTGTTTTTTTTTATTATTTGTTCCAAAGCTGCTTATAAATAGTAAATGGTCTCAGGATACAAAACTGCCCCCACCACCACCAAAAAAAAAAACAAACCAACCAGAATGAAATGGAAACCAACCTTTATCATTTACCAAATTTAGAAAATTATATGAGAATAAAATTTTTTTAACAAATGATACTGGCTGTATGACCCTGGATAAATGACTTAATTTTTCAATACTATAAGCCAATATTGTCAAACTCATATAGAAACTGAGTCACTACACTATACATGAGGATCCCTGTGGGTTGCAGATTAACTTTAAAAACTACATGTTAACATCACCTGTGTTCTAATGTATTTTTATTTATTTCATTAAATATTTCCTAATTACATTTTTATCTGGTGCAGCATGTTTGTTACCTCTGCTGCCAGCAAACCTCAAGACAAGGGTTCTTAACTTTTTGTGGAAGTTTAGTAGTTTTGGTAGTCTAGTGAAGTTACACTGTGGTTTCTTGTCTATATAATTGAAAACTCAAAATTTCAATTAAAGTGAAAATGAGGATATTAAAAAAATTTTTTTACTCCATTCAAGTTCACTACCTTCTGAAATACATGGATTGTGAATCCCCATTTAAGAACCCATAAAATATAGACTTATTCTGATAGGCATAAGCAAAGGGAGTCAGTTTCAGTACCCACCCCCTAATATTTTTCACAAAAATATTTGTGGAACAGATGTTTGGTCTTAATTGTGTCCCTTACTCCTGGAGCTGAAATATTCAACTAATGTGGAATAATAAATCTTTCTCTTCAAGATGAACTTGTAAACTTATCCTCTCTTTTCCTTGAACTCCAAGGGATGGCTGCTGTTCCAAAAGGAATGGTGGACCCTGGAAGCAGCAAACTTTCAGGCATCACCCAGGGATAAACATGATGTTGCAGCCCAGACAAGCTTTGTGCCCCAGCATAAGTCCAGGCAGAGGCAAGCCCTTCACCACAAGCCACAGAGCAATTACAACCTATTTCCATGTTAAAATGTGAGCTTTAATTGTAAAAACTATTTTCCGTAATATCAATATCAACCTCCGTAGACCACTTTTGGCTCAGATCTATACAGGTATGATATAAACTATACAGTAGCCATTTGTACAACAGAACAAATGCAAGTGCCATTTTTCTCTTCTCATTAGGGTTAACCCCAGCCTTTGGGCCTTTGGAATTGCCACAGCTAAGAGTTAGTAGGGTTTTGCAAGCATTGTCTCTGGAGTAATATTCACCGTACTGGTTTTGTGGTTTCATATGCGGTAGGTAAAGACTCTTCAGGGAAAGGGGATTTTGGAGGAGAAAAAACCCATCAGGTTTTTGTTATTGCTAGCATGACATTAATAGATGTACTTTCCATCTTTAAGGTCTTCAGGAGGCTGCTGCACTGGTCACATGGCAAGAAGAATCAGATTATATTCAGCTTTATCAGTTGTTTTTTCTTAAATTTAACAGGTGCTTCTAGGCTGACCAAAGATTGACCTGAACGAAGTAAATAAATCTAATCATGGTGGGGATGGGGTTAGACATTTCTTTTCCTCCACCCCACTCCTTCGCCCCCAACCTTTCAACATCAGAACAAAGGTCTGATACCTTTTTTCAGTATTACATCTTCTCCAGGGAGTTTATTAATGGGGGCCAATGGGTCAGAAACATGCAACTTTACTGCTTTCTAAGAAAACAGGTTTCTTTTGCAGTTTGGTTTAATTAGCATGTTGTTTCCTTCAGGAATAACTAGACCTTATTTCCTGAGAATATTCTATCTGATGACAACTCCCAACCCTCTACTAAGATGTTTAAATCATACTTCTGCAGCTTCGTAGGGTAGGATTCCTTTATATAATGAAATTGGTTTCTTCCAGCATTATAGTTTTGAAATCCCTTAAATATTTAAGTCATTTACCGATAGAAAAATAACTTTCCCTTTCCTGTAAGAAAAAAAAAGATCAATTTGCAGGATTTTAAAAAAACTATTAAATAATCTTCTGTAGCTCTTTAGAGCATAGACCTATTAGTAATCAAGATAAGATTTCTCATAACATCTTTTAAGGACGTGCTGAAGGGCATGGACTCTATTCCCTTTCAGCTTTCTGTCCCTCCACTTTTGTATATGACTGACAAGTCAAACTGTAGTAGCATTGATTTTTAATAGGAAACAGTCCTACAGGTCATCATAAAGGATTGATGGGCACTACAAAGGTAAGGGGGCTGCTCTGTCATCACACTTGAGGGCAAGGCATGGGGAGAGGGTAGCTTTTACCACTCAAATCTAGGGATTCTTGGAGCCATTGGCCAAGTGCAAAGACAGATCTTGGTGATAAGATGCCTCTTCATGACCTCCATCCTTGGGTCTCTCCAGTTTTTTTTTGCTCTTGCTGCTATAGAGCATCAGACTTTGTTATTACATTGACTCTTCATACTCCTCAGTCCTTACAGGCATGAGCTGTTGGAATTGGCAAGATGGCTGGCAACTGTAAGCCATGCCCAGAGCTCCACTGTAGCCCAGAGCATAAGTTTTTACCTTTCCTTGGCTGGGGAGCACCATTGACATTAAAGGGCCCATTTAGTTGTTCTTCACAGGAGGTTACCCCAAAAGACAATTTGCCTCTTCTAAAGGCAATTATCCTCATAGTTCTAACTATTTTAAAGGATTTTCTAGTTTGCTAAAACATAAGCATTTTCAGTTCCTACAGCTTCTGTTAATAACAAGAAGGCAGTAAGTTTTTAAAATTTATCTTCATCCTCCACTGTTCATGTTGAAATGTGATAGATCAATAGTTCTTATGGGAATTTTCATAACTATATGGGTTTTTTACAAATGTTTTGGTCTCAAATTTTGCTTTATTTTAACATAGGGAAGAACAAGGTAAGTTACGTATGCAAATATGTACCACAGATTCTATCTAGGCAAATCCCCCATGTTCCTTTTAATCTCTAGCCTGCTTCTTCCCCATCTTCCCCCCACCAACAGGAATGAAAAATATCTGTGATGCTTTGATGGCTGATGCCCTAAGAAAGCAAAATGTTTTCTATTTCAAGTCAATGACTGTTTACTATGGTTCAGTAGTATACAAAGTCCCTGGTCTGGTACCCAAGAATAGTAATCACCATACTAGGGAGAAGGAATGCTTCAAGTATAACTAGATCAGAGAGCTCATGTCAGATAGATTTGAATCCTGTCTCGTCTTACAGTGATGAGCACTGCCATTGTCTAACTCTCTTTGCAAAATGAGCTGAACTTTAAAGCAGGAAGACATTTGGAGTTCACAGAATGACTTGTTCTGGCTAATGCCTCTTAAGTAGTTCTGACATCCTATGTACATTCCTATGTGAATGCCTTTCCATCATGATGTCCAGGCCCTTGGTTTCCAGTCTGCTCTAAGGGATTTGATGGTCATGATAGGTGCTTAAACTCTGCAGGGATTAGAGGGTAAAAGCCTTATCTGCTAGCATAAGGCAAAATTAGTAGATAATGACAAAAGAGGCTCGATTGTACCTCAGGTTGAATATATATCCCTGGAGGTCTTTTTAAGCCTTAGATCCTATGAGTTGTGGAGGCATTTTAAGGACAGTGTATTACCATCAGTATATCTGCATTTCACAGTACTTGAATTTCACATCCTAAAAGCCAGGCTCAGCAAACACTTCTAAAGAAAGCAGAAGCCTTTGTCAGCCTTGATGGGAAAAAACACAATTTACTATTTCCTTATTGTTCTTCCCAACTGTGGCAATTCATCTAGTGGATCATGGTTGTGGTCACATATATCCATGTTAAAATAACAGTGAGGGGAAGGAAAGCACTTTCCACAGCCCAGGCTATAGAAACTGACTGGCTCCCAACTGAGACCCAACATAAAGAATAGTTCTACCCCACCACTTTCTTGGACCTAGATTGTGAAAGGTCTTCTTATAGCTTACAGAAGCAGGCTGCTGACTGCAGCTGATTAACAATTCCCCTCTTCTTCCCCCAAGTTAACAGGAGGGCAGTCAGTCCTCAGAATATATCTGTGAAAGATATCCAGACAGAAAGCTCTGTGGGAATTTGGATGTATCCATAACTCATGTTCAGTGGTTTCTTGACCACTATACCCTGAGAGAAGGCACTGCTGAGGTTCCTTCCTAACTAGGAAGGGAATAAATTAAACTTCTCTGTCTCCACTTCAATGACTAGAATCAAGAACGCCATAAATGGCCCTTCCTGCTAAAGGTAAATAGGACCTTTAAAAGAGATCACATCCATTGCCTTAGCTTTGTTTAATATAATGCTCTGGCCAGTTGAGCTAACCAGCCCCAATACTCACTAGATTCTGTCACAGGTCTGCCATAACCTTTTGAAGAGTTTTAACTTTCCTTTCAGTTTTCAGGCCACTTTTCCATGCTGTAACATAAACCTTGCCCTTTAAACCCATCTACACATAGCCCTCAGTGGAAATTAAATGGTGGGAAGATTTTTGACAATGGGCATGGTAGTCAACTCCTGCCCCCATCCAAGCTATACTGGGCTATACAGAATATAGAATAAGGGAAAGGGGAATGAGTAGCCTATAGCAGTTCTAGCTAAAAGGGTTTCAGGGCCTCATTCAACTCCTGCGAGTTTCCTATGACATTCATACCAGTTTACAGTAGTAAGATTGAGAAGCATACTTGTTTCCTGCCTTACAGTCACTGCCACCAAAAGGGTACTTGCTTCATTGAAGTTGAAGCAACTGTCACCAAACAGGAAATCATGATGAGATCAGAGGATCAAAATGCATCCAATCTAGGCCTTTGACCACACCGGACAGATGGTTGTCTTCTCTTGAACATTGCCAGTTACAGAAATTCTACAACCTTCCTGAAGTCCATTCCAATGCTTTAGAGAAGTGGGCTTCCAGTGACCTGCCCTGGTAACAGATCTTCCACTCGATCTCATCCCTGAGTCACTCTAGAAGATCTCCTCAAGAAATCAGCTTTCTCTCTCACTTTCCAAGGTCAGACCAGGCCCAAAAACCTGGGCAGCTTTGGGGTGAAAGTTCTATCAAAGCCAGAATAATTGAGCCAAGGTCGCTCAATTTTTGAGGGATAGGGAAGGGGAGAAAAAGGAAAATGTAAAAGTTACATTTGTTGAAAAGTATAAATAATGTTCTTTCATATAAACTTGGTAAAATAAAAATGAAATCTTTTGGGAGCCAGTGGGATGAACTCCAAGGGTGCACTTCTCTTCACATGAGGGAGTCTTCACTAACCTTCTCTAAGGGCAGCAGGGATTATCGATGACCAACATCACATCAATGCCATATGCTTCCAGCAAGTCCATAAGGAAGCTTCGGTCCCCTTGGGGGTCCAGGCCCATGCCCCGGGCATGCTCTGCTGTCAGGGTCTTGTCCTGGCTTGCAGAGACCTCCAGCAAAGTCTGGAATATCCTGTTGTTCTGCTCCAGGAAAAACCTACAACGCCCAAGTTAGAGCATGAGAAATGGAACCAAGTTCACCCACATAAAATGTGGGGAAAACTCAAATGTGAGGAAACCACTGATACTTCTGTTTTCAAGGTATTTAAAAGCATTTACTTTTTAAAAGACAAATGACCTTTTAAGGGGGCTGAAGGGAAAGGGAACAATTACTTCTGCCTAGAGAGAGAGCTTTAAACTGAAAATGAAGAGAGGAAGAAAACTGTTGACATAGATCGACTAAGCCAAATTTGAAGAAGGTGACAGAAGTGACACAAGATGAAGTCATGGAAAGGTCCAAGAACGCACTGGGGACAATGTCCAGAAAGAGGTAGGAGTTATCCTTCAAGGATCAAATTTACTAAGGCCCTTTTCTTGAAGTTCTCAGTAATCCCCTTAGTTGCTAGTGGGCTCTTCTGCCTACAAGAATCTTGTATTTATTTATTTTTCTATATATTGGGTACTCCTAATACAGGAATTCTGAACCATTTTTTATAATGAGTCCTCTGTAAATCTGATGAAGTCTATGAAGTTCCTTGCCCACATTCATAACTAAAAGAAATACTAAATTTCAATTAGTGAAAATTAAGTTGTAATTTTTTTTTCCTTCCAGGTTCATAAACACAGGGTTAAGAACCCTGGTCTAGGATAATGTAAGCCCTTGGAAGGACTTTTGTTTTTTTTCTAGCACCTGGTATACAGGGGATAGATGATTTCCTTGGTGAGGGAAGTCCCAGGTAAAGAAACTTTCCCCTACCAATGCAGATTAGAGCCTTCTCTTCAATTTCTAATCTTAACAGAACTGCCTAGAACATTGAGAGGTTGATATGATCACACACCCAGTACGTGTCAGAGGCCAAATGTGATTCCAACTTTAGCCACCATGGCAAGCTGCCTTGTACATATCAGGTGTTTAATAAAAATGTATTGAATTGCCTGACAGAATCAGTGAAGATCACGAAAGGTCTCAACAGCTTAGAATGAATCTTATATATATTTTTAATACAAGTGAAATGAGTAATTTGACATTTAATTGCTATAAATCTACAAATAAAGAAGGCAATATCAAGACAGCTGAAAGACTGAATTAATAGCTTAGTATTCAAAACTCTGAAAAGGATCATCCCAGTGATTGGCCTAGAGCTAGAATAAATAAAAACTCAAATAAGCTATTAATAAAACAGTGGCTAATGGTTGAAATCGCTATTCTTATTTCAATTAGAACTCTTCCCACAATTGTACTAAACTGCCTATCTTTTGACCCAGTGCTAGCCTTAGAAACATGTAGCATTTTTTTGAAATGGCAGAAAACTGGAACCCAAGGAGTTGTCATCAATCAGGAAACGACTGAACAAATTATGAATATAGTGGAATAATGCTATGCCATAAGAAAATGACGAAAGGAATGGATTCAGAGAAACCTAGGAAGACTAATGTGAACTGATGTTGAATTAGCCAATACTGTAAAAGGAACATCACTAAGTCCTAAAAAGGGGCCAACTTACAGAACAAAGAGGTCTTCTTCACACGGGTTGCATTCTTCACCCACCTCCTGAGAGTACAACAGCATCTGCCTGTTTTAAAGAAGAGAGGAGTCAAGTATTTGCACATGGACAACAGACTACCTGAGAATCCCAGGATGTCATACAGACAGCTGGGTGGGCATGTTAGACTTTCTGACCAATTCAAGGGGCAGGCCCAGCAGTGTAAAACCAGGTGAGTAAAAAATGGGAAAGAAGGAACAGAGAAGAGTATGGGCAAGGGAGAACTAATCAGAGCCTGAACATAGGCCTTCCCTTCATTTGCCCAGAGGTCATGCTAACTGTACCTCTACTTCTGCTTAAGAGGGAGGGCACTCTGGGTGTGAACCAAGTAAAGTGGATCAGCAAGATGCCCCTTGGCTCTCACCAAGCTGAGTCAAAAAGGGGCAGCATTACAGAAGGAACCTGCTTTCCTTAGGAGGGGGTTCTTCCTTTATTTCCCATTATCTAAATATTACACAGCTCGTTCTAAATGGTCAAAAAAGTGCCCAGAGAGTGGGTAGGACAGAAAACCTGTATATTTACAAAATGAAGGGCATCCCCTTCCCACATTGGGGGATTGGTGAATTCCTCCTGGAGTCTCCATTCTCCTCTTGGCCTAATCTTCTGGACTACACCGAGACCTCTGCACCTCCTTTATTTCCCCCTCTTTTCCCCTCCATTTTCTGTTTTTATCGCCAGTACTTAGCAGAGTGCCTGGCACATAGTGTTTAATATTGCTTTCTTTTCCTCCTTTTCTTCTAGAGTGAGACATGTAACAGGTAGTCCTGGGCTGAACAGGAGAACAGCTGAATAATTCTGTATCCCCATTCTCCCTGTACCTTTTCATTCCCAAAGCAGGTGCCTACATTTTGCCCCCACCTGTCCTACCAATCATACTGGTACCTCCCCTCTACCTCTGCTCATTAAGTCTCCGATATTTCTCTTTATCAGCACTATTGAGCTTAAGCAGTGGCTGCAGGTGTTCATGGTGTGTCTTCACATTCTGGTTGTCCACATAAACATCATACAAATCATGCTTCTCTTCAAAGATCTTCTCTGTTGTACCTGTAGAAGCCAAGGTCAAGAATCAGGAAAGCAGGTTGTGGTTTTACAGTTTTATCAGGGAATTCCATAATAGTTTCTAAGTTGTCTAGGAATAAGAAGGCAATAGCACTTGATCAAATGAGATGATGGTGCATAGAAGGCACTTAATAAATGCTTGTTTCCTCCTCCCACCCACATTTTTTAAGACCCTTCTATATGAGCCATGCACTGGGGATACCAAAAAGAGGCCAAAGATGACTTACACTCTAATGGGGAAAGACATACAAACAAATACATACAAAGCAAGCTATCACAGGATAAACAGGAAGTGGTTAACAGAGGGAAAGCACTGGCCAGCAATGTAAAGAAGCTGATGTGATCAGTGAAATGGTGCAGAGGGGCAGAGAAGAGGGCCAGGGACAGAACACTGTGAGATACCTAAAGGTGCACGGTGTGATCTGGAGAAAGATCCAGCAGAGGAGACAGAAGGAATGGTCAGATATGTAGGAGAACCGGGAGTGATCAATGGTGTCCGTGGCCACAGAGATCAAGGAGAATGGGACTGAGAAAAGTACAGTGGGGGGCGGCTAGGTGGTGCAGTGAATAGAGCACCAGCCCTGGAGTCAGGAGGACCCGAGTTCAAATCTGACCTCACACGCTTGACACTTAACTAGCTGTGTGACCTTGGGCAAATCACTTAACTCCGATTGCCTTGCCTTCCCCTCCTCCAAAAACAAGAGAAAAAAACCACTGGATTGGCACTTAAAGATGATTATTAGCAACTTTGGAGAGAGCAGTTTGGGTATAATGTTAAGGTCTGAAGTGAGATTATAAGGGATTTAGAAGAGGAGCAAAAGTGGAGGGTACCTATTAGCCTTTTTGAGGAGTTTAGCTTTTATAGCTAAAGAAGAGACAGAGGACAATAGTGGGAATGGAAGAATCAAGTGAGTTCAGAATGGGGGAGACATGGACATGTTTGTAGGCAGTAGAAAATGAGTCAGTAGATGGGGAGTGAAAAGTGAAAGTAAATGACAGAGGGGGCAATCTGCTGGAAGAGATAGGATGGAATGGGATCATTTGAACAAGTAGAGGAGGTAGCCTTGGCTACTTCATCATATGAAATAGGTGGAGAAAAAATGGTGGAAGGCAGATGTATGATACATGAATAGAAGAGGGAGCTCATGGATTTAGTTTTTTCTGTAAAATATGAGGGAAGGCTCTCAGCTGAGAGAGTAAGGGAGGCAGAGGTTTGAGGAGAGAAGAAAAAATTTAGAAGAGATGCTGTGGAGACTGAGTTGATAAAGGTGGTATAAGAGGATTGCTCAGCAGCAGCAAGGCCCCAGTTGAGGTTATGTAACAAATTTGTAGTGGATCAGTCAGAAGGCTGTCTTTCCTTGCAAGCAAGGTTCTCTATATCCCAGATGGGAGATTAGAGTGGCTGGAGGAGGCCAAGTTGTCTTGTGCTGGCCCAGGTACACTTGGTTGCTTTGGAAGATGCTTGAACTGACACCTAGCAGATTTTCCTCCAAAGACATACAGTGCCCCACAGGAGAAGAAAAGTTTAGCTCCATGGGCTAAACAGCCCCTCCAAAATTATTACCCTATGAGCATAAAGGAAAGAAATACAGATCAGAATAAAGGACAAATGATACCATACTCACAAGCCACATAAGATACTTCTATCTCTAGGCTCTCGATATCTGCTACATTCACATAAAAAAAGGGTTTGGATTCAGGAATTGTTCCTCCTATGCCTGGAAGAGAGACATTGGCCAGGCAGCAGCAGCAGTATACTGTGGACAGACAGAAGAGAGACACCATTTAGAAGTGACAGTCACCATTTATCTCTTCTCTCCTCTCCCCGAACCCCAAGGATGCACCATCCCAGCCATTGCTATGAGATCTAATAAAAGCATCCTTCTCTAGTGGTCACTAAAAGGTCTAGAATGTAAAATGAGGCTTAATGAAATCAGAGGTTAAGTATGGCCATTATTCTAAAATTATAAAATGTAATATTTCCATATAAGATAGTATACCAATGCAATAAGTAGTATGAGCCATGGGACAGCCCAATCATTGAGGCAGGGTTTAAGGTCAGGAGAAGCAAGTTTAATTCTTATATTTATTTTTCTCCTTAGCTTCCCTTTATCTCTTTCAATTGCTTATAGTAGTCTTACTTTAAATTTTTTTTTAACTTTTAAAAATTAAAAGAAATAGTCCTACCTGTAAAAGTTCTCCACTAATAATGGTTTTAAACTGGTATGAGTAAAACTTTATTAAATGCACACCACAGGACATGTTTTAACTGTGGATTATTACATCTGATTTCAAAATAAGGAAACCGAGTCAAGAAGTTTGAGAATCATAGAGCTGTAAAGAACTTTAGAGACCACTGAATTCAATATCCTCCTTTCAAAAGTAAGGAAACTGTGGCCCAAGTTCACATAGTACCCTACTGCCTCATATAAAGAGTTAAGTTAGAATCTTAGCTTTCCACAATCCCAACTGTGACAAACAGGAAACTAGGTAGCATAGTGGATGGAGTGCTAGGCTTGGGGTGGGTTCAAATTCTGCCCAGTTATAATTATAAGTCTCTCACACTGCCTCCTTCATCCATGAAATTAAAAAACTGAAAAGAAAACCCTTAAAATATGTGTAGCCTAGTGAAATAAGTTCACATACTGACCATATTAAAAAAAAAAATGCATGTCACATTCTGCCCGTCAAGTCCATCGAATCTTTCTAGCTGCTATAGACACTGACTTTGTGATTTTTAGGTATGTCAAATTAAATTCTCTGGGTCTCACCTCACTCATGGATAAAATGAGGAGGTTGGACCCAATGACCTCTAGTCTCAGACCTCACCTGTAAAATGAAGAGATTGGATTCCTCTGGGGTTCCATTCAGCTCTGTATTCAGCCAATGGCCATCACATGATCACATAAACCTCCCCCTATGAACACTGTTGCCCCAGTAGAGGTGCCAGGTCTTCCCGATTTATTACTGTTTAGGATTAATATCACTCAAAATGATCATCACCAATAAGAAGCTCCAAAGCTGCCCTGTTCCTTCTTTCATCGAGTCCTAACAATGGCCATGGAGTCTCTAACACTTGGTTCTAGTAGAAGAACTCTCAGAACCTGGTGGTTCTTCCTTTGGATGTCACTTACCTCTGTAGCACACAACTCCCACAGGTGGAGGAGAGAATATCAAAATGCGCTTTCGAAGCAAAGCAAACTTCCAAAGGATAAGGATTTGTTCCCCAAAGAACTTAATAAACTGAGACATGCAGCCGGCTGGGTGTGTGATCTACAAAGGATAAAGTCATGAACAGCTCAGTGGAAAGCCACAGGGAGAGACTCGACACAAGCAAGAAACAAAGTAAAGAAGTACCCCCAACCAGAATTAAGATGCTAAGAGTGGCTCCAATCAAAGTATATCTGGAATACTGTATTCTCTTCTAGAAGCCAAATATAAGTCAGGGTATCAACGAGGTCAAGCACATCCAGAGTACCCTAATCAATATTACAGGGTAAGGGGACTCGAAACTGTCACCCAAAGGTCAGTTGAAGGAAAGAGAAATGTCTAGACTAGTTACAGAAAGGCCATCTTGGCTTCCTCATTAGTTCTTCCTCTTGCCATCTTCTACTGAGAAAACCGATTGTGCGGTCCACTCTTTGTTCATTTCTCTTGTGCATTCCCATCATTTCAACTATCACTTGTTTCTGGATGACTCCTGAAGCTACATCTCTACTTCAATCAGGGGATGCTTAATCTTTATGTCATGGACCCCTTGACTGTTTGGTGAAGCTCATAGATTTCTCAAAATATTGTTTTAGATAGATAAAATACATATGATTACAAAAGAAAACAGTTATACCAAAATCAGCTATCAAAATGTTTTCCCCATCCAAATTGCCAGATCCCCTAAATCTGTCTATGAACCCTAGGTTAAAAACCCTTGACACATAAAGAGGTTCTACTGTTACATCAAACCAAACATGTCTAAAACCACTCTTTTCCCATCCCAAATTGTTGCCCTGTCCCAGCTTTACTCTCTGTTCATGATGCCATCATTCTCATCAATCTGACTTAGAACACCTCAA
Source organism: Gymnobelideus leadbeateri (assembly GCA_011680675.1). Classification (NCBI taxonomy): domain Eukaryota; kingdom Metazoa; phylum Chordata; class Mammalia; order Diprotodontia; family Petauridae; genus Gymnobelideus; species Gymnobelideus leadbeateri. Next base: position 83,691 of record WOXC01011578.1, read on the forward strand.
AATCATTTTTTATTTCTTCTACCAATTTCTTTTTTTAATTATTATAATATTTCATTATTCTTTATTCCTTCTTCCAATTCCCCAGATATCAAATCATTGCAAAATCTATTTGTTCTTACTTTGGAATGTCTCCCACGTTTGTCTTCTTCCATATTTTTATTACCATCATCCCTCATCCATACTACAAAAATAGCCTCAGCTACCCTGCTTCTAGTCTAATCCCTCCAATCCATCCTAGACTTAAGTTAATCCTCCTAAAATGATTTTTTGTTACTTTTCTATGAAACTTTTTGGTGATGCCCCATTAAAAGATAAACTCCAAATTCCTGAAGGATAAATTATAAAGCCTTTCACATTCTGAACCCAACCTACCCCTCTACCCTGATCTCCTACATCTCACCTAACATCTATCTCACAAATTTATCTACCCAGTGACCTCTAAACATACCTTGTTTTTTTCCTTAATTTTCTTCCTACTTAAGATGCTCCCTCCCCTCTCTACCTAAATAAGAATTTTTCAGTCATGGCAAGTTTTTGTCAATCAACAATACTAAAGCTCTCTATTTCTTCCATATGTTTGTAGATTAACTACAACTATTTAACTATTTAAACTTCCTTTGATATAGAGAGAATGTATATATAAACACATCTTTTTTTAACTTTGTAATATATTTTGCTCAAATGTTACTTTAAAAATGTTTTGGGGAGCAGCTAGGTGACATAGTGAGTAGAACACTGACCCTGGAGTCAGGAGGACCTGAGTTCAAATCCAGCCTCAGATCCTTAACACTTAGTAGCTGTGTGACCTTGGGCAAGTCACTTAACCCCAATTGTGCTGCCTTACCTCCTCCAAAATAAAAACAACCCCCCCCCCCAAAAAAGAAAAAGATGTTTTGGGTTCTTTCATCAAAAAACTTTTGTATGAATGGAGATATTTTATGACTTAAAGCTCTTTAGGCCAGAGTAACTAATATTTTGTGTGAAAGTTGGTAAGGGAGAAAATATATATAATATACAAAGAATCAACTAAGGTACTGATCATTCATTCAACTCTGAAGCTGAAGTTATTGAAACCACTGAGAAACTTTGTCACTGAAAACAAGGTTTCATTCAAAACAAAAGCATCCTTGGCTACATGATAACATTTCAGGGGATATGGAGGGAGAAGCAGGAGCCTAGAGAGAACACAGAAGTAGGAAGGCCACTCTTAGGACAAACAGCAATGTTGCTTTCCCTTTGACTAGTTTTAGGTAGGTATTTTTATATTTCACTAAAGAGAACAACAAAGGGTCTGATGTCCTGAAGCAGGAAGTCCAAAAATGCCTCCAGGAAAGACATTTTGAATTCAATAAAGATTCATAGTATATTCAAAGAAAAGTTCTATTTAAGCCTATATAGAACCAAGGATAAACGAAGCAGTAATTACGAAGATGTTAAGTATTAGCAAGCAAAGGACTGAACTGTACCTAGGTATTTTATTTTAAAACTTGTTCTTTAGGACAGTTTACTTCTTATTTAATGTAAATACATCACTATTTTAATAAAATAGTTTGTATTTAAGGATAAGTGTAAATGCAAGTTTATGACTCAGTGATTGTTCAGCCTGAAGACATGTTTAATTAAAGTGATAGACTTTTTAATATCCATAACCAATGAGATATATAATATAATATAATAATTAGGGTACTTAGCACTCTTGAGAACAAATCGGTAGGCCTTCCTAGTTGGATTCTGTTGTTTCCTTTGGAACACAGTAAAGAGTTCAAATCTCACCTCTTATGCTAACTGTCTATGATGAATTTGGGCAAGTCACTTAACTTACCTGGTCCTCAGTCTCCTCATCTGTAAGATGAAGAAGAGGTCCAACCCTAAATCGTCTGAGAACCCTGTCAGATCTAGACCTGTGAATCTGATTGCTGTGACACAAACAAAACCAAATCATTTGCAATGTTCACCTATTTTAGAGATAAAGCTCCAGCACAGCCACACTGGAAAATGAACGGTGACTAGCCAAGGGACTTATCTCACACTCCAGAGTTGCCTGAGACTGTGGTCGGGCCTTACTCACCTTCATCTCCGGGTACATATATCGATGGATGGAGGGCAGCCAGTGAACGGGGTGCACAGAGTTAGGCTTTCCCTCCCCAGTATGAAGCACACCTTTTTTGTCCTCATAGAACGCAGCCAGATGAGAATAATGCCCCGGCATCTCCAACTGGTGTCTGCACAACACACATCCACACAGTGAGATCAGCCTGGAGAACTGACACATCCCACCCTTACTCTTGTTAATGGAACATCAGTTAAAGGAATTAAGGATGTTTGGTTTGTTCCGGGGAGTAGGAGTTTGTTGAAGGTAGTGATGTGGTAAGTTAATGCTATCTTCACATATTTCAAAGGGGCGGGGGGGGAGGAATCAGACTGGTTCTGCTTGGCTTTGAAGAGTAAAACCAGAACCAAAGGATGGAAATGACAGATTTTGGTTAAATACAAAGAGAGCTTTCCTAATAGTTTTTAATTAGAATTGTTCTGAAACAGAATGATCAGGGTGGGGATTAAATGGGAAAAGGAAGGTCCCTATTCCTGAAGGTCCCTGAAAGAGATTTTGTGGTCCTGTGTCAAGAGGATCATGGAGACAGAATTCACACTTTGTTCCTGGTTAGACACTGACTTCCAGGTCTGTTCCAATTTTGTGACTATGATTCCGCCAAGTCCCAAAGCCCTGAAGCAAAGTCAAGGGACGGCGAGAGGTAAACAAGGCTTTAAAGTATGAACAAATAAGAGATCCTTCAAGACAGGGTCAGACAGAGGTGAATGCACTAAGATGGAATGAGACAATTCACTTTCAAGAGCTATGACACAGCTGAGGGGAAAACCCAAATTCTACTGTCAATCACCTTGGTTAACGAAAGGACTTCGCAAAACAGATAATCTATGAGGATGCAAAGAAAGCAGAAGGGAAAAAGTAGGTAGAGATTTGCCTTTCCTTTGGTATAGAGCACACTTCTGGGCTCGCCAGACTAACCCCACTTGACCAGAAGATCTGAGGCACTGGGCTTAAGTCACCTTGTACCCTCTCCCTCTGCTTGGGACTTGTCAATAAACCAAACCTATTTTTGAAAAGTGCCCTGGGTGTTCTAGGCCCTATCAAGCAGGTGGATCATGGGACTGGAAATCAAGAGTCTGCACAATGACATCTAGGTGGTTCAGTGGAAAGAGAGCCAGCCCTGGAGTCAAAAGGACCTGAATTCAAGTCCAGCCTGAGATACTAGCTGTGGGACCCTAGGCAAGTCATTTAAGAGCAGAATGCCTCAAAAAAAAAAAAAAGGCAATGACCAGCTATTAAACATCTAAAGAATTTATCATCCCCTTAAAAAAACAGTCTTAACTGGAATCTCCCTTGCAACTAAGAACAAAAACATCCCAACTTAACTAGATGGGCAAATTTACTGGCTTCTAAGTCACAACCTTCAGACAAAAGCACCCTTGAGGCACTCCAGGTTTCTTCTTAGGTCTCCAACCTTGGGCTCTTCTGGGGAATAGCACACCTTCCTTGTGGCATGGTTCCCCTAGGGAACTTGGGAAAGGGGAAAGGTACTGCCTGTATAACTCTTCCTAAAATAAGGGCCAGTTTTATCCATCCTCTAGCCCCCTAAACAAACCTGTTTTTAGCTAACTTAAGTCTTTGTCTTCAGATGGTGCCACACAGCTGCAGCCAAAGAGAAAAAGGGTGAAGTTTGGACTTGTTTTCAGTTCACCTTACTGGCTTTTGATAGGAAGGGAATGGAAATCCGTTGGGAAGAGTAAAAGGGAAAGTTGGGGAGGGAGAGGAAGGGAAAGAAAATATGTAGCTAAACTTTAGCTGAGAAGCAAGAAGTTAATAAGACTTTCCCCAGTTGCCTACACAGGATAATAACACATTCAAAAACTGATACAGTGCTTGAGAAATTTTAGGGTCTGAGTTAAAATTCAGGGTATGTAAAAGCAACTTAAAGTGTTAAGAATTATGAGTTCACTACAAAATATCCATTTCTCTCTGATTGGTACTTCCTTTAAAAAGTTGTTCCAAACATTCCCTACTTAGATGTTTACTTAAAGTTGCTCTTTCAATCAACAATCATTTCTTAGACACCTGCTTATAGTAGAGCATGATGCCAGGCATTTAGAGCAGTACAAAAATAAAGCACAACAGTCCTCCTAAAGCTTTCAATCTAGGTATTTATTTAAATGTCCATTTTTTCTATAGAAAAATATAAAATTTGGAGATGGGATGATGTAGTGGAGAGTTCTTGTCCTGGCATAAGAAACCTTAAGTTCACATCCTGCCTCTCTCATGCCCACCACCTTGTGTGACCCTAGAAAAATCACTTAACCTCCTTGGGCCTGGTTTCCTCATCTGTAAAATGAAGGGGTCAAACCATTCCTCCCAGTTCTATAGCTGTGATCCTATGACACTTGGTTCCAAATCTGTGAGGAAAATCGGGAACAGCAACTCAATATCTTCAATGTCAAGCTGTTATTAAGTGCATACTGTATGCTAGGTGGCTCAGTGGATAGAGAGCTCTGGACTTGGGAGTCAGGAGGACCTGAGTTCAAACCTGGATTCAGACACTTACTAGCTGTGTGACCCTGGGCAAGTCACTTAATCCTGTTTGCCTCAGTTTCCTCGTCTGTAAAATGAGCTGGAGAAGAAAATGGTAAACTACTCTACTTGTCTTTGCCAAGAAAATCCAAAATGGGGTCACAAAAGAGTCAGATGTGACTGAACAACCGTAACTGTACGAGGCACTGTCCTAAGAGCTGGAGATGTGGAGAATGGCAAAAGACAGTTCCTCAGGGGAGTACCTGCTTCCTGAGACCACTTACAAACACCTGCTGCCCTGGGATGGAAGAACCCTGGGGTCTAGTCCGGTCTCTGACATTGACGAGCAGCTATACAAAACAAAGTCACAAAATCCCTTTGGGTCTAATCTTCTCATCTATAAAATGTCAGGATCTAGATTCAAATGACCCTTGTATGGCCTTACAGTCTTTTCCAGTTCTAAGAATCACGTTTTTCACTTGCCACCTGGTGGCAGGAGAGTAAAATAGTCATGAAAATTAAGGGGAAGAAATAAGCCCCTTAAATGCCAAATGAGCAACAACAACAAAAACCCACCCAAAAAAAACAAAAATAAAAAACCCTCCAGTCTCAAAGCAAAAGCTCTGCAACAGAAATTATTTCTGTGCTGTTAGTTGGGCTTTTAGAAGGCATTTTGGTATCCATTTCTGAATGTAGGCATGTGAAGCTCTAACTATAAGCAAAGAAACAACCACATTTTAAGTGTATAAAGATTCCCTAGAAAAGTCTGATTTTCCAGTCTACTCTACTCTTCCACACTGTGCACAACAGATAAGGAATAAGCTGTACCTCTCAAATTAATGCAAGAAACAATCTAAATAAAGTGAGGTTCTTTTTGCACACCTAAGGCAAGGGAGTGATTGTTTTGGTTAGAGTACACAAAGTCTAAGACATGAAATACTTTGATTAAACTCTAAGTTTAAGTAATAGAAAAAAAATGCCTTTTGTAATTGTATGTCATAATGAAACTTCACTGGGGTGGGGGGTAGAGGTTTATAAAAGTGGACACAGGAAAAAGGTACAACTTACCGGACTTGATTCTCTAAGAAGTGCATGTATCTGTAAAGGAGGGTATAGGAAGGCGAAAGAATGCCCACAGACTTCATACGTGCTCCACGCTCCAGTTCACTCTCCACAGGCATGTTAGCAAAGCAGGCAAGGCCAAAGAAATGCCCTTTCCGGAAATAGCTGAGGAAAACCAAATGGTAAAAAAAAAACAAAACCAGGAATACAAGGTGAAATGGAGCAATTGTTTTCTAAGTGTTGGGAGGGCAAAGGGACTTGTTCAAAGCAGTCTCCTCCCCTATTTAATAAGCTTGGTATGAAGTGACCTTTAGTTTCAAACTTTGATAGAGGTTCTCTCTCCCCGTAGAAAGTGTGACCCTATGCATTTGTGGCTCTTGAATAGGCCAGAAGTCTACTCTAGATTTGGGGAGAGGAGTATAGAGGTTAGTGGGTAATGATACACTATAAAGTCCATCAGGAAGGGGGTAATTTCAGAAAAATCCTGGGAAGACTTACATGAGCTGGCAAAGTGAAGTGAGTAGAACTGGCAGAACAATCTATACAGTAACAGCAATATTGGTTTTGGCTTTGGGTTTTTTTATTTATTTTTTTAGCTTTACAATGTACAATTTATTTTAATGACTGAACTGTTCAGGGGTTTTAGGAGACAGATTATATGCCAGTAAGATGTCATATTTTCACAGGGCTAAATGGAAATATATTTGTCTCTTAACAAAAGACATTTTTGCTTAAGTACTCTTGTTTTTTGGTGTTTCTTTTAAAAGGCCACTGAAATGTACAAAATGATCTGATATGATGGTGGCATTAAATTAGATGCCCCTTCACATGGCAATAACGGTGCATATAAACATTAATATGAATACTGGATTCGGTTTCAAAATGATTTAACATTACTTTGGCTAGCACAACAGTTTCAGACCATTCTCACACTGGTAAGTAATTGCAGTAAAGCAATTCTATTTAAGCAACTTTAATTATGATGAACACTATCAAATGAAAACTGGAAAGAAAATTACAGCAGAAACCTTTTGTAAAGATAGGACTCCATAAAATGCATATTTAAATTCTTGATACCACAAGGTTTACAAATTTCAACACTATTCTGAAGTAGCCTACTTTGCATGAACAGATATTTGCAATAAGTCAAGCATGCCGTCATCCAAACAGTAAAAGCTTATTGATATATACAGCATAACTCACTACCTGCTAAAATAAACATGAAGATTACAGTATCCAACATCTTACTCTACAATTGAAACAAAACAAACTCAGATCCTCCTGACTCCAGGTCCAGTGCTCTATTCACTGTGCTACCTCACTGCCCCAAAATTATTTTTTCTAAAGCTCATCAGTAAAAATTTTCATTTTCTTTTTTTTTTTTGCTTTTTTTTAGAGGGCAACTGGGGTTAAGTGACTTGCCCAAGGTTACATGGCTATTTGTGGGGGGGGCGGGGGGGGGCGCACGCGCACGTGTGTGTTTTAAGTTTCTGAGGCCGAATTTGAACTCAGGTCCTCCTGACTCCAGGGCCAGTGCCGTGTTCACTGCACCACCTAGCCGGCCCTGACTTTCATTTTCTTAATGCAAAAAAGAAAACCAGAAAACAATGCAAAAGGGAACACAAAACAACTTTGTTACCATTTTGTTAAATTTCTTATTTTTATTTTTATTAATTAGCATTAATATAGCACTTTTCAGGTAAGGAAATTGTTTTACAAATATTAACTCAATTTATCTTCAGAACAACCCTGGGAGGTAGGTAAATACCTACCATTTCTATGAAATAACCATTCTTATGTTACAGATAAGAAAACCTAGGCTGACAGAGGTGGTGACCTGCCCAGAGTCTCACAGCTAATAAATACCTGAAGCAAAATTTGAATTCAGTTCTCCCTGACTCTACTTCACTATCTAGCTGCTTCTCCTCCCTATCACCCAGCTCACAACTTTAATGGCATTCTCAATACCTCCCTTACAACACAAGTAAATCTTGTTTCTGTCCTGACAACATCATCATATACATCCCTCTTCTCAGTCCTCACACAGCTATCACCCTAGGACCACCCCTTATCCCCTCTCCCCAGTCCACTTTATCATCTTATAACTAGTCTTTCTGTTGCTCATTTCTTAATTAATAAATAAACAAGTGCTGAGGATACAGAAAGAGGCAGAAAACAGTCTCTGTCCTCCAGGAGCTTGCAATCTAATCCCCACTCCAGGCCATCTTCCACTCAAAAGCACCACTCATCCACTCAAATGGCTCCTGGTGACCAGCAGGATCCAATATAAATTCCTTTATTTGGCATTTAAAGCCCTCACAAGCTGATTCCTTTTCTTGTTCAAGATCAAGCTTTACTGGCGTACTGTTGTCCCTCCATCACAACATTCCATCTCCTAGGTTTGCACTGGCTGTCCCTATGGCTGGAATGTGTTCCCTCTTCACCTTGACCTCTAGTTTCCCTGACTTGCTTTAGGTGTCTGTTCAAATCCTACCTTCTGCTGGAGGCCTTTGCCAATCCAAACAAGCTGCTAGTGCTTTCTATGAAGATTATCTTCTGTCAACTCTATAGACACCTCACCTTAACATTTGTTTGTTGATTGACTAACTGAATACACATATACACATACCTCTTAAGAAACAAGCTATACATAACAGAAGTACATAGTTCTTTATATTAGTAATATGTACTAAACTAGTAACAGCATTGTTGGGAGAATCAAGATAATAGCTGTAAAGGCCTTTGTATAATGATGTGTAAATGTTATTTTTTATTATATTAGTCTTTTTTCTCATTTTTTGTATACTTTGTATACCGATGACTAAGTTCACAAGAAAATTTTAAATTACATAAAACTATCCTGATTAAGTGTCAGTGACTAAGCCTGTCTCCCAGATGAATTGGTTGGCAGTTAGAGAAGTCCCTTTGAAAGGTCACCTATAAAACAAATGGTCTTCATTTATTCATAGTGCCTGACAAATAGTAGTAATAACTACTTCATTAGCTAGCTATCATTGAGAACTTGGGATTTCTTTTCCTCTCTTCCTTCTGTCTTTTACGCAAACTTAACTCACCACATAGTTAAAAAACTCTCCAGGACCACTTCCTCCCTCCCCCTTAAAAAACAAAACGGTTCAAATAAGATCATCTCTAAGCCTTCAATAAGGCCAGTGCTCAAACACAAGGTTGGCTGAACTTTGTTCTCTTTTTTCACTCCCTTCAGTAAGGGCTGAACAAATCATCCTAGCTTCAGGTTCCCATTACGCAAAAAGGAAATAATGCTATTTCAGCCCCTGTGACCACAACTGGGGAACTGATAAGTCACTTTCTAGAAGAATTCGAAAGGACACTAAAGGTCTTTAAGCAGCTGGGTCATCTTTTCATTAACCAACATGTGGAAACCTCAAGTTCTCCATTTTAGAACTGGCAATTGAGTTCCCGGAGGTGCCCTCTCAGTCTCATCTACAAGACGGGAAATACAAATGGGTCAATTCTGCTTCTTCCCTTATGGCAAACAGGTCCATTCTTGGGGAAAGAATGGAAGAAAGGTAAAGAATGGTGTGGTTGGCTTACTTTATAGTATTTTTAGCCACCAAACTTTCCAGCTTGAGATAGAGTTGTTAAAAGCTCTGTGAGTTAGAAGCCCAGCAACTGATAGCAAAAAAGAAGAGGTTAGCAGGCAACATCTCCAGAGCTTATAGCACGATAGGAAATGGACAGAACTCAGTCTTTGGGAAATGAACATAACATTGGCTAAGGAAGTAGGAAAACATATGCTTCATTCCATGTACTATGATTGACTGTCCCAATTTTCCCCATCATGCCAGAGCAGCCTCCTCGATCTGGAAAGTACACTGAGCCCCAGCAATCCCTTCCTCTGACTGGATAGTTCTTCCCAGAACCTCCCTTTAAAGGAAAATACCTAAGGTGGCCATGTCTTCATTCCTCTCTGGATCCACTCTGGATGCTCAAGTCTTTCTTTACCATACTAGGAGGTACCTTCTCCACACACTCTAGTTTTTCAGCTTCCTCCTTTTAAAGTAAGCTCCCTGAAGGCAGAGACCTTTCCATTTGTATTTTTATTCTCAAAGCTTAGTACAGTGCCCAGCATACATTAAGGACTAGCAAATGCTTGTTTTACATACTATAAGCACTGTCAAGCAGCAAACCAACCCCATAGAAACTACACTCTTATTGTCTTTTAAAAGTTGTTTTTTACAACTTATTTTTTGTTTGTTTTTTGGTTTTTGGAGGGCAATTGGGGTTAAATAACTTGCCCAAACATTTATTTGGGACTTTGTTTTGTAAATACTTTAAGGTCAAACGGCGAGGTTTTTATTTGTGTGTGTTAAGTGTCTGAGGCCGGATCTGAATTCAGGTCCTTCTGACTCCAGGGCCGACACTCTACTCACTTTGCCACCTAGCCGCCCCTACAACTTATTTTTTTTTAATAAGCAATTGGGGTTAAGTAACTTGCTCAAGGTTACACAGCTAGTTATTTATGTGTGGGTGCTAAGTAAGTGAGGCCAGAACCCATCTTGGGTCCTCCTGGGTCCTCCCGACTCCAGGGCCAGCGCGCTAACTTACTGCGCCACCTGTTTTACAACTAATTAACAAATAGTTCTACTGCTTACAAAACATTCTCACAACACCCTTCCAGGAGTAAATAGTACCTGTATTACTTCTCAATGCCTGGAATCTAAGTGCAAGAGTATTCTCTTTATTTTTAAATATGGAAATCAATGCCAAGAAAGGTTAAATAACTTGCCCAAGGTGAGACAGCAAAAACAGACTCAAACCTTGGTTCCTAAATTCCACATGCAAATGCTTTTTTCCCTCCACAGTGGCATGCAATCTTTGGATGTGGGGTCAGAGGTAAGAAGGCCATGATCCCAGAGTGTGGGTAGGGAATGTGGAGGTGGTGTGCTTTCCCCACCACAGGCTATTAAAGGAAACAAGCTATGCAGTCCCAAGTTCTATGCATGCTAGCATGGTACATTTGGGGAAAATCATTGTTATCTCGTGTTAAAAGTCTTCTGGGCTAAGTCCTGCCCTCCCCAACCCCTACAGCCTGAAGATACTCTAGATTAAAAGAATGCTGTTCCTCTTCCAAATGACTCCTACCCATGATGCTCCAGTGGCAGAATGGCAATGAATGGGGAAAAAACCACTGTAGCTGGCATCTTTTCCCTTTATTATCTCCATCCTCATGAATTGGAGGGCTTGGTCAATAGGAAAGCAATTATCTGCCCACATTTTAAAATGATGCTATGATTCTATATGATACAGAAAGGCCCAAGAGATCAAAGCCTGGCTCTTCCACTCATGTGCTATGTGATCAGGGATAAGTCCCTTTGCCCCCTTGCACCCCAATATCCCTGTCAAGTAATAATTCTAAATAATGGCTGACATTTATTTGGGACTTTGTTTTGTAAACACTTTACGTAAATCATTTTATTATTTATTTTCATAACAACCCTTCGAGGGTTAGGGTTAATAATAAAGGTAACATCCTCATTTTACAGGTGAGAAAATAGAGATTCAAGGAAATTAAGGGACTTGCCTATGGTCACAGACATACTTAAGTGTGTGAATTAGGAATCAAACCATCTCTCTCTCTCTCTCTCTCTCTCTCTCTCTCTCTTTTTTTTTTTTGCTTTTTGGAGGGCAATTGGGGTTAAGTAACTTGCCCAAGGTCACACGGCTAGGTTTTTGTTTCTGTGTGTGTTAAGTGTCCGAGGCCGGATCTGAACTCAGGGCCTTCTGACTCTAGGGCTGGCGCTCTACTCACTGCGCCACCTAGCCGCCCCCAAACCATCTCTCTTGACCCTCTGTGTCCAGCACTCTTTCACTACTGCTTCTCAACCAATATGGTACTGAAAAGAGAACTGGATTCTGAGTCAGAAGACCCAAATTCTAATTCTGACATACCTTGGTGACCTTAAAAAAATTATTTAAAGTATTAGAACCTCAATTTCCTCATCTATAAAGTGAAGAGAGTAAACTAAGTGAAATCTAAAGTCCCTTCCAGCTCTAAAGTAGTGGCATTAATCACCAGGCCAATCTGCATTTGTGTTCGTGACTTAGACAATGGTTCTTGCCTTACATAGAGTGTTTTCTTTCCTTATTTCCTCTCTCAGTGCAATAGAGCTTGTGGTCAACAGGCCATGCTATTTCCTTCCCTTGTTCAAGGCTGGCATGAGTCATGGTTACAGCCCACTGATTCAAGAGAAGCTACTCCTTTCACTTGAGTTCCTTCAACCTGCTTCTCACTAAAAGTCATCTGTTCACCTGACCTCATCTTATAAAGTCTTGACAATTTTTCCTTGAAAATATTTTTTTGTATCTGGCATAGCACAACTGAAAGAGAGACTAGAGAATCAGAGTACCAGAGTTCATGCCTTATTTAAACAGCAACTCAAAGTCTGATCTCACATTAAAATTGGCAGCTGGGTTTTGATACCCAGAATATAAAGTATTCATTTGGACCCAAAGATAACGTCATTCTTTAATGAAAGTTTCAAACCACTGTGTTGGGGGTGGGAGTCAAGGTGGAGGTTTCATAATTTTCTAGAAGATAAAGAAGTTTTTGGAGGGGAGAGGGGCAAGGAGAATCAAAAGGAAGAAGGATATGAGTTCACAAATACTTACATGAAGTCAGACTGAATTTTATGCGACCCACTGGCCATAGATTTGAATTCAACTCCTTCCAGATCAATATCTTGTGGCAGACACCATTCCAGCATGTTACCTATGGAACATAAACATTACAGGTCAGTCTGGAAGAAACTGCTCCAGATAGAGAGTGTGCGGTACAGTAGGCCACTCGAGATCCACGTTGTTCAGCCTGAAACAAACCCCTCCAAAATGTCGAAGTGATTTTTTGCCACTCATGCAATCAAATATTTACTGGAGGATGTGGAAAGAGACCTTACAAAGGAACATCTATCTGTTCCTCAGTTTTTTTTTCTTCTTGGGGGGTGGGGAAGGCAGGGCAATTGGGATTAAGTGACTTGCTCAAGGTCACATGGCTAGTAAGTGTTAAGTATCTGAGGCTCAATTTGAACTCAGGTCCTTCTCACTCCTAGGCTGGTGCTCTATTCACTGTGCCACCTAGCTGCCCCTCATTCCTCAGTTTTACATGTGGAGCAAAAGCATCCTCTTATGTGCTGTTAAGTAGAAGTGTTTTCTCTTGAATCTGCTGCTCCATTTGACTACACCAACCAGCCTCTTTTTCCTTTCACTGCCAAATTTGTCATACGAGTGCTGTACCACTGACCTCATTTCAGTGGACTTCCTCAAGATGTGTCTTCTGTCCATACTACTCTAGCTTAAAATCAACTTTTCTGAGGACCTTGATGACCCTACCAAATCCAACAACCCTTTCTCTGTTCTCATATTTCTGACCATTGCTGACACTGAACACATCACATCTTCATGAACTCTGGTACTCCACTGGTCTCCGCAGTAAATTATACTAGTTATCTCTTTCTTCCACACATCTCCCCTGCCCCTGCAAATATAGGTGTTCCTGAGATTCAGTCTTCAATTCTCTGCTTATCTTTCTCTTCTCACCCCATTACGTCTACCCAGCAGATATCCCAAATCTCAATCTCTAGTCCTAATCCTTCTTCCAAATTCTAAACCTGCATTTCCTATAGTCCTTTATAGACATTTCTACTTGAATATAAAACTCCATCAACTTAAAAATCATCCTCCCCAGCAACAACAAAAACAAGTCTTCCTACCCCACAACTTCATTCTTTCTATCATTGGCATAACCAGTTTCTCAGTCAACAAAGACTGGACCCCTCTTCATTCTATCATCTTATGTAGCACATTAAGTCTGACCAATTCTTCCTTCAAAATGTTTTTTATATCTGGCATAGGACAATGAAAAAAGAGATTCTAGAATCAGAGGACCAGGATTCAAATCCCACTTCTGTCACGTACTAGACTTGCAATTTTAGGCAAGTCACTTTTAGGAAAGTCATCTTTTAAATGAGAAAGTTGTGGGGTGGCGCACTGGCCCTGGAATCAGGAGGACCTGAATTCAAATACAGCCTCAGACACTTAACACCAAAAGAAAAAACTAGCTGTGTGATCTTGGGCAAAGTCACTTAACCCCAATTGCCCTACCTTCCCCCCTCCAAAAAACTTTTTTAAAATAAAAATAAATGAATGAATGAATGAATAAATGAATGAATGAAATGAAATGAAATGAGAAAGTTGGGCTACCAGGTTTCTTAGGGCCTTTCCAGAACTAGGTCAAAGACTTTGTGATCCTTTATTTATTTTTTTGCTAGATGCCTTCTGTGGATTTCTAACATTACAGTAATTTCCATTTATACTCAGTCCACCCTGCCCCCCAAGCTTTCCCTTGAAAGGGGAAAAAAAAGTCTGACCAATAAGGTAATTGTATCAGACAGTATATATTGCATTCCACATGCATAGTTTTCCATTTCTCCACTGAGAGACAGAATGCTGTTCTCCTAAGCAAAGATCATCACTGTAAGTAATCAAGAGAGATCAGCTGGCCCCTCCTAGTGTTAGGTACAATACTGAAGTCAATATATATCATTCTTTTGGATCTGTTTGCCTCATCAAAAGTCTTCCCATGCTTTTATAAATTCCTCAATTTGTAATTTCTTTTGAAATAAAAGTATTCCATGATATACATATTCCCCAACTTGTTCAACCAATCCCTAACTGATGGGTACCTCACCCCATCAATATCTAGTCTTTCTGTTAATAACTAATAACAATAGGTAGTATTTATATAGTACTTTAAAGTTTGCAAAGTGCTTTATAAATATTATCTCATTTGATCCTCACAAGCCTGGGGGCTATATGCTATTATCATTCCCATGTTATAGATAAGGAAACTGAGGCAGAAAGTGACTTTCTCAGGGTCACATGGCTACTATGTGTCTGAAGCTGGATTTGAACTCAGGTCTTCCTGACTCAAGGCCCAGAGCTCTACCCACTTCAACACTCAACTGATCCGACAAAGAAAGCCATTCTCACTATTTTACTCTGTATGTGGCTCCACCCCCCCATCATTAACATTGTGGCACATACTTTCTATTCCTCCACCATCATCCTGGTCATCTCATCCCTACATTATTACAGAACTTTAGAACTGAGAAGGCTCATACAGATCATTTCCCCATTTTCCAGATTCAGAACCTCAGGCCCAGAGACTTCTACAATGTCTCTTAACTAGCTGGTGACAGCCAGAGCTAAAACTAGCTCATCCTCTCTCCCAGGCCAGTGCTCTTTTCTCTAAACCAGACATCCTCACTTTTGAATCCCCACCACAGTATAATGCCTTGTGTCCTTGTTGCTGTTTAGGCATGTTCAACTCTTCATGACCTCCATATGGGGTTTTCTTGGCAAAGATACTGAAGTGTTTTGCCATTTCCTTCTCCAGCTCATTTTACAGATGAGGAAACTGAGGCAAACAGGGTTAAGTGACTTGTCCAGGGTCACACAGCTAGTAAGTGTCTTGAGGTCTGATCTGAACTTAGGTTTTCCTGACTCCTGGCCCAGCACTCTATCCACTGAGCCATCTAACTGCCTCTTTATGTCCTAGGAATACTCAACTATTAATTAGATTTAACAGCTACATTTGCATAATGTTCATGATTATTTCTATGTACACTAACAGAAACACAAAATGATCTCTCTAAAGACAGAAGGTCTTTGCTGAAGCAAAAAGCCTTATTCTAAATGTTGACATATTTACTCAGTGACTATTTACACATCAGAGCTGTAAATTTGATGGTACCTAAAGAGTCTTTTAGGTTACACTTTAAGGCACTCCATAAGTCACTGAATTTGTAGGTTCTGTGTAATAATGATAGCATTTCCTCAGAAAATGGATGAGGCAGAACACAGTAGTTTACTTCCAATTATCTTGTCATATAGTCAAAATTTGAGTTTCACAAGGAAAATACCATAATAATGAAATGCTGGAGCAGACACAATCCTATAAGCATCAGATAAACAGCATGAATTAATTCCTTACAGAGTCAGAATAAATGCCTTACTCGAGCGTTCATCTCACGGGTTTTAAAATATCATAATCATAGGATCACAGAAGTAGCCAATCCTTAAGTATAAGGGGCTACTTACTACATTCCAGGCATAGTGCTAGGCATTGGGGATCCACATAAAAAAGGAGGAGACAGTCACTGATAAGAAATTAAATTCTGATGGAAGAGAAAACATATGCATACATAGGTATGTATAACACATACAAAGTTAATAAAATACAAACCCACACAAAGTAGCTGGGAGCAGGGGTGGGTTAGGAAAGGTTTCATGTAGAGGATGGTCCGGAGAGAGCACTTACCAGGCCTGGGGGCAGAGTCAAAGCAGGTGGAATGGGCACAGGATAGGAAGGAAGAGAGACATGGATAGATAAATGAAAGAAAGAAAGATAGAAAAAATGGTGCATGTGAGGACGAGAGAGAAAGCCACACAGCACGCAAGATGGCGAGTAATACCCAGTGACGCTAGAAAGATAGCGTCTTGGGGCCAGGCTGTACAGGGCAGAGGGAAATGTTTAACAAAATAAGTAAAAATACAATTTTCGTTATTTAGTTATTATTCAGTTGTGTCTGACTCTTCCTAACCCCATTTTGGGGTTTTCCTAGCACAGATCCTGGAGTGGTTTGCCATTTCCTTCTCCAGCTCATTTTACAGATGAGGAGCCTGAGGAAAGCAGGGTTAAGTGACCTGCCCAGGGTCACACAGCTAATGTCTGAGGTAGGATTTGAACTCAGGTCTCTGTGACTCTGGGCCTGGTGCTCTATCCACTGGGCCACCTAGCTACTCTAAAAACAGAACAGAATATAGATAATGTTCCTCCCAGAGTTGTTGTGAGGATAAAATGGTATAATATTTATAAAGTGCTTTGCAAATCTTAAATCATTATATAAATGCTAACTACTGTCAGAGCTATTACTGTTGAGGATTATAGTGTCCCATAGTAAGCCTCTTTCTCCAGGGACTATCTTTCTGCTGCTACTACAAAGTGACATTCAGCTGTGCCCTGGGCAGATTGTTGCTGTTGTTCAGCCATTTCATCATGTCTCACTCTTCAGGACCTCATTTGGCATTTTCTTGGCAAAGATACTGAAGCGGTTTGCCATTTCCCTCTCCAGCTCATTTTACAGATGAAGAAACTGAGGCAAGGAGCGTTAAGTGACTTGCCCAGGGTCACACAGCTAGTAAGTGTCTGAGGCCAGATTTGAACTCAGGAAACAGTCTTCCTCACTTCAGGCCAGGCTTGCTATGCAGTTTGCCACTTGCCACCCAAATAATACCTGTTGACAGGCTATGTGTGATGCCCAACACATGGGAATGTCCCCCCTAGTCTTTTGTTGTTGCTGTTCTTGATCAAAGCACCAATCAATCAGGCCAATAACCAACAGGCATCTGTTGTAACTACCGGTTACTGCCAGACCCTGTGCTGTGTAACAGGGATATAAAAACCAAAGGGAGAAAAGTCTCCGTCATAGAGGAGCTTCTATCTTATAATCAACATTCACTTTCATATCCCCTGGGTCCATTATCAGCAGAAACCGAAGGAATTCTACCTCGAGAGGTAGACACCCTACTGGATACAGGCTCCCATTCTGAATGGGCACAGAGATGGAGGAGGGGGAAGAGCAAAGGGAGGCACAAGGGATGAAGCCTCAGTGGGAAAGGGGGCTCCTAGTAGGGTGGGACTAGGTAGCTTCAGAAATCCTTTCCAGCTTTGAGATCCTGAGGTAAGGTACCAAAAGCCATACCTAAGTAATGTTCTCCCTTATGCTCTCAGAAAAGAAGGGCTGTTAACCCACCCCAGGGAGGGGAGGGAAATTAGAGAAGGACAAAACGATGCAATACTAGAAGAGACAGATCAGTGATAAGCAGAGGGGGCAGTGAGGTAGTGCAGTAGATAGAGGATTGGTCCTGAAGCTGAGCTCAAATCTGACCTCAGACACTTACTAGCAGCGTGCCCATGGGCAAGTCATTTAGCCCCAATTGCCTCAATGATAATAATAAACTTGTTGAGGAAGCTGGTAAAGGAGAATAAGCCGAGCTCTAAATTTAGAAACCACTATAGAGCACAAGACCAACTTAAAAGTAAGAGGACCTGGGTTCCAGTCCCAGTTCTGTTACATATTACTCTAATCAGCTTAACAATCACCTTTCTGGACCCCCATCTCCTCACCTGGAAAAGGAAGTGGTCAAACCAGATGATGTCTAGGATGCTATCTTTAAGTCCTATGATCAACTTCCATTTCTGGGGCATTCAGATTCTTGAATAACAACTACTCTCATGTCTGTGTGTCTTATAACCTCAGGAGACACCTAGGTTCTCTGTTTTAAAGATGAGGAAATGACTCTCATCACAAACCGGCACTCAATACCAGGGAAAACTATGGGCAGATAGCTGGAGAAGTGGATAGAGTGCCTGGCCTGAAGTCAGGAAGACACAGTTTTCTGAATTAAATCTGACTTCAGACACTTCCTAGCTGTGTGATGCTGGCCAAGTCACTTAATCCTGTTTGCCTCAGTTTCCTCATCTGTAAAATGAGCTGGAGAAGGAAATGGCAAACCACTCCAGTATCTTTGCCAAGGAAACCCCAAATGGGTCACAGAGAGTCAGACACAACTGAAAACAGAAACATCAGGGAAATCTTACTTGCTCATATTCTTGGCCCTTCCATTTTCTAAATGAGTAGCCAGCCTGGCCTGGCTCTAAAAGCGAAGGAGCTAGAGCTGGGACAAGGAGACAGCTCTGTGCCTTTGTTATTCCAGCAGAAGGGCTTAGCCCAGGGTAAGCAATTTCCCACACAGGTAGCGTCTGAGCTAAGTGTTGCTATAAATCAATAAGCCTCCTTCCCTTCCCTCCATCCATTTTTCTTTCCAGCTCTCAAAGATTCTAACTTAAGTAGAATTACATGGGGTCTCCCCCCTACCGCCCCCCCCGAACAGAAGCAGAATATGCTTAGGACTGTGGTCATTTCACATTCAGTACCTGTGCTCCATCCACTGGGCCACCTAGCTACTCTAAAAACAGAACAGAACATAGATAATGTTCCTCCCAGAGTTGTTGTGAGGATAAAATGGTATAATATTTGAAGACTGGAACAAGGTTATGTTTTCTTGGCTCACGACGCAGCATGGTAGCTCCAAAGATGGGGGTCCTTGGGGGCCTCACCTTTAAGACAGAGAAGTTGAGGGCCTTAATTTAAAATGTCTTGACTGAGTGACTGTCTTCCCTAACATAGTCTGGCTTTTTACTCTCTCTGTTCAGTTTTGAGGGTCAGCTGAAGCACCACTCACAAAGGACTTTATCATAGGAATAATGACATTACATATGTCCAGAAAAAGATCAGGCTAGTAAGTAAAGAGGCACTTTACTGGAGGCTGGAGAAGAGCCTGTTTCCTGTGCTTATCATTCCAAGTACAGAATGCACTGCTGGCTCACCTCTGTCTCACTGAATCTCAAGCCTATATCAAAGCTCAGCTCAAGGACCACATCCTACCAGAAGTCTGCCCTGATCCCTCCCCTTCCTACAAGATGTCATCACCTTCCTCATCCTCAGAAATGTCTTGGATCTACTTTGAACAGATGTCTCGAAGGTTTTAGTGCTATCTTAAGCAAAAAAATGGCACTAACATTTGGGGGATACCTTGTATATATTCTGTATTTACTTTTCTGGGTACATATTGACCTCTCACCACTCTAATGGAATGACAGGTCCTAGATATCAGGGGCTGTTTCAATTTTGGCTCTGTACCTTCAGCTCCTAACAAAATACCTAGCATATGGGAAGTGCCTAGCAAATATTTATTGAATAGCAAATACTTACTGAATGAATGGATATGAGAATCAATCAGTCAATATTTAATAAGTGCCTACTATGTGCCCAGCACTGTGCTAAGCACTGGGGATACCAAAAAAAAGTCAAAGACAGTCCCTGCCCTCAAGGAGCTTATGACCTAACAGGAGAGACAATATGCAAACAAATATATACAAAGCAGGCTATATCTAGAATAAACAGGAAATAATCAACAGAGGGAAGGCATTGGAATTAAGAGGTGTTAGTGAAGGCTTCCTGTAGAAAGTGAGATGTTAGTTAGGACTTGAAGGAAGCCAGGGAGGTTAGCAGTTGGGGCAGAGGTGGGAGAGCATTCCAGGCATGGGGGATGGCCAGAGAAAATGCCTGGAGTGGAGAGATGGAATGTCTTGTTTATGGAACATCCAGGAGGCCAGTGTCACTGGACCAAAAAGTACCCTGTTGGGGAATAAGATTTAAGAAGATTGGAAGGTAAAAGAGGACCAGGTTATAAAGAGAATTTAATGCCAAACAGAACATTTTCAAAACAACTCTGAGATACCACATCATACCTATCAGATTGGCTAACACGACAAAACAGGAAAATGATAAATGTTGGAGATGTGGGAAAATTGGGACACTAATGCATTGTTGGTGGAGTTGTGAACTGATCCAACCATTCTGGAGAGCAATTTGGATCCATGTCCAAAGGGCTACAAAAATGTACATACTCTTTGACCCAGCAATACTACTTTTAGGTCTATATCCCAAAGAGATCATACAAATGGGAAAAGGACCTACATGATACAAAAATATTTATAGCAGCTCTTTTTGTGGTGGCCAAGAATTGGAAATTGAGGGGATGTCTATCAACTGAGGAATGGCTGAATGAGTTGCAATATATGAACATAATGGAATACTATTGTGCTATAAGAAATGATGAGTAGGCAGACTTCAGAAAATCCTGGAAAGACTTATATGAACTGATACTGAATGAAAGAGCAGAACCAGGAAAACATTGTACACAGAAACAGCCACATTGTGCGGTGAATGACTTTGATAGACTTAGCTTTTTTCAGCAACACAAGGACCTAAGACAAGTTACTTAACCTGGTTGCCTCAGTTTCCTCATCTATAAAATGAGCTGGAGAAGGAATTGGTAAACCACTCCAACATCTTTGCCAAGAAAACCCCAAATTGGGTCATGAAAAGTTTGATATGACTGAAGAACATCAAAATTCTTTTTAAAGAATCAGAATCTAAGTGGTCTAAAGACAACCCTCTTGAGATCTAACCTGGTCTGTACCAGGAAAAATAACTCTTGATAGCCAAGTGAAGTGGGAAAAGGGGTGGGTTTGGAGTCAGAAAATTTAGGTTGAAATCTCAGTTTTGCCACCTGTGTTGACTTTGGGCATATCACTTAATTTATTTTAGCCTCAATTTCCTCATTTGTCAAATGAGGAAGATAGACCAACAAACCTAAGATCCTGTTGATCTCTGCCCCAGATACCATTCACCAAAAAAAAGACTTTAAAACTGTGTAAGAGCACAGCATAAAATATTAGCCATGTATCAGAAGGCAAAGGAAGTGTTAAGAAAAGACCTAAAGAAGGGAAAATTTAGAACTTGGAAATTAAACCCGGTACCAGCTAGCTTTTCCCCAGTGTCTAAAGTCCATTAGATTAAGTACTGATGGGGGAGGGGGGTGGGAGGGAGGAGTATCATTTCATACACTCCTTGTTATTTTCTTTAATTCTCCACTGAGTTCCTAAAGGTTAAAACAGAAATCATGGCCAATGACCACAAACTGACTTCCCCAGGAAACCACAAGCTGAGCAGGTGAATCATCAGCAACCTGGGAAAGATGTGGTCAATGTGAGATTAATAGGAAAATGAAAAGCATCCACAATCGGGTTTCACTGCCAAACCCATGGGGGGAAAGGAGGGAGGAGGAAGACAGGGTTAAAAACCATTTCATAGGGGCCGTTTCTTTTTTAGATAGAAGGAACTTTCTTCCTGACTCCCTCATAAATTTTCTCTCTTCTTAAGTAAAAGAAGCTCAGTAAACAGATGGTCAGTTCAACAAGCATTTACAGCTATACTTAGGTGCTAAGCAATCAAGTAAGCTCAGGGAATAGAAACAGACATAAAAAGCAGTCCCAGCCCTCAAGGAGCTTACATTCTAATGGGGAAGACTATACATAAAAAGAAACTGAAAGGAGGTGGGGGAGAAAGCTGGGAGGGAGGGGGAAAATAGAGGAATTCTGACCACAGCCTGGAGAGGATGAAACATGACTGGCCTGGGTATCTACCTTAAATGGAGGTCCTGGACTAAGCCAGCCAATCAGAGGGAGCAGTCACAGGGATGGAGGGTACATCCAGTGTGGGAATTACAGGTGATTGAGGCTACAGGATAAAGATTAGGGTCATGATAGAATAAGTCCAGAGTGGCCTGTACAGAAATGTAAATATTACACAAAAGAACTTCCTGGTCTTACTTTCCTTCATCCAACCGCCAAGCTGTTTCCACCAGTATTTGGAAGTGATTTGTTCTTTACTATGAGTCAGATGACCTGGACTCTGTTCCAAGACATGCCATGGACCAACAGAACAATATCAGCCCCACCTCTTGAACTCTACACCCTGTGATCTCTTTTGTTGAGACAAACAAATAAGTTGACAAGCTAAAGCATGTACTTCATTGACTACATGAAGATATTCCAAGGATTAATAATTATTGTTTATAAAATGAGAACCACAAGGGCAATCGATGGTATAGTATTTACATACCATCTATGTAAACAGATTTAATGTAATCTTTCAAACAGGTGAATGAGAAATACCTCACCAAATTAACAAAATGTTAGGTATAATGTATGTGCTTTAGGACGTGTAGTAAAACTTAGCATGGGATCATAAATTTAGAGCTAGAATGAACCTGAGAGGTCATCAAGGCCAGCCATTTCATTTTACAGACGATAAAACTGTGGCCCAGAGAGGCTAGGTCAAACGGGTAGGGAATGTGTTCAAATGCATTAGAATCTAGGCCTTCCAGACTCCAACTAGTAGACACAGTGGATAGAGCACTGGGCCTAGAATCTGGAAGACCTGAGTTCAAATCTGGCATCAGATACTTACTAGTTTTGTGACTCTGGGCAAGTCCCTTAACCACTGTTTGCCTCAGTTTCCTCAACTGTAAAATGGGAAAGAAAACAGCACCTACTTCACAGGGTTATCACAAGGATCAAATGAGATGTTTGTGAAGTGCTTAGCACATAGTAGGTGCTAAAATATTTAAATGCTTGTTCCTCATTCCCTTGCCCCTACCTTCCAAGTCCAAAGCTCTAAGCTCTTCACCATGCTATTTCTTAAGCTACCGTAGCTAGATTTTATTTCTCTAGCATCCTAATTTTCTACTCATGGAATGAGATTCCCTCCAGTGTAGAAGAATCCCTTAATCAATATATAAACAACTATATCAGTTTATCCCTGAGATGGGTCTTAAACCACTTAAAGCTTCTTCCTTCTGTTCCCAGGCCTCTTCACCTCCAAAAAGTGAGAAAGGTCAAGCACTCATTTGTGGAGTGGTTCGAATGCTGAAATTGGAGTCAAAAGGACCTGAGTTCAGATCCTACCCAAGACACATAACTGTCTTGTGACCTGGTCAAGTAAATAAGCATCTATTAAGAAGTTACAATGGACTAGGGACTATGCCTGGGCATCCAAAGAAAGGCAAAAAGTTTCAATCCTCAAGAAAATCAGTATATGATGGGGGATGAAGAGGGGACAGACATGCAAATAATCAAATACAAACAAGATACAGTCTATTCTGCTGTACCTAAACATATGTGCTCTTAAAAATTACCAAATTATTATTCCACTATCTCTGCCAAGAAAATCCAAAAAGGGGAACAAGGAGTCAGACATGACTAAAAGAATTGAACAACAAATAATAATAATAATAGTTAGCATTTGTAAAGGGCTTTCCAAATATTAACTCACTTAATCTTCACAACAACCCTGTGAAATATGTGCTATTATTCCCATTTTACAGATGAAGTGACTGAGGCACAAAGAAGTTAAGTGACCTTCTCAGTGTCCCAGAGCTAAGTGTCTGAGACAAGATTCAAACTCCAGTCTTCCTGACTCAAGTCCTGGGCTCTACCCTGTGGGCCTCCTACCTGCCCTAGTACTAACACCTGCCTCACTGGGTGCTGTGTGAATGGTAAAGCACCATACAGATGCTGGCCACAGTGGGCAGTGGTAATAACAGTGACAGCAGCAGCCCCCTGACCCGGTCATACAGTCCTCCAAGCCTCAGCTCACTCATCCCTCATACCTCCTTCTACCCTTGAATCTCTTTCACTGCTCCCTCTCTCCGAATTCTGAACACCAAATACAGTCATCTCTTCCACATGGATATACTGCCAGTCGGCCTAGGAAATTAAATGGGAATTTGAGGGGAGTTTTGCAGATGTCATAGATGACACAGAGTCTATGACTAAATAGTTAACCCAAATTTTACAATAAATTACTGTAAACACCTCATAAGAGAAGAAGAAAAAATTCAGACTTCTTTTCTGGTACAAAGGGAGGGCTAAAACTCTCCCCAAATCCCCCCACGTAGCAGGGATAACTGTACCTCCTCCCCACTCCCACCATTACCACAATGAACCTGCACAGAACCTGAAGACTTGAGGGGACCTCAGAGGTCATCTCCTCCAATACCTACCCCAACCATAACTCCCCTCTCCCCCATCCTTCAGCGTATCCAACATAGCCCCTGAAGGAAGTGAGAAAGAACCAGCTGCCCTCAGACACAGCCCAGTCCCCTTCTGGACAGTGCTAATTCAATGGTTCTTACAGTACAGTGCTAGGACCCCTAGAAGTGCTCTGTCTACTGGGCCACCTAACCGCCTTGGAGGCCTCAATAATTTTTAAGCATGCAAAACAGACCAAAATGTTTGCCACTGGTTATGTCTAGAAAATATGTAAACACAGCCTAATTTTCTAGATGTTCAACTAACCAACTCTTTAATAACATTCTAGAATTTTGCCAAGATTAAAGTAAAGCTTTCTGGCCTTTAATTTGTAAATTGTAGCAACTTCCTTTTTTTTTTCTCCAAATTTATCAATCTCCTTTTGGGGGCGGCTAGGTGGCACAATGAATAGAGCACCCGCCCTAGAGTCAGGAAGACCTGGGCTCAGATCCAGCCTCAGACACTTAACACAAAAACTAGCTGTGTGACCTTGGGCAAGTCACTTAACCCCAATTGCCCTCCAAAAAGAAAAACAAACAAAAAAATCACAATCACCAATTTATCCCCTTTCATCCCTGCAGCATCTCCCCTGTGCTTCAGTCTCTCAGAGATCGAGGGCAGAGGCTCAGCAAAGTTATTGGCCAGTACTTTCAGTACCCTGGGATTTAGGACTGGGGCTGTTTATATCAACTCCTCAAGGACAGCGAGGTAAGCTCTTTACTAGTTCAAGGGAAGTACTCCTTGCTTATGTGGGGGTTCAGCTCCTCATTTGTCACTTTTATTCTGCCCTTTCCAATCCAAGGATCATTCTCCTTGGCAGAGAAACAACAGGCAAATGAAGAATTGAGCATCACAACCTCCTACCTGCCACCCATGACCATGCCCTGAACCACACTGAGCAGGGGTCCTAGCTCTTCTTTGCTCTTCCTCTTATCCCCCAAGAATAATTTTTTAATTCTTTTTTTCCCATCTTTAATTTTATCTGCTGGTCTCAGCTCCTTTTGACTTTCAGTGCTTCAGATACTATTATTACCTAGACATGCCAAAATCTAAGTTGGTCAATGATCTTCCTGCACATCCATATAGACAACTCCCCGTCATCTGTGTCTTGGGAGTTAGATCTCCTTGTATTTTAGACTAGAGAGCTTCCCACTCCTGATGTTTCCTGCAGAATTTTAACCTGTGGGACTCTACCTTTCTTTTCTCTGAAGGTTCAGAGAATCTCCCAGAATCTGAGGGTCATATCATGGCTTTCCTCTCCTCTATCACCAATTCTAGGACTGAAGGCTATTTTCCCAGTCAAAGTTCTCATTATTTACATCCCAGGAACCAGTTGTTTCTTACCACTGACAATCGATTCCAGAATAAACATTTCCCTTGTTGATTGTGCTACCTTTTAAAAGATGAAACACCACCAAGGTAAGTCAAACTTATTAGTTGCTCTGGTTTTGGAAAATGTAGAGTTCCTGAGGGTGTCTAGATAACTGACTCCCTAACCCAATCCCCTTATTTCACACACGAGGAAACTGAGGCCCAGAGTAATAACCAAAATGTACACAAGTTGTAGGATACTAGGTGAGACACAGTAGATAGCTATAGTCTGGGAGACCTGAGTTCAAATGTGACCTCAGACACTAGC
Source organism: Gymnobelideus leadbeateri (assembly GCA_011680675.1). NCBI lineage: Eukaryota > Metazoa > Chordata > Mammalia > Diprotodontia > Petauridae > Gymnobelideus > Gymnobelideus leadbeateri. The sequence goes on from WOXC01011578.1 coordinate 109,575, forward strand.
TGCATGACCCTGGGCAAGTCACTCAACCCTGTTTGTCTCAGTTCTTCATTAGTAAAATGAGCTGGAGAAGGAAATGACAAACCATTCTAGCATCTTTGCCAAGAAAACCCCAGATGGGGTCATGGAGAGTTGGACATGATTGAAACAACAACAAACAACAATACAAGTTGCAAGTGTGTGAGCCAAGATTTAAGGTCAGATTGCCCAACTCCAAATCAAGTGCTTTTACTCCCATGTCCCTTTTCTGGTTGTTTTACAACATACTCCAATGACAATATTTATTATTTCAGATGTTACTGATATTCACCCAAAGGGGTCCCCCCCACTGGCCATGCTTCCCTTCTCTTCTGGTTGCTAAATACATAATAATTATAATATATAAATGTATAATAAAAATTACATTAATAATAAAAATAGCGGGCGGCTAGGTGGCGCAGTGAGTAGAGCGCCAGCCGTGGAGTCAGAAGGCCTCAGACACTTAACACACACAAACAAAAACCAAGCCGTGTGACCTTGGGCAAGTTACTTAACCCCAATTGCCCTCCAAAAAGCAAAAAATTAAAAAATAAAAATAGCACATTACAAATTAATCTCTACTATGAAATAACCATATTTGCTTATAGTAATGATCTGCTCTCTGCCCATTTACTTAGCCTGTTAATTTTGAATAAGGTATATACCCTTCAGAAGCCACATTACAGTCAGTGACTCTGGCCAGTCATTATTTGCTTATGTTAGGATCGCTAGTACACCTTGCTTATTAACCACACTATGTGCTTTTGTGTATAAACATCTGAGGCCAGGAGTATTGCTTCTTCCTTAGATTTTTGTCTCCTAGGAATTACTGAGTATGTCTTTTGTTATTTTTCTTTTTACAAAGTACCTACTCTGTATCATGTCTAGCTTATCCACAGCTCTCTACTTCTTTCCTTTTCAGTTTAAAGCCCCTTTGATTAGGTTTCAGCATCTCCAGGCAGATAAATACTCACCTGCCCTTGTTAGGTACATTCCATCCCTGGCCAGGAGTCCCTCACTCCCTGTATTCCAAGCAGCTCTCAGTTTCCTAATGAGCAGGGAAGCAGCTACTCTACAAAGTTTTAAAACTGCACTGACCAGGTAAATTAATTCCTTTATCCTTTCATTCTACACAGAGCACTTTCAAAACTTCCTTTTAGGATGGCCAGAAGCAATTATGGGCAAGCAGGGTTGCTGAACTTATTATATAAAAAGAAAAGTCATTTGTATGCAGAAAATGGACAGGTACACGTGCGTGTGTATTATATGTAGTACACACATTTTTTTTTTTGCTTTTTGTAGGGGCAATTGGGGTTAAGTGACTCGCCCAAGGTCACATGGCTAGTAAATGTTAAGTGTCTGAGGCTGGATTTGAACTCACCTCCTCCTGACTGCAGGACCGGTGCTCTATTCACTGTGCCACTTAGCCACCCCTTTTTTCTCTTTTCTTTTCATCTGTATATATGGAAGCGATCATGTTATCTAGTGTTTATTATGCATAGAATTTTTTTTTTTAAGCAATTGGGGTTAAGTAACTTGTCAAGGTTACACGGCTAGTCATTATTTATGCGTGGGTGCTCATTTTCTGAGGCCGGATCTGATCTCCGGTCATCCAAACTCCGAGGCCGGTGCTCTACTCACTGCGCCACCTAGCCGCCCCTTTAGGGCAATTGGGGTTAAGTAACTTGCCCAAGGTTACACGGCTAGGTTTTTGTTTGTGCGGATTAAGTGTCAGAGGCCGGCTCCGAACTCAGGTCCTTCTGATTCCAGGGCCGGCGCTCTATTCACTGCGCCACTTAGCCGCCCCTATGCATAGAATTTTTAAAAGGGAAAAAGAAAACCCTAATTATTTCTTTTTCCTCTTAAGCTTCTCATTGGATCTCATCCTTTCTCAGCTGAGAAACTAGTTCTTCATTTTACTGAGAAGAACTTTCCCCTATCACTTGAAAAATGTCTTCTCAGGGTGGCTAGGTGGTGCAGTGAGCAGAGCACCAGCCCAGGAGTCAGAAGGACCCGAGTTCAAATCCGGCCTCAGATACTTAACACCTATAGCCATATGACCTTGGGCAAGTCACTTAACCCCAATTGCCCTGCCTTCTCCCCTCCAAAAAGAAAAAAAAGTATTTTCCCACCTCTTCCCCCTTTCTTCTCATCTTAAAAAATGAGGTGTTACTCCTCCTCACCAAAGCCAAAACTCTGCCACATGGGCCTATGAAGACGTGTAGTAGAAACAATGCTGAATTCTGACAAAGGAGACTGGTTCAAATTCTAATTTTGATACTAGCAGCTACTGACCTCCAAGGAATGACGTCATAGATTCAAAGGTGCTGAGAGATGATCCAATAAGGATCAGAAGAAGAGACAAGTAATGATGATGGATGAGTCCCTGCTGCAGGGCATGTGGTTATTATTTAGAGATGAGGCTAACAGTAAAGGGCTGTCTTCCTGGAGCTTGTATCCAAGGCATGATGGGGAAACCTACCAAAACTTGTCAAACTGGATCAATTCTGGTGATTTGTGTGGGTTCAAATTGCAAAACTAGAAAGAACCTAGGAAGCCTTGCCAAAAATTATGAAGCTTTTGGCAAGGAACTGAATACCTTAGGGACATGGGTGCTCGTCAAAGGCAAAAGATTCAAAAGAGGAAGAAGAGACCTGGAAAGTGAGTTGCTGTTTAAGAAGACGGTGTCTGAGGATGGGAATTGGGATACGGGTCTATATTAGGAACAACATTTCCTAGGCAAAGATGGAATGCACCTTAGAAACTGATAGGGATATATTTGCCTGAAGTCTAACAAACATCATCAAAAAGGGAGGCAGTGAGACCTGATGGACTCTATACCAAGCTAAGTACCATAAGTATAATATAGGAAAAATGACAACAGACATACCAGAGATTCACAGATCTTATTCAAGTAAGGAGTCAATATTCCCAATCTGTTTATGGTATCATCCTTTATGTCTAAATCATGTACCCATTTTGACCTTACCTTGGTATATACAGTGTGAAATAACTAGTTTCTGCCATACTGTTTTCCAGTTTTCCCAGAAGGTTTTGTCAAATAGTGAGTTCTTATCCCAGAAGCTAGAGCCTTTGGGGTTCTCAAAAGGAGCCAACAGTAAAACCTCAGATGTCTCTACACACAAATGTGGGTAACATTTTGTAAACTAGAGCAAAAGGCACTAGAAATTCTAATATTTATATAAGGAAAAAAAGAAAAGTCTGACTTCATGGATCCCACTGAGACCTGGTGTAGTGAGACCCCTCAATGGAAAGTTTCTAGAGGTATATACCTTATTCAAAGGTAAGTGGCAGTAGTAGAGTAGCATGTCACTCATGTGAGGAAATCCAGAAATCACAAGTAAGTAGAATGGTGAGGTATATTCATGCATCTGAGTGAACATAAATGGGGGCAGAAGCAATGTGATATGGTCATCACAGTACAGTATAGACTACCTGTACAGGTAGAGGAAACTAAATGAAGAGTCTGAGAACGGTACCATAAGCCTAGCATGATATACGCGAGTGATGAGAATTTCCATTGTGCGTACACCTGTTGGAACTATCTACTAAAGGAAGAGAAGACAAAAAATTCCTGACCTAGCATAATGTTAATTTCATTCTTGAAAAGGTAAAACAACAAACAAGGGGGAAATCTGGATCTGATTCATACGAACTAGAGGGAATCAGCTGTTAGGGTAGAAATGATGATTACTTCATCTTAGAATTTGTTAAACAGGAAAAGAGGAAAACTAGGGATTGCCTGACATCCAGAATTATAGGCAATGGGTAGAAATGATGAGAAGGCAAATGTAAAGAAAAAGCTTCCTTTCCTTGCTGTAAGGAAAATTTTTTTTTATAACAATTAGAGTAGAATCCCAAAGTAAAATGAACTGCCTTAGAAGGTCCTCAAGCAAAATCTGAATAACCATATCAGAAAAATTATGGGGGGACATCCTTGCTCAGGCTGACATTGGACTAGGTGGCCTTTCAGGTCCCTTCCAACTCTGAGAGTCTGCAGTTGTGCAACCCTGGCTGGTAGGTGGCACCATAATGCATAGAGTGCCAGGTCTAGAGACAGGAAGACTCATCTTCCTAGCTGTGTGATCCTGGGCAAGTCATTTAACCTGTTTGCCTCAGTTTCCTCATCTGTAAAAAGACCTGGAGAAAGAAATGGCAAACCACTCCAGGATCTTTGCCAAGAAAACCTCAAATGGGGTCACAAAGAGTCACAACTGAAACAACTAAACAACAGCAAAGCCCTATGTAAATATGAGTTGTCATTATTCCTACTGACTCCCACCTTTCTCCTTTATATTCCATCCTTGACACCCTTGCCAAAGTAACCTTTCAAATGCATAGGTAAGATCACCCAGTGTGGTTTTCAAATGCCTGCTGAGTAAAATGATGACTTTTGAGGTGGTCGTGCCAGGCTTTTTTACACTACAGCTTTCCAAGATTATTTCATAGCACTCCCTACCTTCCTATACTACAAGCTTCTGATTTCCCCTTGCCTGGCTCCTGCCCCAGTGACTTTGCACACACTAATCTCCTAGCCTGGAATAACTTCTCTGCTTCCTACATTATTTTTCCTCCTTTTAGGCTTAGCAGCTACCTCCAAGCATCTTTCTCTGATCAGCCCCGATAAACAAGATCTCTCTTTTAGAAGGCAGAGGCCTTGCACTTAATCATTTTCTAACTTGCATCAAAATCACCTGTGTACATGTGTTCATGCTAGCCTCCTAGAGCATCATCTCCCTGAGGACCCAGACCATATGGTTCCCTATTACAGGTGCATGGATAGTTGTTAAAATGAAAAAGAAGCCTCAGACATCAAAGAGAAGCCCGTAGCCCCTCAAAAAAAACTTGTCTCCTCAAGTTCTCTCAGCTGTCTATACTCCATTTTAATTTTTGTGCCCATGGTATCCCTGAGGCAAATGCACCTGTGCATACAAACTGAGGCAAACACTGACTGTAGACTGCTCAAGTCAAAAATGTTAAAATGTCAACCTAGGGCCAAGGAGCATCAAAATGTTTTCTCAGAAGATGGAGCATTCAAGGGTGAAAAAAGAAATCATCTCTAAGGGACATTTGTTCCATTTTGTCTCCTACATTTTTATATCTGCCCTAAAGTATTTGAGGGCACAACTCTATGGCCCATGATAATAATAGCTTGGGGGAACAGAAGAGCTACTTCCTACAAAAAGGGGGGGGGGAGGAAGAATCAGAGAGAGATAATGTCCTCATCTAAGACTTTTCTCCCTCACACCTCCTTCCTCCCCTCTGAACCAATGACAGAGAATAGATAGAAAACAGAACCCGGGTTAAATTTACTCATACCACCAATCCTGTTCCCAATATCCACCATCATTGAACATTAGCCGCTATCACTACAGGGACCAATCTCTTAGAAGTTTTTCTATACATACAAGTATACCGTTATGTCACTTTCCCCCTCCCCCAACACAGTCCTCTCAAACCCAGCTTTTATTTTATTTTATTTGGGCCAGATGGGCACCACTTTTTTGGTCCTCCTCTTTTCTGTTCACCAAGGACTATGGTTCAGAGCTTTCCCTTTCTCCACAGATAAAGGTGCTCTAAGCATAAGTAGTGCTTGTAAAATAGGTTTAGCACCACAAATGAAAAGCTATAGTTAGTGTATAAATTCACCCACTAAACAAACCTTTAATAAATTCAAATAGGCTAAACAGTACCTCTTCTCAAAACAAATTCTAGAGGAGGATTTCCTACCCTTTAACCACCCTTGGCCACCCCCCCTTTACCTCCCAGTTCCTCTTAGACTCTAACCAATAACAACTGAGTTTAGTGCTCAAGTCTATTAGTGGGTGAGCACGAGCAGTATTTTTCTTTTGAAAAGTATTCATTTTAATCTAGAATTGATGGTACAACTACTTCTAGAGTTCTCTGGCTAGTTTCGTCCTTAGTCCCTAAACAAAAGCCTCTTCCTACCAGCAGGAGCATCTTCCCAGGAGATCCTTAATGCCCACCCCCTAATTAGGTGGGGCGGAAAGTATAAATGCCACCTCTTACAGTCATTCCCCAAAGTACAATGAGTGTTTATCCTACCCTAGCATATAATAGGTACTCTCTGTGTCACCAAGATAATCCCTTTACATGCATAATCTCATTTGATCCTCCCAATCACCAACAGGAGGTCTAGGCAGTTGTACCTCTTTACAGGAGAAAACTGAGGTTTAAAAAAGGCAAGTGACTTGCCCAAGCGTTACACAACAAATAAGTAACTTTGTAAGAATTTGAACTCCAGAGACTCCAGCACAACAAATCCTTTCTCTTTCTACTAGTACAAGTAGCAACCCAGCAATAAAGTCGAGTGGCCGTCACACTAGGCTAAAATCTTTGGAATAAGGGTATGCACTCTTATCAACCAAGCACTGAATTACACGATGGGGAAATGGTGACAAACAATGAAGTGGATTATTTTTTCAAGAGTTTATGACCTTGCTCTGAGAGATATCATGTTTTAGGAACAGACTGGACCTGTGATTTCATTGGCAAGGAGAGCTCTCAGATGGAAAAAAAAAACAACACCCTACCTTTTCCAATTTTTATACCTTCTCTGTAATTTATAGTCCTAAATTACCAGGGCACTAAGAGATTAAGTAGCTTGCCCAGAGAAAGCATGTGGCTGGGACAAAACATAAACCCATCCATGTCTTCTGAGTTCCCAGGCCAGCTCTCTATTCATCCACAATGCAACTCTGCCTCTAAATACAAGGTAATTTGGTGGGACAAGAGAGTCATCAATAAAGATTTCAAGTATAAATTGCCTTGTGGAATGATGAGGAAATGAAGGATTCTAGGAGGCAGAGTTGAGGGGGAAGGGCATTCCAGGCATGGGAGATAACCAGTGGAGAACTACAAGTGTGTCATATTTGGAAAACAGTAAGTCTAATTTCATCTAATGGATCATAGTTTTCATCAAGAGGAATTTCTACTCTGGAGGGTTTAAAATGCCAAAATTGTTTATACATTATCCTTGAAGTAATAGAGAGACAATGTTAATTGAGTTGGAGACTGACATGCCAGATCATGCACTTTCTTGAAGTCACTTTGATAGCTGTGTAGAGGATGCATTGGAGAAGGAAGACTTGAAGTAAGAGATGGTGAATCAAGGTAGGAGCTTCTTGAATGGAAAAAAGGAGATGGATGCTAATAGACTTGGAGGTGGGAAAATGCCAAGATTTGTCACCTGAAGAGATTTAAGTTCTGCAGTGCCTGAGAAATGGGAGGAAGGGGGTGGCAACATACCAAACCAAACTTGCAAACTGGGGGTAATTAACTGTAATTGGGATAATTCCTGACTACAGGTGTCCCCCGGGGTTCTGTCCTGGGGATCCTTCTCTTTTCTATAGGTGATCCCATGAGATTAATGACTATGCTGGAGATTCTCAAATCTACTTATCCTTCCCTAAATCCTCTGCAGACCTATGATCTCCAATGCCTTTCAGACATCTTGAACTGACTGTCCAGTACACATCTTAAACTCAACACGTCCAAAAGGGAACACATCATCTTTCCCCTAGACCCTTCCCTCTCCTAACTTCCCTATTATTAGAGGGCAATCCTATCACCCTCTCAGTCCTTTAGTCTCATAACCTAAATGGTCGTCCCCAATTCCTTCCGATCTCTCACCCGCTATACTGCCAAGGACTGTCACCTTTGCAACATTTCTGAAATGTGCTCCCTTCTCTGTCCTGCCACTGCCATCACTCTGGTGCACACCTTCATCACGTCACTCCGACTTATTCTAATAAACTTGCCTGCTTTAAATCTCTCCACCACCCAAACTTCCTCCATTCAGCCATCAAAGTGATTTTCCTAAAAATCGTCTAGATCCCGGGGTGTCACCCCTACTCAAATTGCAGCGGCTTACCATTACCTTAAGAATCACATCATCTTTTCTTTGGCTTTCAAAGCCCTTCATAACCTGGTCCCTTCCTACCTTTTCCGTTTTCTTACACTTTACTCCCTCAACAACTACTCTTCCATCCATCAATCCTCATTTCAATTTCACAAACACTGGATCACTGAATCTTTTGGCTCAGGGCATTTTCTTTGGCTCTCACCTTCATTTCTGAAATGCTCTCTCCCTTCTCATCTCTCTAAATCCCAACTAAAATCCTATTGTTCCTGGCACCCTTTAAGTTCCATCTAACATCCCACCTTCGACAGGAAGCCTTTCACAACCTCTCCTAATTATACTGCCTCCCCTCTTTCAATTATTTCGTATTTTCCCTGCAAATAGTTTGAATGTTTGCTTGCTTTGTCTCCCCAGTTAGATGGAGAGCTCCTTGAGGGCAGGGACTTTTGCATATTTTTGTATCCCCAGTGCTTAGCAAAGTACCTGGCACACAGTTGGTGCTTAATAAATGTTTACTAACTGGAAGGGTGGTAATGCTCTCAAGAAAAATAGCGAAATTTAGAGAACATATGGATAGGGTAGAGGGAAGGATAATGAATTGTTTGATTTATGTTACGTTTGAGATACCCAGGAGAAATCTATATTCACTCCATCAGCTCTCCGTGAAATACATAAAGAAATAAAGTCATTCGAAAACTTCTTTCTCCCTCCTTCCTCTCCCTCCCCCCAGCCTTGAAGAGGCTCTATTTAAAGAGGCTTCTAGCTTAATCCATTTACTCGGCTTCTAACTTAAGGAGATCCTGAGATCAAAGGAAAAAACCGCACTTATCCATTGGGACAGTCCCAGGATACCTAAAGCAACGTTTCATGAGAAGGTAGCTACAGGAATTCTCTTCTCCAAGAGGAGGGAACTCCTCTAGTCAGGTAAGAAAAACCTGTCGTGATTACTCAAGTCCAGGGTAAATGAGGCAGAACGAGCACCGCTAGCTGGGGATGGGTTATGGGATTGAGGACCTGCTAGGAAGCCAGGAGATGGAAATTTGTAAAGTCAATGGAAAGGTGAAGGGGACAACCTTCCTCTAGGGTTACAGCAAGCCCATGTTGGAGGAAGTCACCTGAAGAGCTAGATAGCCGCACACACCTCCCCACCCAAGCCGGAGGTGGGCGTGCTCCCTAGTCTCAGGTAACGGGGAGAGTCCGCTGCCTGACCCGGGCTCAAGGGCTCAGGGTGTCAGACTCCGCAGCCCGCGGGGCCAGAAATCCCTGGGACAGCGACTGAGGCTTTAACTCCCTCCGCTCCCAATGGGGGCCCTACGAAGCTGGGGTGCAGGTGTGCTGGAGCGATGCGCGCGCAGCGAAGCCTCTCTTGCCCCCCCACCCAATTCAGCGGCCAGCAGCTGCCAGGCCAACAGCCCAGGTGGGCTCCAGAGAGGCTCTTACCCGTGCGGGGATCGAAAGTGACCACGAACACGGCCACCACCTGGTCCTCCTCCTCCAAAGGCAGACGCCCGGACTGCCGCCGCAGCAGTTCCCCCGGACCGAACTCCGCCTCCTCTTCTTCGTCTTCCTCCTCCTCCTCCTCCTCCTCCTTCTTCTTCCCGGGATCTGCAGCCCGCCGGGCCCCGGATGCAGGTCCGCTCCCCAGCCCCCCGCCGCCCCATCCCCGGCCGCTGGCCTGGAGCTCAGGGGCCTGCGGCAGGGACACGGCTGGGCCCTCGGCCCAGCGCAGCAGCGGCGCCTCGTCTCCCTGCTCCACCATGGCGAAGCGAGGAGGAGCCGCGGGCGGGGAGGGGGCGGAGGCAGGGGCGGGCTAGCGGGGATGCCCGGCCCGGCGGGAGGGACCCTCTCTGGCCTCGGGCTCCAGCCCTCGGCTTTTCTCCACCTCCTCTTCCTCCTCCACCTCCTCCACCTCAGCCACCCGCCGGATCTCACCTTCTCACCTGCGTCCGCGCTCCCCACCCAGCTGGCCACCCTCCGTCCTCCAGCCAGGTGCCGCTTTCCCAGCGAACCCAGGAGGCTAGGCACTCTTGCATCTTCGCGTTTGTTTCTCTGATTGGGGCTGCTGGTCCATGTGCACCTAAATACACACACGTGTATAGATGGGAACACTGAAATGTGGATGGGCGTTTGGGGGGCTCTGTGCATGCACTCACTATATATGTACACAGTAGATACAGAGATACACTGCGAGAATATATTCGATACATATTTTATCGCATAATGTATATTGTACACATTTATATATAATAAACTGTGTAATTGTGCATTACATTTAAATTATAATATACGTTAAACACAAATACATTGCTTAATACTGTATACATATTGGCTCAGATATATACTCACACTGTGCATACATAGATGGCATATGCCTTTATTATGGTATATGTACATATGTATACACAACAAGTATTTATCTATATAAATATCACACATTTTTTCTTGAAGGTATAGAAAATTCCAGGTGAGGGAGTGGCTAGATGGTGAAGTGAATAGTACTGGCCCTGGAGTCAGGAGGACTTGAGTTCAAATGTGGCCTCAGACACTTAATACTAGGCCTCAGACACTTACTAGCGGTGACTTTAAGCAATTCACTTAACCCCAATTGCCCTCCCTTCTCCCCTCCCAAAAATCGGGAGAAAAAAAAATTCTAGGTGAGGAAAGTCACTACTACAGGTCAAAACTACAGGTGAGGAAACACCACTACTACCACAGATCAATAACTGTTCTGTAACTTATAGTCCTAGGACACCAATGGGATTTACTTGGTCTTCCTGACTTTGAGGCAGTCCTATCCACTATACCACATGTCCTCTCTATAACATTCCCATATATACCCCAGTATATGTGTGTGTGTACCCTATATATTATAATACACATAGAATATCTGTCAAAGCTTTGGTAGCCTGAAGAGGTGGAACAAAGGGGTAGGAGTATGGAGCTGAGGCACTCTGATTGTCCCTGTTTTATTTGGGCTGAGAGACTCAACTCTTGGAAGAAAGGTTGTATGCATATATGTAGGTAGGTATATGCAGTTTCCTGGAAGGAACAGCAACAGACTGGACATCAATGGGCTTCTGATCCCGATGCTGAAACCACATGGTCCTAAGTTATTTTGACTCTATTCAATTTAATTCAATCCACAGAATCATAGATCTAGAACTGGAAAATATCTTAGGGATTAAATTCTTGAATGAAGCAAAAGAAGAAATTATTGGGGGTAGGTTAAGCTAGGTGGTACAGTGGATAGAGCACCAGGCATGGAGTCAGAAACACCTGAGTTCAAATCTGGTCTCAGATATTTACTAGCTGAGCCACCCTGGTCAAGTCACTTAATCCTTTTGCTTCAGCTTCTCATCTGTAAAGTGAGTTGGAGAAGGAAATGGCAAACCAGTCCAATGTCTTTACCAAGAAACCCCAAATAAGGTCAAGAAGAATCAGACACAATCGAACAACTACAAATGATAATTTTAATTATGTGATTTTAAGAAAATAGCTAGGTGGCACAGTGAATAGAGCACCAGCCCTGGAGAAAGGAGGACCTGAGTCCTGAGTTCAAAAAGGAGCTCAGACACTTAACACTTACTAGCTATGTGACCTTGGGCAAGTCACTTAACACCAATTACCCTGCCCTCCCCCCTCCAAAAAGCAACAACAAAAAAGAATTTAAAAAAAGAAAATAGCATGATAAAATAGTATCAAAACAAAAATAATGGGGATAGTCAGGAGAAACATCTGATTTGCTGATCTGGGGCAACTCCTATGGAGCTGGGCATGTTCTTTGGTCTCTTCCAGAAAAGACAAGTGCTTTGGGATGACTTGGCAACTCCTAAGTGTTGGGGATGGTGGTTGCATTGAAAATGATTGACAATTGAATCAGGAAGAATCATCTATAAGAAGAATAAGGAGAAATGTTTTCTGGACCTTTGGAGTCTTGCCTACATTTGTCTCTCTCTTGATCTTCTAACCAGGCGTGCAGGGGTAAATAAAGATTTCTTTGCCTCCCTCCCCAAGAGGCAATGGCAGGAATAAACACATGGCTATTGTGTTTGCCAAGGACAAGCTTTCAATTAAATCTCAAGACCATGACTCCATGTAATGGAAATGCAGATTTGAAGATCTTCCCTGCCCCTAGGCCCTTTGATTGGCTTAAGAGACTTTGATTGGCTTAAGTGACTCTGAGAACCTTCTTTAATTTGAAGATATACTCTGCCCCCTAATAAGCTGAATGTGGTCACTTTGAGCCTGTGGTAGGAAGCTTGGTTTTCAGGAATGACCACACCTTGATGCTATGTGATTGGGCAGTGGGTCAAGAGGGTGGTTACATTCTCTTAGCCGGGAGAAAACTATATAATCCCTGATTTGAGGCTTTGCTTTGGGGTTCACTTTGAGAAGTGTTGTGTGATTTGACCAGATGAGACTCTGGGAGGCCGTTGTTGAGAGCCCCCCGGCTTTGAAAACCCAGATGTTGATGCTTCCCTCTCTGGTAACTGTGATTTGGTATTGATTTAATGGTTGGACAGTTTGGAAGCCTGTCTGCTTGATCTGTTTGTTTCTCTGTTTTGAAACTACTGTCTATATACTCTGAAGTTCGGGGTGCTGATCTTTTTCCCCTGAACTAGGTAAATGATATATGTTTGTTTGATTAAAGTAAGCTTGTTAACCGATTTTGAGTTGTTTTCCCTTTGAAAAGCAGATCTAAGAACCTGGCAGCCACTCTGGGGATGCTGGGGTACTTGCTGCTACACTCCCTCTTCTGCCTTTCTGTTTCTTTCTCTGATCAAAACTCATCCAACCACCAACAATCCTTAAAAATGGGTTTTCCAGTCCTGGCAGTAACCTCATAAACTCAAGAAGTTCCATGCTTATGGGGCGGCTAGGTGGCGCAGTGAGTAGAGCATCGGGCCCTGGAGTCAGAAGAACCTGAGTTCAGATATGACCTCAGACACTTAAAACACACACACACACACACACACACACACACACACACACACACACACACAAAACCTAACTGTGTAAGTTACTTGGGCAAGTTACTTAAGCCCAATTGCCCTCCAAAAAAAAAAAAGTTCCATGCTTCCTAGCTGGGTGCAGGATGCCCAGTAGGAGATGATTTCTACCATAACACTTCTCAAAGGAGAAAAGTACCACTGCCAGGAGGGTTTTTTGGTTTGGGTTTTTGGGGGTTTTGGAGGCAACAGAAGGACCAAAAGTCCAAGCTATGCAGCAGCAGGCTTGTTCTTGGAGTCTCTTAGACAGTATAAATCTGAGGTAAAGGGGAAACATCCTAAATATCTGTTCAGTGGTCCCACAAAATTATCTTTTATCTATTAGGAGAGTATAGCATGTGAGAAATTATGGTTTTATGTTGACTTATACTTGTTAATATGCTTCTTCTAGTTCCTCTGTGTCTTAAGCATTTTTAATGGTGAAGGACATAATCTGTTGTCCCATACTAATTATTCACATTGCCTTTTGAATGCTGTTCCTGGAAAGAACCCAATTATCTGCTATGGGGAAAGCTTAGATGTGGGTCCGACCTAAACTTTGTTTTAAAGATTTTTCTGATTTCCTGTAGTGTGGGAGTCATGAGTCAAAGAGAAGCTTGATTTCTAATCACCTTCTTCCCTACTTCCCTAGCCATAAACCTATCTGGTAAATTCAAAGCTGAAGCCCATTGTGGACTTATTGGGCCAAGAGTCACATTAGGGAAATTGTTTTGTGAAGTACTTTCCAGATGAAAACAACATCCAGAATAACAAATTTGTAAGGATAATTACCAAACTTCACCACTTACTCAAAGGATATGTGGTAGGATAGGTCATAGAAGCCAGTCCCCTGGTAGTTTAGGCCTTATATTGGAATGTATTATTCATCAGTCAAGAAGAGGAGGTTTACTTAACCTTGTTGAGAAAGTATTTTGACAAAGAACAGTTCAACAAGGAACTTGGAAGACTCAGTCTCCCTAACCTCCATATGGAAGTGGTTCTGGTCAGCAGGGGAGGGTGTGGTGCCTCACTCAGCCTTGGGAAATCTGCCAAGTCTGGAAGGGCCCCAACTCCAAACTTGCCAGCCCAAGGCAAACAGGGAGTCTCAGTTAATACAACCTGAGGCCACTAGAAAATTGCTTCAACAGCTATGTAGCTTGTGCCTTAGCTCCTTGGGATGATCAAGTTTTAAGGATCTTCCTAGGATGCTACCTAGGTTCTTAGGAAAAGAACTAACCCATATGCCAAGGGCTGGGAAACCTTGGCCTATCACCACTAATAATTAAAGAAATGCAATGCAAACCATGAGGCCCAATCTCATCTAAAAGAAATATGATAGTGTGAAATAAGTAGATAAGGAGTTCAGGAAACCTGAGTTCAAGTCCTGGGCTCTGCTACTAACTTCCCTTGTGATCTTCAGTAAAATTACTTCACTGCCCCGGGCCTCCATAACACCTGTAAAATGAGATGGGTGAACTAAAAGTTTCCTAAAATCCTTTCCAGCTCTAACCTTCTATGATTCTATACTTTGGGAAAGGTGATACTGGACACAGTGGAATGTTATAGAAGAAATGGGGAAACAGGTCCTAGGAACATCAAGATTGAACTAGAAAGGACCTTAAACCATCTAGTTCAACCTGTTCCTTATGTAGATAAGGAAACTGAGGCACAGGAGGTTGAATGACTTGCCCAGGGTCTTATAGGTAGTATCAGAGGTAGAATTTGAATTCAAATCTTCTCTCTCCCCAGTCTGGGTTCTTTCCGTGGTACCACTTCTCCTCTCACAAGTGACAGTCACCATGAAAGTTGGCCCAGTCTTTCTCGAAAGCAATATGGCAAGCAACACAAGTCATAAAACTGGCCAAATCCCATGATCCCATCCTTTGGAATCTCTCCCAAGTAAATAAAGTGGGAGAAACAGAGACCTATTTATATAAAGATGTTTATGGCTATGTTATATGTAATAGGGAAAAACTGGAAACAACCTAAATGTCTCAGTTGGAAAATGATTAAGCAGACTGTTAGATAAACCGAAGCAGTGAGAATGACGTGGCCATACAGAAGGACAAACTCAAAGAGCAAACAGAAACTTGGAAAGATCAATACATGATAATGCACAATAAAAAGAGCGGAACCAGGAGTTCTGTGTAACAAGCCAACTACAATGTGTATCTGCACACTTGTGACTATAAGGATGCCAGGTGGGCAAAGAATAGGTTGCTGACTGGGTGCCATCAGGACCTGTATGTAAACTGGATTGTTTTTACTATAAAAGTGATAGTAATTTTTTTTTAATCATCTGCTACTAGACACCATTCTTGACAGGACTACTTGCCCAAGTTTAGACTGCATGACAGAGCAAACACCAACCTGGTTCAATGCCATTCTTCTCAAGTAAATGGCATTGAGGGAATGGCAAAGAGGTATTAGAAATAAAGGCAAGGCAGCTGCTGGACTCCTTGGACCCGAGGCCGCTGCTTGTCTTCCTGCACTGGCTGTTCGGCAGTAGAACCAACTTCCAGACCATTGGCAAGAGCCTGCAGCAGCAGACTGGCCAGAAGGTGCTGACCGTGGATGCTTGGGACCATGGAGAGAGCCCCCACAGCCCCGACTCCAGCTATGAGGCCATGAGTTCCCATGTGGAGGCCCTGCTGCCCCAGCTGGGCCTGGTCCCCTGTGTCCTCATCAGACACAGCATGGGGGGCAAGACCGCCATGATCCTGGTGCTGCAGAGGCTGGAGCTGATGGAGCGCCTGATCTCCGTGGATGTCAGCCCGTTGCCCACAACAGCCATCTCAGACTTCCCTTCCTACCTGGTAGCCATGAAGTCTGTGCAGATCCCTAAGGAGCTGCCTCTCTCTCAGGCTCGAAAAGTAGCAGATCAGCAGCTCACTCCCATTATCAAGGACTCCACGATTTGCCAGTTTCTCCTCACCAATCTGGTGAAAGCCAGCAGCAGGCAGTTTGAGTGGAGGGTCAACATTGAGGTCCTGATTTAGGAGATGGACAAGATCATGGACTTCCCCCAGCTCCAATAATCCTACCCTGGTCCCACACTCTTCCTCAGAGGTGCTAAGTCCACATGCATACAGCCGAGTCACTTCTCCGAGATTAAGCTACTGTTCCCTCAAGCTCAGATTCTGTCCATTCCAGGGGCCAGCCACTGGATCCATGTTGACCAGCCCCAAGACTTCATGGCCAGTGTTAAACGATTCCTGGCTTAGCATTTGGTTGTTCCCCCCATCTACCAACTTTCAAGCACTCAGAAGACCCTGGGGACCAGGGAGCACCTCTCACTAATGAAGAAGGAAGCTCAGCACCACAACCCCCATCCACTTCAGAGTGGACACCACAACCAGTGTTTCAGACTTTAACCAATAAAGCTGTTCCAAGCCTTTAAAAAAAAAAAAAAGAAAGGCATGTAAGTAATCTAATCCCTTCCTAATTTTTGTAAAGTCCCTGGAAGGCCTGAGTTCAAATCTTGCCCCAGATACTTATTAGCCATTACCCTGAGCAAATCATAACTTCTGTCTCCCTATTTCCTCAACTATAAAAATGTGGATAATAATAGGATCTACCTCACAGTGCTGTTGTAAGGATCAAATGAGATATTTGTGAAAACACAGTACCTGGCACATAGAGGGTTCTTCCATCCCTTCCCTCCCCCTTAAATTAGTGGCATTTGAGACAAGCAAATTAAAATTTTTTTTCCAATTCTTTAATTATTCAGTACTGACTCTCATATAAGTAAACAGTGCATGTACTTTTCTTGAAGGAAATTGAAGTGTGTTATGGACAAGACTACTTCCCTCTGAGGTAGATAAAGGGAGAGGTTTTTTTTTTTTTTTATGAATGATAAAACTTGGGCACTGGGAAAGGCAAGGAATTTCCCAAAATCAAAATGACCCCTTTCACTTTTTTTGGGGGGGGGGCAGTTGGGGTTAAGTGACTTGCCCAAGGTCACACAGCTAGTAAGTGTTAAGTATCTGAGGTTATATTTGAGCTCAGGTCCTCCTGACTTCAGGGCCCGTGCTCTACTCACTGTGCCACCTAGCTGCCCCGACCCTTCTCACTTTTTACTTAGCTGAAATTCATCAGGGACTTAACAGCTGAGACTGGACGTTGAGGACTAACTTTGGCTAGTTACCAATGACTTTGAGAAAGTTGGGGTACCACAAAAATATTTATAGCAGCTCTTTTTGTGGTGGCAAAAATCTGGAAATTAAGGGGATGCCCATCACTTGGGGAATGGCTAAACAAATTGTGGTGTATGAATGTAATGGAATATTATTGTGCTATAAGAAATGAGGAGCAGACAGACTTCACAATAGCCTGGAGAGACTTATATAAACTGATGCTGA
The DNA here is from genome assembly GCA_011680675.1 of Gymnobelideus leadbeateri. Lineage (NCBI taxonomy): Eukaryota > Metazoa > Chordata > Mammalia > Diprotodontia > Petauridae > Gymnobelideus > Gymnobelideus leadbeateri. The sequence goes on from WOXC01011578.1 coordinate 126,842, forward strand.
GTGAGGGGAGCAGAACCAGGAGAACTTTGTACACAATTGCAGACACATCATATCTGTGATAACTAACTTTGATAGACTGGGCTCTTCTCAGCAATGCAAGACTATAAGAACTCCAAAAGACTCATGATGGAAAAGGCTGTCCACATCCAGAGAAAGAATTAAAGAGTGAATGTAGATTGGAGCAAACTACTTACTCTCTCTCTTTTGTGTTTTGTTTTATTTTGTCCCTTCTTTCTCATTGTTTACTCTGTTGGTTATAATCCTTCTTTATAATTTGACTAATGTTTAATGTGAAGGTATTTGTAGAACCTATATTTGATTGCATGCTGCCATGGAGGGGAGGGGGGAGGAGAGGGAGGGAGAGAAAATTTGGAACTCAAGGGATTGTGGGACTGAATGTTGTAAACTAACAGTAAATAAATAAATTTAAAAAAAAAGGGGGGGGGCGGCTAGGTGGCGTAGTGAGTAGAGTGTCGGCCCTGGAGTCAGAAGGTACTGAGTTCAGATCCGGCCTCAGACACACACAAACAAAAACCTAGCCGTGTGACCTTGGGCAAGTTACTTAACCCCAATTGCCCTCCAAAAAGCAAAAAAAAAAAAAAAGAAAGTTGGGGTACCAGGATGACAAGAAGAAAAGTTAAGGTGATATGGACACAGTATTTAGAATAAGCCCATTACAATTCCCCTGGAATTGGCTTCTTCCCAAGAATATCCATGTATATCCAGGAAAGTTTTATCAGTCAATCAATAGGCATTTTTCAAGCACCTATTAGGTACCAAGTACTGTGCTAAGCAATGAAGGATATAAATGCAAAGAATCAGTCAACAGATATTGATTGAGCATTTGCTTACAACTCTGGTAAAAAGTCAACTATCTCCATCTGGCCCATTAACAGCTTGATTTTCAATTAACAAGCATGTATTTTCTCTCTCTCCTGTCTCCCTGCCCCTAGAGGAAAACACAAAACCCTGGTAACAAATATGCATAATCAAACAAAATAAATCCCCACACTAGCCATATTTTAAAATGTCTTATTCTGCATTTTAAATCTATCTATCATCTCCCTGTCAAGGAGATGGATAGCACGCTTCATTCTGAGTCTTCTGAAACTGTGCTTGGTCACCGAATTGACTAGAGTTTACAGTTTCCAGAGGAAGACCACCAGGTTTCAGCCATCTGGACTCTACCCCTCCCTGATCTCATGTCAATACCTATAATGAGGTGAGCTGGAATGCTTTATTAGGTAAGAACTACCAGCATTTGTTGGAAATTTTGAGAACCCAGGGAGAATCTCACTTTCTTTTTGTTTTATTTTATTTTATTTTTTAGATTTTTCTTTTTGCTTTTTGGAGGGGGGAAGGTAGGGCACTTGGGGTTAAGTGACTTGCGCAAGATCACATGGCTAGTTTTGTGTTAAGTGTCTGAGTACGGATTTGAACTCGGATCCTCCTGACTCCAGGGCCAGTGCTCTTTTCAGTGCACCACCTAGCCACCCCTAGAATCTCACTTTCTAGTGTAGGGGTGGGTCCACCAATCTACAAGTCAGATAAAGTGAGTAACCAAATGGGAAAGAAAAGTAATTTACTAGTAGGCTAAACAGGACCATCCATCTACCTACCCAGTACCAATTTAGGTAATATGGTTTTTCAAGTTCCTTAGAGTATAAAGCAAATCAGCATCACACTGGTAACTGGATCAATGGGGTGTTGTTCTGCCATGCTGGATTTGCAGTAACGGGAGGCTCAAAAGTTTGTTGTATAACCTACTTGTTCAAGTAGGCCAGTGGTGTGACTGCAAAGCCCTTTCCAAAGAAAGAACAAGGTTGTCATTTTAGTCACACAGGATGTTTCTAAAATGATGTATTTTGTCCCCTTCCATATATTGCAGTCAATATCTCAATGAGAAAAGTGGATGAATTGCCAGCTTTCACAAACTCTGACTAAAAGCAATGGTCACAGGCAGCTCTTTCTCCTCTCTGTCTCTGTCCCTCCCTCTCTCCTGCTATAGGCCCTGACTCTCTAGAGGGGAGGGATAGGGAACCTACTATCATGCCAGGTGTGCCCCCCATGACAGGCTCTCTGACACTTAGGCCTTATTGTTTTTCCATGGTCCCTCAAAGCCCTCTCCTGCTCCAGTGACTCAGAGAACAGAACAGTCTGTCTTTTCAAAATGCCTACCCAGTAGACAAAATCATGACATCTCATCACTTTTAAATCTTGGCAAATCTATCAGCTTTCTGACTTGGCTCCAAGTCCTGGGTTCTGGGAAGAAGCCAGAGAAACATAACTGAAAACTTCTTCATTTCCAGGTGACTTTTACCATCTTAATATTATTAAGAATTGAGACTGGACCTATGATTTCATTGCTATAGGGAAGTCTTAATTTGTAAAATCATTTTTGTCCAAGCAGGTTGTCATCTTTTCTGTGGTATAGCTAGTCTTAGTTGCCTAGAACCCAGAGAGAGTTTAAATGATCTGCTTAGGCTACATGGCCAGTATGTTTCACAGGTAGGATTGGAACCCAAGTTTTCCTGGTTTCAAGATTAGCCCTTTATGTTCTATGCCATGTTACCTTTTGACATTGTTGTTAAGTTTAAGATTGGGGGGGGGGGAGCAGAGCCAAGATGGCAGACTAGAAACAGCGCATCCAAGGCACTCTCCCCCCAGATTACCTCCAAATTATGTAAAAGGGGACTCTGAACAACTTCTGGAGCCCCAGCGCCCACAGAACGACACAGAAAAGCTCACCTCCTGCCGAGGACAGCCCAGCAGCCCTGCAGGAAGGACCAGTGCAGCGCTCTGGGAGCCGGCAGCGCAGCACATGCAGAGAGCCAAGCCCAGGTCCTCCTGAGCTTCAGTTTTAGCCCCCAGGCAGCCAGGCCAGCAGCCAGCTGGAGGGACCCCAGATCACCAGATGCTGTGGCGATTCCAGAATTATCAACACAGATATGCCTAGGACAAAGTGAGAGGTTAGTGCCCTATGGAATTTGGGACCAATATTTGGGGAACACATCGGCTTCCTCCCCTGGGGGCTAGAAGGCACTGAGGAGACATGCCATTTTGCAGTTTCCAGTGGCAGCTCCAGCTCCTGGCCTGCGAACTGTAGGGAGATCCAGCAATCAGTCTTGGGGGTTAATCGCTCTTGCTTTGACCTCCCTGGATCTGGATTGTGATCTGGGGTGGAGGTCTGGGGTGGGTATCCAGCTTGCCAGAAAGCTGTGAAGACCCCAACGTTCGGGACGAAAACTCCCCTGTCTGGTGGCAGAGCCCTACTCTTGCAACAAGCCCAAAGGTCAAGTAATTAAGTGGCAACATGTCAAGGCAAAGGAAACAAAATAAACAGAAAAATACAACCTTAGACTCCTATTTTGGGGGCAAAAAAGATCGAAGCATAGAAAAGGAGAGGTCTGTGAGGTCAGAAATCCTCCTCCAAAACCCCCAAAGGAAAATATGAGCGGGTTACAGGCCATAGAGGACCTTAAGAAGGACTTTAAAAATCAAATAAGAGAAGTGGAGGAAAGATTGGGAAGAGAAATAAGAAGGATGCAGGAAAAGTATGAAATGAGGGTCAACAGCCTGATTGAAGAAAACAACACCTTAAAAAATAGACTAACTCAAATGGCAAAGGAGGCCCAAAAGGTCAATGAGAAGAATGCCTTAAAAAGTCGAATTTGCCAGATGGAAAAAGAATCTCAAAAGCTCACTGAGGAGATTCATTCCTTCAGAGTTAGACTGGAGCAAATGGAAGCTAATGACTTTATGAGAAATCAAGATACTATTAAACAGATCCAAACAAATGAAAGAATAGAAGGCAATGTGAAATATCTCATGGGAAAAACCACTGACCTGGAAAATAGATCCAGGAGAGACAATTTAAAAATTATTGGACTACCTGAAAGCCATGATCAAAGAAAGAACCTAGAAATCACCCTTCAAGAAATTCTCAAGGAAAATTGCCCTGATGTTTTAGACCCAGAGGAGGAAATAGAGGTTGAAAGAATCCACTGATCACCTCCTGAAAAAGATCCCCAAAAGAAAACTCCCAGGAATATTATAGCCAGGTTCCAGAATCCCCAGATCAAGGAGAAAATACTACAAGCTGCCAGGAAGAAACAATTTCAATATTGTGGAAACACAATCAGAATAGCCCAGGACCTGGCAGCTTCTACACTGAGGGATCAAAGGGCATGGAATATGATATTCCAGAGGGCAAAAGAGCTGGGACTGAACCTAAGGGTCACCTACCCAGGAAAACTGAGTATTTTGTTTCAGGGGAAAATATGGTCATTCAGTGGAATAGAGGACTTTCAAGCATTCTTGAGGAAAAAACCAGAATTGAATAGAAAATTTGACATCCAGACACAAGAAGCAAGAGATGCCTGAGAAGGTAATCAGGGAAAAGAAATCAAAAGGAACTTATCAAAGTTGACCTATTTACATTCCTACATGGAAAAACAATTAACTGTGACTGATGAAACCTTTCTCAGTATGAAAATAATGGAAGAAGGGTGTATGGTCATATGAATACATATGTGAATGTGTATATATATGTTTACAGTTATACATGGAAAGAGGGCATAGGTTGAATTTTTTGGGAAGGAATGATACTCAAGGGATGAAATTATGAGGTGAGAGAGGCAAGTGGCAAGAGGAGATGAGGAGAGACAGGGTAGGGTAAACTATCTCATGTAGAAGAAGCAAGGGGAAGTGCTGCAGGGGAGGGGAAGAATAGGAAGGCAAAAATGGAAAACCACATTCACATTGAATTTGGTTCTGGGAGAGAATGACATACATACTAAATGGGATATCTCAACCTGCAGCAGAATAGGGGGAAAGGGGATGAGAGGAGGGATGATTGATGGTGGGGCATCCTTGGGGGGAGGGGAGGTTGGAAGTACCCCCTATAGAAGAGGGACAGGATCAAGTAGGGAATGGACCAGGTGGGGGGTGGGATGGGTGGGAGGGAATTATAAGCAGCCTTGTACAATATATCTACTATGGTAATATTTTGCATAGCTAGACATGTACAACATATACTGAATTACTCATCTCCCCAGAGGGAATGGGTGGCAAGCCAGGAAGGGAATGGATCTGAAATTTAAGGTCTTAAAATTAAATGTTTCAAATATATATAAATACTATTATTAATACTCTTTTGCTTGTAGTTGGGAGATAAGATGTGCAGGCATTGGGACACAAAGATTCACCTTCCTCTAATGGAAAAGTCGAAGGGGGTATGGGAGAAGATATGGGAGAGAGCAGATTGGAGGAAGCAATATCTAGTGGGACTGCTATTTTGGGGTGGTGGGTAGGGAAAAAATGGGGTGAAAATGTAACTCATAATCTGGTGGAAATGAATGATATAAACCAGAAGTTAATAAAGCATTTGTTTAATTAGAAAAAAAAGTTTAAGATTCACCACTGATTACCATTGCCAGCTCTCTTTTTCTGTAACATCCCCCAGCTCCTGCACCTCAATCAAGACTTTGCCAAGAGAAGAAAAAAATTAGGGAAGACCTTTTCTGTATTCACATGTTCCTGCCTAGCCACAGGAACAGTAATGACCATTCAAAGCTTCCAGTGTAACCCCAAATCCCCACATCCAAATAGACATATGACTGTATTAATTTACAGACACACACACACACACACACACACACACACACACACACACACAGACATAAACCCCAAGGGGGAAGTCATTTCTAAGGGACAGGTGGATATATTCAACCCAACTCTTCTGTCATCCTTAAAGTTAATACAAATTTTCAATAAGTAAACAAACACCTAATTTTATTACAAAATCAAATTAGATAAGGACATTGAATGTGGGAGCTAGAAGAGAGCTTAAGATAGAATGCCAGACCTGGAGACAAAATGAATTGAGTTTAAATCCTGCCTCTGACACTAGTTGTGTGACCTTGAGCAAGTCACTTGACTTTGGTTTGTCTCTCAGTTTCCTCAATTATAAAATGATGATATTAGGGGCATCTACCTCCCATGGTGGTTGTGAGGATCAAATGAGATAATATTTGTAAAGACTTAACATTGGTGCCCTCTATAAAGTGTTTCTTTTCTCCTCCCTCAGGCAAACCTTATTTTATCACTAGAGCATGTGTCGCTACTTTTTTTGAGGAGACACACAGGTTCTTTCCCAAGAAAGTGGGTTCTAAGATTCAATAAACACCATAATTTCTGCCTAGATACATAAATTAACTCCTTCAGTTCCTGAGACTAGAAAGTGCACAATCCAAATATTCTCTAATATAGCTGTCATAAAGGAAAGGAAAATGAACGCAAACACACTCCCTGGAGTATGAGACTGGGCACGATGCTCCAGAAAATATTCTATTTAGGTCAAATCTTCACAGTAAAAACAAAGCAAAACAAACCCGATAATTGAATGAAGCAAACCAACCAGATCCTAAGGTGTGCTGTTGCTGAGTAACAAGCATGTGGGAGTGTGAACGTTGTGATGAATGCCATCACTACCAGGAACATTTCAGGAAAATTTACTGCTGTTGACAGTGAGTCTGGCAAGAAATGCCTAGGAACGATAGCACCACATTGGCACAATACGAGACTGCAAAAGTGGTAGGCAGTTGAATAAAGTTTGGGATTTAGGAATCAGGAGGGAATCTGGCTTTCACTCCTGCCTCTGATACTTGCTAGCTATGTGACCATGGGCAAATTACTGAGGAAGTTAGATGTCCATGTGGATAGAGTACCAGACCTGGAATAAGTACTTACTATATGTATGACCTCATGTAAATATATAAATAACTTAACCTGTCTGCCTCAGTTTCCTCATATGTAAAATGGGGGTGATAATAATAATACCTACTAGGAAGGGTGTGGAGATAAAATTAAATAGTTCTAAAGTGCTTTACAAACTAAAGTTCTGGGGTGGCTAGGTGGTAGAGTGAATAGAGCACCGGCCCTGGAATCAGGAGGACCTGAGTTCAAATTTGACCTCAGACACTTAACACAAAAACTAGCAGTGTGACCTTGGGCAAGTCATTTAACCCCAATTGCCCTACCTTCCCCCTCCAAAGAGCAAAAAAACAAATTAAAATGCTCTCTAAATGTTAACTATTGTTCTTTTAAAATTATCTTGGCTAATATAACAGAAAAGGAAAATGACAAATGTTGGAGATGATGTAGGAAAATCAGGGACACTAATGCAATGTTAGTAGAGTTGTGAACTGATCCAACCATTCTGGAGAGCAATTTGGAACTATGCCCAAAGGGCTACAAAACTGCGCATACCCTTTGAACCAGCTATACCATTACTAAGTCTGTAGCCCAAAGAGATCATAAAAAGGGAAAAAGATTTACATGTACAAAAATATTTAGAGCAACTCTTTCTGTGGTGGCAAAGAATTGGAAATTAAGGGGATGCCTATCAACTGGGGAATGACTAAACAAGTTGTGGTATATGAATGTAATGGAATACTATTGTGCTATAAGAAATGATGAGTAGGTAGATTTCAGAAAATCCTGGAAAGACTTAACATAAACTGATGCAAAGTAAAGTGAGCAGAACCAGGAGAAAATTATACACAAAAGCAGCAACATTGTGCAATGATTAACTATAAGTAACCTAGCTCTTCTCAGCAAAACAATGATCCAAGACAATTTCAAAGGACTCATGATGGAAAATGCTATCCCAGAAAGAACTGATGGAGTCTGAATGCAAATCAAAGCATACTATTTTCACTTTATTTTTTTTTCATGTTCCCCCCGCCCCCTGCCTTTTGGTCTTTCTTCTTTTACAACATGACTAATATGGGAAATATGTTTTATGTGATGGCACATTAATAACCTATATCAAATTGCTTACCATTTCAGGGAGGGGCCAGGAAGAAAGCAAGAAAATTTAGAACTCAAAGTTTTTTAAATGAATGTTAAAATTGTCTTTACATTTAATTGGAAAAAATAATAATATTGTTAGCACCCCCCTCCCCCCGCAAAAAAAATTATCTAAGCCTCCGTGTCCTCATTTGTAGAATGAGGCTTAAAAATATCTATAATGTCTGCTTCTCTATGTGGTGAAGATCAAAGGACATAATGTATATAATTGTCAGTAAAATATTTTTAAATTAACAAGGGCAGTTGGATAGCCCAGTGGATAAAATGCATGACTTGGAAGTCAGGAAGACCTGAGTTCAAATCTTGTCTGTCACTTAGTGTGCTCTGGGCACATCACTTCAATTTGTCTCTACTTTGGTTTCCTGATCTGTAAATTGGGCATAATATAGAACCTACTTTACAGGCTTGTTATGAGGATCAAATGAATAAACACAAGTGGAGAGATTTGCAAACCTGAAAAGAGTTACATAAATGCTAACTATAATAAATTAAACAGTACTTAGTATCATAGACTCAGAACTATAACCTTAGTCTCTAGTCCAGTAGTGTTAAACAGAAACTGGGGACAGTATTCTGTACATAAGGATTCAGAGGGGTAGTATATTGGAATGAGTTTTAAAATGTATGGGCAGCTCTAGGTGGAGCAGTGTGGATAGAGTTGGCCCTGACGTCAGGTGGACCTGAGTTCAAATCTAGCCTCAGATACTTACCGGTTCTGTCACCTCGGGTAAGTCACTTAATCCTGATTGCCTCAGTTTCCTCATCTGTAAAATGGACTGGAGAAGGAAATAGCAAACCACTCCAGTATCTTTGCCAAGAAAACCCCAAAGAGGATTGTGAAGAGTCTGAAACAAGCAAACATTTTAAAATGTAATGTTATATATGTTTTATTATATTTTTTAATTTTGTTGAGTGTTTCCCACTTACATTTTAATCTGGTTGGGTCACACTCAGCAATGTTGCTGATAGCCTAAGGTGTGTTTGACATCTTTGGTCTAGTGATCTCCTCCCTTCATTTTAGACATGAGGAAACTAAGCCCATTAAACATTAAAAATAGCTTGCCCAGGGTCACACAGGTAGTGAGGGAGGAGTCTTGCATGTGAATCCACATTCTTCTGATTCTGAATCCCATGATCTTTCCACTCCTTAATGTGGAACAAAGCAGCTGATGAAAAAGTCAAATCAGCATGATAAATTTAAGTGACCTCAAGTCAAATACTCAGCATGGCCCAGTGGACAGAGAGTTGGCTGTAAGATTAGGAAGACCTGTGTTGAAAATCCTACCTCTGGCACCTACTTGACTATGCAATCACGGATAAGTCATTTAACCTCTTAGTGGCCCAGGCAATTCTCTGAGACTGTAAATTGCAGAGAAGACAGAACTTTGCCCTACTTTTAATGAGAAAATCCCCATACTTGATTCAAATCTAGCCTTAGACCCCCGGTGTGTGACCCTGAAGTCACTTAACCTGCCTCAGTTTCCTCAAATGTAAAAAGGGGACAATAGTACCTACCTCTCAGAGTTGTGGTTAGGGTCAAAGAAGTAATATTTGTAAAGTAATTAGTGCAGGACCTGGCACATAGTAGGTGCTATATAAATGCTAGCTTCTACGTGATGAAATCACAGGCCCAGACTTACCCTACCCCTCCAAAATCATCCGTTACTTTTCTTGGACGACTGTGATATGGTCACAGGGGGTCATATATACGCTTATTTTTTCCCAGTAGTCCCAGACTTCTAAGAAGGGGAAATAGAAATGATACATTAAATAAGACCAAGAAGAATGTCATTGCCAGAAGGCAGCTCACCTGCCCCAAATGCTACACTGGAGACATTCCCTCTTCCCAGGTTCCATTTTCAGTTTCACATATAGAAGAAACATAGTTTCACATATAGCTCTTTGCAGAGCTTGGTCTCTTTTCCTCATCACTTCCCCAACCCACTCTACAACACCAGGCCTTCTCTTTTGGAGACTTTCAAAATGAGAGAAATTATAAACAATTGTCAATAAAAACAAATCCTCAAACATTTAAACAAACTACTAGACCTTTGCCTTTAATATGATAGACACAAACGTGACCCAGAGAGAAAAGATTTTCATTCTGTGAGTGACTTGCTTTTTCCAGAAGGGGGTGGGTACAGCAAGCATCAATTACAAAGGTGAGGAAGGGCAGGTGGGTGGGGTGGGACTGGTTGTGATAAATAAAACTCATTCTTTGTGTTTTGCATCCCCCAGACTTTCCAGGGGAGTAAGTGCTGGCTGAGCTCCCCCCCCCCCATTAGCTGAGGCACAAAAGCAAGATAATTATGCTAAAAACCAGCAATACTTGCTTCCCCCCACCTTCCTCCCCTCCCAATTCCTCTACTTGAAGATCTCTGGAATTAGAATCAGAGGACAGAAAACTGGGAGGGGTTTTCAAAAATTTCTAGTCTTACTACTTCAGTTTGCACAAGAGAAAACTGTGGCCAATGATCAGGGGAAGTGATTTACCCAAGGACATAGCAACTAGCGGGTCTGGGATTCAAATCCAGAACCTGTAATAGACTCTAGTTTGGGAAACAAATCCCCTCTAAAAGGGTTAAGCCTATCAGTCATTCGTGCCTTAGTGCCAATTGCTTTAAACCTTTCCAAGTTTAACCTTTGGGAGTTTTCTATAGGAGGAAAACTATTTCTGTCTCTATCTTTGTTATGAATACTGGAGAATTCTCCTCCTCTCAAGACTTTTAGGATCTCTTCCTTAAGCATACAGAGAATCTAATTAAAAGAGGAATTCATTTTTTCCCATGAATGTTCTTGCTTGATTTTAGTTTGGATTTTCTCTATCATTTAATTCCCTTCATTTTTCTTTGCAATATTTGTTCCCCTTCCCCAGGTTATCATGAGAACAAAATGAGAAACTGTAGTGAAAGATATTTCAAAGTATAAAACATTACACAAAATAGTAGCAGTCCTCTTCTTGGTAGTGAGTTTTATCCATCTTCTAAGAGTGGTTAACCTTCCTCTCTAGCCTTTTACCTGACAGAACAGATGATCCCTAAAGACCCTTCCAATTTTAAAGGCCTAAGATTATCGTTGGTCAGTCTCTTTATCCTGCCTAACAGCCCTTTGAAAGTTTCTCTAAAACTTTAAGTGATACAGCCAGTGTGAATCTGAGTTGAGGTGAGTATGTCAGAGGATCCAGAGAAGTTGCCCTGTTAGGGACCTGAGTTAGAGCTAAACTCTATGTGAGGCTTTTTAGCTATGGTGATTAAGTACCGGTGGGCTGAATGGTAATTACAAGCTGTTAGCTTAAAACACGGGCAGGTGAGTATTTATAAATAGTGTGTGTTGGGTTTACTGCTCACTTATTTCTCTGCAAGAATGGACTTCATCCCAAGCTTTTGCTAGTGGTATTTAAAAAAAAATACATCTAGAAAATGAAATCCATATTTGGCTAGCATGTGAAGCATAGGGGTAAGGGGAGAATGAGTGGAGGACCTAGAAGGTGGGACTGTGGAATAGAATTGGTTTTAATGTCTCATAGCCTCTAAGGGGTTTTCTTTATTCCAAGTAAGTGGAGTCCTGTCATCACAAGCTGAAGGTTACAGAGGTGGGTGGTGTTTAATTAATGTTAGTGGTGTACCAATTGGTAGGTAATATTTGAGGTGTATCTTGACTTCTGTATCAGAGAGAGGGGAAACCTACAACTTGAGGACCAACTTTTCTCCTATTCTCTTTCCTGCAGACTGCTGACCAGTACTCTGAAGCCCTTTAGGCTGAGATGGAAGGAAATAAGAACAAGGATGACCCGGTGCTGAAACAGAATGTCTCCTCCCCTAGTGAAAAAGATGCTGGGAATCTAGGAGAAAGGGAGGAAGGAATAAGCGGTAAGAAACTCCAGGAAGCCTCCCAGAACTCCTCTCCATACCCTTCACCAACTTCTTATTGGCCTGCATCATCATTTCTGACCCCAAAGAAGATGGTGGAGCCTCAGTTGCAGTTGAATAGTGAAGTTCTTGAGGGGGGGCATCCTACACCCCCTCACAGCAGTTCTAGAGATAGTCCTGACCAGACTGTGAACCTCTCCTTGCTGCAGAGCCCTTTGTCACGCCCTGTAATTGACCTCTCTAGGACCCCAGTAGCATCCTGTAAAAAGCTGCAACTTTATGACTCTCCGTGTACACCCAAGGTAAGAGTGTTCGAGAGGTCTGAAGTCTGTCTGTCTCAGGTATTTCCCTTTCGGAGATACAATGTGTTTTGCATTTTCCAGGGGAAAAAAAGCAGAATTAACTTTTATATTTCCATTTAGTGTTCTATCTGTGAATCTTAACAAACTTTAAGCAGTCTAACGTTTTCTTGAGATGATTGGTCAGTCAATAAACATTTGTTGTTGAATCATTTCAGTCGTTCTGCCTCTCTGTAGCTCAACTTGGTGATTTCTTGGCAAAGACGCTGAAGTGGTTTGCCATTTCCTTTTATATTTTACAGAAACCAGGTTAAGTGACTTGCCCAGGGTTTCACAGCTAGTAAGCATCTGAGGTTGGATTTGAACTTGGGTCTTCTTGATTCTAGGGCCTGCATTCTATCCATGGAACTACCCAGCTACCCCTCAATAAACATTTATTAAGAGCTTAACTGTGCTAAGTATTGGGGAATACAAAGAAAGGCAAAAGACAGTCTCTACTCCCCAGGAGCTTACAGAGGAGACAAAGCAAACAATTGTATGCAAATACAATTGATAAATGGGATACAAGCGATAAATGGGATAAATTGGAAATAATCAATTAGGGGAAAGCAGACAAGGCATGAAGATAGGCAAGACTTGAGATGAAATTTGCATCACATTTTATTCACATTAAGGAACATTTCAAGATTATCCTTTTAAAAAAAAACAGATTTTATTGGTATCTTTCTCTTTGTTATTTACCTTTCCTTCTCCTATAGAGAGCCATCCCTTCAAACAAACAAAACTTTTAAAAAGAAAAGAGGTGTGAGGACATAAGGGGGGAAATTAAGGAAAATTAACCAATACGTCAAAACAAGTCTAACTTCATTGCAATGTTCCATATTTGTAGACCCAACTTTTGCAGTGAGGAGGGAGGGTTGCCTTCTTATGCCTCTTCTTTTGAGGCAAAGCTTGATCATTACATTTCTGGAATATTATTTAGACTTTAATTCTTTCCATTTACATTATTGTAATTTTTCTACATATCATTTTCCTAGTTTTGTTTAGTTCATTTTGCATCAGTTCCTCTAAGTCTTTTCCAGACTTCTCTGCACTTGTTACATTTAACTTTTCTCATAGCACACTAATAGCATGTTTGTATAATTTGTTGGGCCATTTTCCATCTTTCCAGTTCTTTGCTACCTCAAGAAGTACTGCTTTGACTATTTTGGTACTTTTAAAGGAACTTTTTTTTTTGTCATGACTTCTTGGGGGTTAAAAGTGGAATCTCTAGGTCAAGGGATTAGTCACTTTCTTTATCTAATTTCAAACTGCTTCTCTGAATAATTAAAATTCACAGCTTAACCTAATGTGGTTGAGTGTGCCTGTCTTTCCACCACCCCTCCAACACATCGTTCTTTTTTCATCTTTGTTAATTTGCTGGGTATGAGGTGGAAACCCTCAGGGTTGTTTTGATTTGCTTATTTAGTAATTAGAAGCATTCTTTCCTGTGATTATTAATAGTTTCTCTTTGGGGAAGTGTTTCTTCCTATCCTTTAATCATTTGGGCCTTCTAATATACAGAATAGCAAAGTCCTACTGAAAAGTATTCAATGGATAAGGGAGCTCAGACTCCTTTTTCCCTTCTAATTGATGATCAGTTGCTAATCTCAGTAAACAAGGATGGAGGGTTTTTCTCCCTTCTAGGGTGTTCCATTTATTGTTTTTTTTTGTTTGTTTGTTTTGGGCATTTTTAAAAATTGCATAAGCACTTTCTTCATTCTTAAGAGTCTCTAAGACTTATTTCTCTGCCATCTTTATGATCTTCTTTAGCCTGCCTTCTATTCTGCCTTCCCAGCCATGGTGTAGTGGATAGAGCATTCAACCTGGAGTCAGGAAGACCAGAGTTCAAATGGAGCCACCACCCTTACTAGCTTTGTAACCCTGGGCAAATCCCTTCTCCTTTGCTGAATCCTAAAATGGAGAGAATAGTACCTACCTCGAAGGATGATTTGGAAGACCAAATGAGATAATATGTGTAAAATGTGCTTGCAGAGTGCCTGGCACCCAGTTGGTACTATATAAATGCTTATTCCTAGCTATGTGACTCTGGGCCAGTCACACTCAACCCTGTTTGCTTCAATTCCTCATCTATAAAACGAGCTAGAGGAAATAGCAAACCACTCCAGGATCTTTGCCAAGAAAAACTCCAAATAGGTTTGTGAAGAATTAGACATGATTGGAAAAACAACTGAACAATCCTTCCCTTCCCCTTGTGATACTTGACATCAACAAATAAGTTTACTTTTTGGAAGTTTTCCCCTTGAAGGGCTAATTGCATGGATCTCATATTTTTTAATTTTTAAAAATTTATTTATTATTAGTTTTCAACATTCACTTCATGTGATTTTTGAGTTCCAAATTTTTTCCTCATGTCTCTCTCTCCCCACCCCTACCCCAAGATGGCATGTAAATTGATATAGGCTCAATTTATACATTCATATTTAACCTATTTTCACATTATTAATGTTGTAAGGAAGAATTAGAACTAATGGGAGAAATCACAAGAAAGAAAAAAACAGCAAATATGCTTCAATCTGCATTTGGAACTCTATAGTTCTTTTTCTGGATGTGGACCACATTTTCCATTATGAGCATTTTGGAGTTGTCTTGGATTTTTTCACTGCTAAGAAGAGATAAGTCTATCAAAGTTAGTCATTGCATAATGTGGCTGTTACTGTGTACAATGTTCTCCTAGTTCTGCTCACTTCACTTGGCATTATTTCATATGTCTTTCCAGGTTTTTCTGTAGTCTGCCTGTTCATCATTTTTTATAGCACAATAGTATTCCATTATATTCATATACCACAACTTGTTCAGACATTCCCCAACTGATGTGCATCCCCTCAATTTCCAGTTCTTTGGCACCACAAAAAGAGCTGCTATAAATATTTGTACATGTGGGTCCTTTTCCCATTTTTATTATTTCTTTGGGTTACAGACCTTGAAGTAATATTGCTGGGTCAAAAGGCATGCACATTTTTATGGCCCTTTGGGCATAGTTCCAAATTGTTCTCCAGAACGGTTGGATCAATTCACAACTCCACCGACAATGCGTCAGTGTTCAATTTCCCCACATCTTCTCCAGTATCTATCATTCTCCTGTTTTGTCATGTTAGCCAATCTAGGTGTGATATACCTGAGTCATTTTGATGTGCATTCTTCTAATCGGTAGTGCTTTAGAGAATTTTTTCATATGACTATAGAGAGCTTTACTTTCTTTACCTAAAAATTGCCAGTTCATATCCTTTGACCATTTATCAATTGGGCAATGACTTGTATTCTTATAAATTTGACTCAGTTCTCTATATTTTAGAAATGAGGCCTTTATAAATTATAAAAATTCTTTCTCAGTTTTATGCTTCCCTCCTAATCTTGGTTACATTGGCTTTGTGTAAAATCTTTTCAATTTGATTTAATCAAAATTTTGTGTTTCATAATGTTCTCTATCTCTTGTTTGTCATTAATTCTTCTGTTCTCCATAAATATGACAGGCAGACTATTCCTTGCTCTCCCAGTTTGCTTATAGTATCAGCCTTTATATCTAAATCTTGTACCCATTTTGTCTTTATTTTGGTACACTGTGTAAGATGTTGGTCTATGCCTAGTTTCTGCCATACTATTTTCCTGTTTTCCCAGCAGTTTTTGTCGAATATTGAATTCTTTTCCCAGTTGTGGTCTTTGGATTTATCAAACAGTAGATTACTATAATCCTTGACTACTATGTCTTGTGCACCTAACTTATTCCACTGTGGATCCCATATTTTTTTTTTTTGCTTTTTGGAGGGCAATTGGTGTTAAGTGACTTGCCCAAGGTCACACAGCTAGTAAGTGTTAAGTGTCTGAGGCCAGATTTGGAATCGGGTCCTCCTGACTTCAGGGCCAGTGCTCTATTCACTGTACCACCTAGCCACTCCTGGATCCCATATTTTTTACAATCTGTCATTTGCCAACATAGCTTCCTCCCCCCTCTTTCTACCATTGAATTGTCCCTGATAGCAGTTAAGCAAAATTAGCCTGCTCAATTCTCTATAGAATAAGAGCTGCGAGAGAGTGTATAAACTATCCCTACTGTACATAAACTGAAATGCTGTTGGCATTCAATAATTTATGGCTAACCAGGAATACAGGTTTAAAATTACTTGCAAAGAGATGAAACTCAATAGACTATTAGCTGTTTCCACTGGGTAGCAAAATCCAAGGCAACTAACTTTAATGAATGAATGCATATGCTTCCCAGAAATGAATGGATATGGGAAAGAGATGTTCTGGAAGAAATTCTTAGTACTTCAGGAGTTGGAAGGAATCTTAGATCAGCTAGTCCAGGAATTCTTAACCTTTTTTATCATGGACCTCACTGGCCATCTACTGAATCCTATGGATCCCCTTTTCAGAATGACGTTTTCAAATGCATAGAGTACATAGGATTATAAAATAAACAATTATATATATATTTTTTTTAAAAGCAATTGGGGTTAAGTAACTTGCTCAACGTTACACGGCTAGTCATTATTTATGCATGGGTGCTCATTTTCTGAGGCCGGATCTGATCTCGGGTCATCCCAACTCCGAGGCCGGCGCTCTTACTCACTGCGCCACCTAGCCGCCCCAACAATTATATTTACATAGTTATTAAAATACTTTTAAAATGCACAGACCCCAGATTAAGAACCGCTAATCTAGTCCAAAGCCCTTATTGCACAAAAGTGGAAACTGGACGTGAGGTGGCCAGCTTTAACCAACTAGTAAAAGTAACAGAACCAGAATTCAAACTCTATTTTGATTCCCTAAAATCCAAAGCTCTTTACACACCACCATGTTTTGGTCAGGAAAGTTTGTTTTTGTTAAATCTACTATGTGCTCAGTGTTTGAACTGATAGCGAAATATATTTTTAGTAATCTTGATTTTTGTATAGCTTTTGGTAAATTTTCTAGTATTTTCCCATTTGATCTTTCACAACAGTCATTTGAGGTAAATGTTCAGTCTTAATGACTCTTCATGACCCTGTGGACCATACTGTCCATGGGATTTTCTTGGCAAAGATACTGAATTGGTTTGCTATTTCCTCCTCCAGTGGCAAACAGGTTAAATGACTTGCCCAAGGTCACACAGGTAGGACATATCAAAAGCTGGATTGGAATTCAGGTCTTCCTGACTCCAAATCCAATGTTCTATACACTGAGCTAATAGCTGCCTCTTAAGGTTAAATAGTTCTATTTATTGGTCTGGACCGCCTACTTCTTACCAGTGAAGAAACTCCCTCTTTTATTGTTGCTGCTCAAATATTGCTTTTTATTTTTTTTTCTTGGAGGCAATCAGGGTTAAATGACTTGTCCAGAGTCACTTAGCTAGTAAATGTCAGGTCCTTCTGACTCCAGGGCCAGTGCTCTATTCACACTTGTACCATCTGTTCAGTTGTTTTTTGTTTTTGTTTTTGTTTTTAATTTTTTGGTCTTTATTAATTTGTTTACTTTTAATTTATAAGATTCAGTTGCACAATTCCTTGAGTTTCAAATTCTCTCCCTCCTTCCCCTCCCACCCCATGATGGCATACAATCAAGTATAGGATCTGTAAATACTTTCACATTAGACATTAGTCAGGTTATAAAGAAGTATTATATCAGATGAAATGAACAATGGGAAGGAGGAAACAAAACCAAACAAGAAAAAGAAAAAGATCTGGTAGTTTGCTTCAATCTGGATTCAAACTCAGTTCTTTCTAGTTCTTTCTCTGAATGTAGACATCTCTCTCCATCATGAGTCTTTTGGGGTTGACTTATAACCCTGCATTGCTGAGAAGAGTCCAGTCTATCATAGTTGGTCATCACACATATATTGTGTCTGTAATTGTGTATAAATTTCTCCTGGTTCTACTCTTCTCACTCAGCATCAGTTTGTGTAAACCTCTCCAGGTAAATATGAAGTCCATCTGCTCCTCATTTCTTATAGCACAATAGTATTCCATTACATTCATATACCACAACTTGTTCAGCCATTCCCCAATTGATGGGCACTCCCTTAATTTCTAATTCTTTGCCACCACAAAAAGAGCTGCTATAAATCTTTTGTACATATGGGTCTTTCTCGAATCTCTTTGGGATACAACCCTAGAAGTGGTATTGCTGGGTCAAAGGGTATGAAATTATGCCCTTTGGGCATAATTCCATATTTCTCTCCAGAGTGGTTGGATCAATTCACAACTCCACCAGCAATGCATTAGTGTTCCAATTTTTCTACATCCTCTCCAGCATTTGTCATTTTCCTGTTTTGTCATCTTAGCCAATCTGGCTGGTGAAATGTGGTACCTCAGAGTTGTTTTGATTTTGCATTTCTCTAATCAGTAGTGATTTAGAGCATTTTTTCATATGCTTATAGATATCTTTAATTTCTTCCTCTGAAAACTGCCTGTTCATATCCTTTGACCATTTATCAGTTGGGGAATGACTTGTATTCTTATAGATTTGAGTGAGCCTCAGGGTAACGCAGGGGAAACACTGAGAGTCCTAGCCTTGGCCTCAATCTAGACACCCAGAGGCTACAGCACACAAAGCCAACAACCAGGCACCTAGTTCCCAGACTGAGAAGCCCGGATCAGAGCCCTCTGCACCCCAGAAGCAGAAATACACTTTAAAGGACAGGAAACAGGCAATTACAATGGGCCAGAAGCAACTTGCAAAAGCAAGACCAAGGACAATACAGTCCTACTATTCTGAACTAGAATTACTTTCAGGAGATACCATGGACTGTGTCCATACCTGAGACCACAGATGGAAATATGAACTTGGCTCAAGCCCAAAAAGCATTCTTGGAGGAGCTCAAGAAAAATTTTAAAAGCCAAATTAGGGAGGTAGAAGATAAATTTAAATCTACAGTGACCAAATTGGAAAAAAGTCTCACTGAAGAAAACAAATCCTTAAAAAGTAAAATTTATACGAAATGATAAATCATAAAATAAAAATTGTCCAATCCCAACATGCTTTTGAAATTTAATTTTGTTGTTCTCAAATCAGACTCTGCTAACAAGTAATATATGTTCTTCTGGAAAGCCATGTTCAAGAAGCTCTAAGCACTTCCGATTTACACCTGACGTTAGCACATACCAGATGTCGTCAAATCAGGTCAACGTGAACCCGTTCACCCCAGAATCCTACAGGAGGATGGTCTCTCAGTCCAGTGGCAAGAGGAAAATAAGAGGAGAGCTGTGAGTGTCATGCCCATCTTTTTTGGCTCCTTTAATTGGTTTTATGTGAATTTACAATTTCTCCCTCTCACTGACCCCTTCCCCTCCACTGAACGATTGGCAAATTAAAAAATCGAAAGAAAATGAATAACCCAACATGCATAATCTAGTAAAACAAATTCCTACATTGGTTATGCCTAAAAATGTATGTCTTTCTGTAGGTAAGTTCATCAGCTCTCTCTGAGAGGAAGAGCATGTTTTAGCTTTTTTTGTTTTTGTTTTTTTTTTTTGTTTGTTTTTTTTTTTAATTGGCGGGTTGTCATTGCATTCAATAGAGATAGTTTTCTGACGTTTTCAGTGTACAAGCTGTTCTACTCACTTTACTCTTATTTGTTCATAGAGGTCTTCTCAGTTTCCTCTATAACAGTCGATTGCAGAACTTATGATATAATATTCAATTAAATTCATATACAAACATTTGTTTAGCCATGCCACAATAAAGAAGACACCCCCTAAGTGGACTACTATAAAAAGATCTGCTAAAAATATTTTTGTATTTTTGTTTGTTTGTTTTTGGAATAATAAACTGGGGCAGCTAGATGGCATAGTGAATAGAGTACTGGCCCAGCAGTCAGAGGGACCTGAGTTCAAATCCGGCCTCAGACACTTGACACACAGTAGTTGTGTAACGTTTGGCAAAGCACTTAACGCCAATTGCCTTGCCTTCCTCCCCTTCCCTCAAATAATGAGCTATCCTGACTTTTGAGGGAGAGAAATTTAAAGAGTAAAATTGAGATTTTAGCTTTAATCAAATTAAAATTCTCTGCATGTATTCCTGTTAACATATGAAATCTCAACAATTTTGGCTAAAACCCATTGCTTTTACAATAGAAACCCAGATGTATTTGATATTTAACAAAGATTTGATAATCCTTGTGTCTATTTTGCATGTATTTGTTACGTGTGTGTATGTATATGCAAATATGATATATGTTTTTGTACATCTCCCCAATGGGTTGCAAACTCCTTTAGGGTATCATAGGTGGTTGGATTCTTTTTTTTGTTTTGTTTTTGGAGGGGGGGAAGGTAAGGCATTTGGGGTTAAATGACTTGCCCAATGTCACATAAGTTAGTAAGTGTCAAGTATCTGAGGCCAAATTTGAACTCGGGTCCTCTTGACTTCAGGACCAGTACTCCATTCCTTGTACCACCTAACCGCCCCAGCCAGATTCTTTATATTCCCACTACCTAAAACAGTTGTTTCACAAATGTTTGTTGACTGAATCCTTTTTTAAGGTGAATGGTTGGTGAAATTGGATCCCCTTCTAATTGCAGTTGAGTATTAGGGGTAAACATAGTACATTATGTTTACAGTGTGGGCATGTTGTCTTGAGTCCAGTTTGTATTCAATCTATGGGGGCTATAGAGAAAAGGTTTGAGGTATCCATAGGTAATTGGAAGTAGTCATATGGGAGCTAGCTAGCTAAACAACTGAATTGCCCAACAAAATAATTTGAGAGATAGAAACTTCTTCACTTGCTGTGTGTTTCAGGACAGCTTCCCTGTTTTAAAAGTATCTTTTTTTCCCTAAAATTCAGGGAAAGGAAGCCTACTGACAGAATCAGTCTGTGTTGAGACACTCCTTGTGCTAATGTTTCAAGTTGGGTTTTATTTTCTTATGGCTAGGTCCATTGCATTGATTAGAGTAGATTCCCAGGATAATATCACCAGAATCTTCAGTAAATGGAACTTCAGCACAAGTTAAATTATTAGCCTGTTTCTGGTGCTGATTATTTATAATGGTAGCTTCTCTTTGAAATGTAGCTCTTGTCTAGATGTATACTACTCACTATTAGCCGGAAATGATACTTAAAGTAAACTTCTGACAGTCAAGGTGGTGAATTTTATGGCCAGTATTAATATATGGACCTTGAAAAGGAGATTAACTTCAACTAAACACATACCCACCCTAGATTTTGCTCAAACATGTGAACATGCTCACAAATTTTACTTGCAAATGATTGAGTAAAGGCATTGATATTTGGGTGAATCCTGTCTTCTGGTTATCCGTTTTCCTCCCCCTTCCTATGCAGTAAAAATCAGCCCTCAGAAGGTTTAGTCACTGAAATTATCTGAGGAAAAGTTAGGGTGGACAGGTTTATCTCCCTAGGTGCTGAAATTTAGAAGGAATTGATAGTCATTGTCCTTCAGCTGCATGTCCTTCACTAACAAGAACCACTAGTTAAATAGGAAATTACCAGTTGACAGCAAGTCTCAAGGTTGTTGGAACTCTAGAAACATTTTTTTATTTCTGATCAAGAAAGCAGACTTTTTGGGGCGACTAGGTGGCGCGGTGAGTAGAGCACCAGCCCTGGAGTCGGAAGGACCTGAGTTCGGATCCGGCCTCAGACATTTAACACACACAAACAAAAACCTAGCCGTGTAACCTTGGGCAAATTACTTAACCCCAATTGCCCTTCAAAAAGCAAAAAAATAAAATAAAATAAATGAAAGCAGACTTTTTATTACTGTTCAAGCTGACGTTATGCTAAATTTGTCTTATAAGAAACTTTGCATATTTAACCCATGTTAAATCTACTTATTTAGACTGAAGCTGAGGACCTCAAAACTCAAAGCCCAATTCTGCCCCAAATTGAGTCACTTCCAAAAAATGGTTTCCAGGCCTGTTATCACTAGAGTGAGAGTTAGGGAGTGTATGGCATTATTCTAGGGTCACTCTCCTCCTTCCATAGATAGATTGGGTTCCTAGAAGGGAGCAAATTACTCCTTACCTTAGGCTTCTAGGGGGTAACCCTGAGGAGTTGGGGTTGATTTCTAATACCATTTCTTCCAAGTTCTATCTTGGGAGTGTGCTCCCCATTAATTATCAGCTGGATCTAATTAGCTTTTAGTTAGGGCTATTTAATAATGTGATATGATAACAGTTGGTACAAAACATCCCCAAGAGGCAAAGAGGTAACTCACAGCTTGTGGTTAAAGGTTACTTTCCTTCCTGTAGTCCTTATGAAGTTCACTTTAGTTGAGCTCTCTTGAGCTCAGAGAATAGTATCCTAGTAGAGTCCTGAGGCTGCCTGTCCTATCAGTCAATTAACTTTATTAAGTGCCTACTAAGTGCCAGGCATTATGTGAAGTATTGGGGACATGTAAAAACACATGTAAAAACAAATACAGTCCCTGCCCTCAAGGAGCTTGTAATCTAACGGGGAAGACAGCACATAAAAGGCAAATGGAGGTTGGGGATGGAAGGAAGGGGAGAGGAGAAGGTACTTGGCAAAAAGATCACGACGGAAAATCAAAAGAAGTTCAAAAGCAATATAGTAGATGGTAAATGAAGAGAAGATTGCACTGAGATTTCTCCTTAAATAGAAGCCCACAGTCCCAGCGTCCAGTCAGGATCCAATCAAAAGGACAGAAGGTACTGATGAGATGAGAGTAGTAGGCAGATTCAGTCTTGCATAATGAGATTTCCCAAATATGAGTTTACTACGGAATGAGGACATGGAGAGGTTCAAAGGATTCCAAATGCAGTGCAGCTGACAGTAAATATGACTAGAGTGTCTGTTACCATGATTGCAAAGACTAAATAATTCTTGGGGGCCTTTCAAAGGTCTCCCTTTGTCCAAGAGGAATGGGAGGCGAAGGCAGACTCTTTGCCCTACTTCTGGAGGATCCCCTCTCAAGGAGCTTAGAGCTGTTCTACCACCACAGGGCTGGCTGGTTAGCAAAAATCGAACTCTGATATGGCTAGCAGTCAGAGTGCTACCTCCCCGTGGAGCATGACTGATTCTCTATAACCAGCCACATGACGTTTCCTCCTTTATATCTTGGTTCAATGTAGATGTCTAGAAATTGTTTATGCCAGTAATTCTGTAACTCAATCAAAGAGTTTCTCACCTGATAAAGGAATAGTTACTTTAACTATGGAGTTGAGGGGTACAGGACAACTTTCTTATGTGTATTTTGTTCTGTTTGGGTTGTTTTGTTTTCTAGTGAGGAATCTGACCTCTCTGAAGACAAGGGAGTGCAAGGACTGCCTGCCAAGGTGAGTAAGGGTTTCTAGGCTCTGGAGTCTTTACTCTGATGTGAGCATGAGTATCTTGTGAGATTTGCCATCTGTCTGTACCAACACCTAGTGCCTAGATCTGTTTGGATTTTAATCCAGGGTCTTTTTGCTATCACATTAATATCTATGTATTTATAACCTGGGATTTCTTTTACAGTTTGATTAGCTCAGATGCTTTTCTAAATCTAATGACTGCTGCCCCCATCTGACATTAGAGAGAAGTAAGGGATCAGGAGTTTAGAGGAGGAAACACACATTCCAATGAGAGAAACGTGGGCAGGAATTCGACTTAAAAAACTAGAGTTGGGGTCTCGGCTGCTAATGGAATCCATGAACAGTTTCTAAATCTAGTAGGAGGAGTAGCTAGGTGATGAAGTGAATAGAGCACCAGACCTGGAGTCAGGAGGACCTGAGTTCAAATCCAGCCTCAGACACTTAACACTTACAAGCCCTGTGACCTTGGGCAAGTCTCTTAACTCCAACTGCCCTCCAAAATAAATAAATAAATATAGTAGGAACTGGAAAAAGCCAATTCACAGAAATTGTATGCATTTCAGAACTTTTGAAAACAGAGAAAAGGGAGAGGAAAGAAGGTGATCTAGAACTCAATTTAAAGCAATTGGCTAGATTAGTTATATAAATTTGATTTCCCAGAAATTCCACCAAATAAATTGGTAACTTAAAATTTTCCCCCTTCAACTTGAGGAGGCTTTTTAAATATCAAACATCTAAGTATGAAAAGGGACTTCAGAGGCTTAGTTGCAGCCCATGCCTCCAATCTGTCATCAAAGCTAGGCTTGGTGACCTTTATTCAGAGGGATCCTCTTACCTCTCTCAGGGATCCCATTCTACTTTGAATAGCTCAGCATGAGGAAGTTTTAGAGTCATTTTTTAGTCATGTTTGACTTCATGTCCCCATTTGAGGTTTTTTTTTTTTTTTGGCAGAGATACTGGAGTGATTTTCCATTTCCTTCTCCAGTTCATTTTATAGATGAGGAAACTGAGGCAAACAGGGTTAAGAGACTTGCCCAGGGTCACACAGCTAGTAAGTGTCTAAGGCTGGATTTAATCTTGGGAAGATGAATCTTCCTAATATCGAGTCCAGTATTCTATCCACTGTGCCACCTCAATGCCCAGATTTCATCAACTCTCAAGTTCGTGCTTTGTCTACTCTGCCACTGGTCCTCCAAGTAGAGGTAGAGACAGCCTCAAATCCTATATAGAACTTAAATTTCATGTGAGATTTCATGTGACTGTTACTGTAGGCTTCTTAAGTCCTGTGTCTTTAAAAGAAAATTCTCTCATAAAGTTTTAAGAGAACCATTTTTACCATCATATTTAGAACATATTGAAGGGCAGTGTTGGAGATAGGAAGAACACTTGGGAGGGCATGAGTAGTCTAGGCCCTGAGCAAATGACTGTGGAATAAGCTTATATCTAGAAATGTATAGTAAAGAATAAACTAATAGATCTTGCAGGAGATGAGCCTACAAGACTTGTTAATGATTGAAATTTGGGGAATTGAGGCGATAACAAATCAAAGTTAAGTTTATTCTTAGAGGCCTCACTTCTCAGTTTCCCATGTTGTCTAAGCAGTATTACTGTCGTCCCATTTCCCCAATACTGTGTTACTAAAGATCACTTTAGCTTTGGAAATTGTAAAAACCAATTACAGTTTTAGAAACCATATGTGTCTGGGAAGTGTACACATTAGAGGGAGAAGAATTCCTTAAAGGGATAATAGAGGAAAACAGAACACCCAGGATTAAGCTTGAGAGAACAAACATCTAGAGTAATTGTTTGGGGGCAAGAAAAGAAAATTAGGTGTGAGAAGAAATTAGTGGGACAGAGTTATTGAAAATTAATGTAATGAAGAGAGAGTCAGTGATACCATTAGTATCAAAAGTTAAGGAGGACAAACCCCTTGGATTTGTTTAGAAGATTGCTGATGACCTTAGAACAGTTTAGGAAGGCAAGATGACTAAAATCCCTTTCTATGTCCTTCCTAGCACATTTCATTCCATCCTCCCTCCCTTCAATCTTCTCAGAGATGTGTCATGAGAGAAATCAATATGGTTTCCCGCTATGAAAAAGAATTCCTGGAGTTAGAAAAAATTGGGGTAGGGGCATTTGGCTCCGTCTACAAGTGCATCAAGAGGCTGGATGGATATGTTTACGCTATTAAACGCTCCACAAGACGTTTGGGAGGAAACTCAAATGAGTAAGTTTAAAAATCATTGCTTTGAAGTAGAGGGATTCATCCAGAACATTCAAGATTTCCATCACAATTTCATAAGGTGGTAATATTTCAATATATCCTTAGATACTTAATTGGAGCACAGCTTGAAGCTCCATACAAAATTTTCTTCCCTTTTCCTCCAGTGTTCTTGTTATACTCATAACATTGGGGCAGCTAAGTGGTGCAGTAATAAAACTCCAGACCTGGAGTTAGAGAGATCCAAGGTAAAATCCAACCCCAGACACTCATTAATTTTGTAACTTAACCACTGTCTGCCTCAGTTTCCTCATCTACAAAATGGGGATAATAATATCATCTACCTCCCAGGCTTATTGGGCGACTCAAATGAGATGATATTTGTAAGCATTTAGCACATGGTAAGCACTATATAAATGTTAATTACTGTTGCTATTATTATTATTATAACATTTCTAAGACTTCAGGTTCAGAGGCAGCAGATTAAATCTTACAGAATAACTTGATGATGCTTTGCACTCAGCAGCATGATTTGTACAAAGCTCTTAGTTGCTGTTGTTTAACTTTGCATAAATTAGCCCTCTGTATGTGTGCCTACCTTGAAAGGACCCTTCTAGGAATGTCCAATGGTTAGGAAATCTATCCATAAAACATTCATGTTGGCTTATGGCAGTTTTCTTTTAACTTTTGTATGAATAGTTGAAGCATCTAAGATTTTATTTAATGAATGAGAAAAATTAGCAACTTTGCCTTTTATTTCTTGTCCTAGAACTAAACAATTGGTATGAAAGTTGTGCTTTGACTATGACATTGGGAAATGAAACTGCATTTAGCATCAGGTTACTAAGGTAACATTAATTAGCCTTGAGTATAAAAATACTGAAGTTGCCCATTCTTCTTATGGAAGTTAACCATATGAAATAGGTTAGCTATGACTTTTACAGCCCTGTTGGGATGGAACAAGGGAAATCGGTAATACAGAATTTAAAGATGTAGGTCCAAAATAGTCGTATTCAGAGCTGAAATTGCCCAAGTATTATATTTTCCTTTTCCATGTATTTTTTTTTAAGGTTGGCCCTGTGTAGTCATATACTCTTGACTGGTTTATAGTTTTGTTGGTAGGATAAAAGGCTAAAATTCAATTATCCACTGGACTCTAAAGAGTCATTCCAGGATGGAGGAAAGTATCTTTTTTTTCCCCTATTGAGGTATGATGGATTATTGTGACAGGGCATAATACTTCCCACCCACCCCCTACATCCCCCTCTCCATTTTGTAATAGAACTAGAAATAGAAGCACATTTGCCTTCTTGGCAATAACTACTGAGAAACTCCCTCCTGAAGCCATCATTATTGGTATTTATTTTCTACATGGGTGATTGGTTCCAAAACGTTTTGTACATGTTCTCATTTTGTCATCCTTCTGTCTCTAAGAGCCTCAGCTTTGCGAGAAGTTTATGCACATGCAGTGCTTGGACAGCATCCCCATGTTGTCCGTTACTATTCTGCATGGGCAGAGGATGACCATATGATCATTCAGAATGAGTACTGCAATGGTGAGTACTAAGACTCTGACCTCTAGGGAGTGAAATGAAATCCAAGGTCTTCAGGAACTGTCCTCATGTTTCGGTAGCTGCTGCTGACTTAGAAAAAACTATTGTCTGTGATAGTCCTACAGGATCAGCGTACTTGTGGGATGGTCTCAAAGGTACTCTTACCCAGGTGTAGGGAAATGAAGCAGGTGAACTCTGCAAATCCATTTTCTGCTCCTAGATTTCAACTATGCCCAAATCTGGCACATAGCTATATCCATGCCAGTGATTCCTCTCGTTTTGTGTCCGACATCTGGTCTAAGTTGCCTCCCTGTAAGTTATAATGAACTTGTTGTTATTAAACAACTTGTTAGAAGTTTATAAAATGCAGATAAAATTATGTCAGGGTGGGTATGGGATAGATCACATGGAAAATAATTCAACAAAATACTATTAGACACCTACCATGCATGGGAATACAAAGATGAAAACTGAGTCTTGGCTCGTTACATTCGGGTTGTACATTGTAAAGCCATGTTCAGTGTACTGACTATACTGAGATGGAACCTTTGAGTTTTGTAAGCAGGGATTCTTAACCTGGAGTTCATGAACTCTTTTTTAATACTCTGATAACTGTATTTCAACATACTTGATTTCCTTTATAATCCTATGTATTTTTTTTTTTTTTTTGGTTTTTGGAGGGCAATTGGGGTTAAGTAACTTGCCCAAGGCCACATGGCTAGGTTTTTTATTTGTGTGTGCGCTAAGTGTCTGAGGCCGGATCTGAACTCAGGTCCTTTTGACTCCAGGGCCGACGCTCTACTCAATGCGCCACCTAGCCGCCCCAATCCTATGTATTTTATGTACTTAAAAATATTATTCCATGGGGAGATGATTGATATTCTTGTAGATTTGACAAAGTTCTTTATGTATTTTAATATGAGACCTTTATCTGACACTGTCTATAAAACTCCCTCATTTGTTTTATTTGTATGAAACCTTTTTAATTTAATGTAATACAAATTATCCATTTTCACCTAGCTTTGCTCTATTGTTTATACAAAAATTGTTTGCCTATCCATAAGTTTAATAAGTAATATGTTCCATTTTCTTCTGCTTTTCTTGTAAAATCTCTCTTTATATGTAGGTCATGTATCCATTTGGACCTTCTCTTGGGATGGCATTAAATATATATTTAAAAAATACTATTCTAAGAAGGGATCCATTGGTTTCACCAAAGGGATCTATGACATAAAAAAAAAAGTTAAGAAAATTCCCCTGCTATAAGGTGACTTTAAAGACCTCTAATTGTGGGATCAGCTCAGAACATCTGTTTACAACAGTCCCTGCCAAATAGGCCTACAGTAGGTTAAACTTAGAGGATCCCTTTTGGATATGGATTGGTTTGAAATTTACAGGATCTATAGGATGACATTGTATAGAATGGGCCTGCCTCTGCTTAAAACAGATATCTCTCAAAAGGTCTTGGATCCTAGTAGTGATGGCCATCATATCCTTGTCCCACCTTCATTCCTATGTCCTGACTCACCTCCTATACTGCCCTCCCTTCAAAAAAAACAACAAACCCAAACTGGTTATTTCTTCCATGGAACGCTATTCAATTCTAGTAGCAACACCAGACAAGTTTTAAAGCTAGGTTCCAATGAATATGAGTATGTGATTTCTTCTAAAGTGCTTGCATTATTCAAATTCATACTTTGTTTATGAATTGGGCTGGAACCGATAAGCATATTTTACATAATTATAACTTCAGAGTTCCAATTCAAATACTTTGAACTACTTTAAGAGATTCATTATTCACATTAATTGTGACCTAGCTTTAGTGCCTTGGGTTTTGAGTATAGTAAATTCTTTTTAGGTCTAACTAGTCAAAAATAGTGAGTCATCTCACAATTCACATTGCTTTTTCTATAATGGTGTAATACTTTATCCTCTTATTTCTTTCTTTCTTTTCTTTCTTCCTTTCTTTCTTTACTTATTTATTGCCTTTTCTTTTTGGAGGGGCAATTGGGGTTAAGTGACTTGCCCAAGGTCACATGGCTAATTTTTGTGTTTAGTAGTGTCTGAGGCTGGATTTGAACTCAGGTCCTCCTGACTCCAGGGCTGGTGCTCTATTCACTGTGCCACCTAGCCGCCCCCTTTATCCTCTTGTTAATAAACGAATCTGTATGGCTTGTTTTGATAAGCCTGTAGTATGATTTAAGGAAATATTATGACCCTAGGTATCTTCTAACTAATATAGGATTCTAGGATTTAGAATTAGAAAGAATTTTGGGTTATCTAGCATTCTCATATCTTCTTCTTCCTTTTACTCTTTTTGTAGATGGAAAAATGGAGTACCAGGGAAATGAAATGACTTACCTAAGGTCCCTTATAGAATTCAAGATTTGAAACCATATTCTCCGTCTTCTAATTCAATCCTTTCCCCAGAGTACCATGTTCTGTATATTCTTTTTTTTTTTTTCAGTCAAAGAAGTAAGGTTTATTGTAATATCCGGATAGCAGAGGATTCATAGTAAATCTGCAATTTGATGGGGGTGAGATTGGTACTTACATACAAAAAAGACCTTGGGAAGATCTGGATGGGATTAAGGAGTAGTAAAAATACTAGTGCGGACAATGAAAGAGTTTAGTGGTTGGAGAACCACAGTGAAATGGCTATTAAAAGGATTACTGAATATCTAGGTGGGATGGAATAGGCCAGATGCCACTGACTTGTTTGTGTGGGAAAATTCAGGGACTAGGTTGATGAAATGTATGGGAAAATTCAGGCTTCAGGTCCCATCACCCCATCATTCCCCCCTCAAACAAATAGGACCCAAAATCTGAAACTGCTTCAGTCCTGGGGAGGAGGTTGACTGGAACCCCAAAACATCAGAGTACAAGGGTCTGCCTGGAAAGAATTCAAGCACTTAAGTCTTCTTTCAGTCAAAGTAGCGAGGTTTATGGTAATGCTAATAAGAGCAGGTGAGATTTTTAGGGAATCTGCAGCTATGTTCTGTATATTCTAACATTGGTTAGAGAAGCATTCATGGCATAATGAGGTAGACAACCAGTTTTGGAGTCAGGAAAACCGTGGTTCAAATTCTGTCTCACACATACTAGCTGACTAAAGTGCCCCAGGGAACTTTGTTACAGAGACTCCTCTATATAGAGAATTGAGGGGAGTTTCCACAATGGTTTTCGGAATAAATGACCTATGCTAATGAATCCACAGGTCTGAACCACCAAAAAAATGTCTTTGATTTTTAGTTTTCATTTACCTGGTGAACTTTTGAAAAGAAGCCCAAGTTTTCAAGTATTTAAGTGGCTGACTTTTAGTGTCAGAAATGCTGTCCTATACGGGAGAGCAAAGGGCTGCCCACCTGCTCAGTATACCCTGAACTGTCCAAATTACAGTTAGCTTGGCGGCTCAGTAGAGAGGGCATAGGCCCTGGATTCAGGAACACCCAAGGTCAAGTCCTACTTTAGATACTTGCTAGCCATGTATCCTTGGGCAGTGCCTTAACCTCTTTATGTGTCAGTTTTCTCATCTGTAAAATGGCGATCATAAAAGCACCTACCTCCCAAAGCGGTTGTGAGAATAAAATGAAATAATATATATAAAGAACTTGAAAACTTTAAAGTGCTGTATAAATATTATCATCACCATCATCTTAACTGGGCATGCCACTTGTTAAAGGGCCTAAATCCTTTGACAAGAGAGTTGTTTCACTTGAGGGCTACCAAGTGCCATTAGAGTCCCATATTAAGTCCATTCAGTAAGAAGCATTAAGCCTGTACTAGGTGCCAGGCATTGAGCTAGGCACTGTGTATTCCTAGGAACACTAATACCAGAAATAGACTCTAGAATCAAGTAGTTTACTTGGGGGGTGAGGGAGTGGGGAGGAGAGGGAATAGAGAAAGAAAGGAGAAAGGCTCTGGAGAAACCCTGCCTGCAACTTCAAGTATTAAGTGACTTGCAGATGCATTTTGGGGCACTTCCTCTCGTCTCTGGGAAACTAAAATTTCCAATTTATCTCCCAGAATCATAATAGTGAGACTCCAAAAAAAAACATGAAATCCACATAGAGTACTTCTTCCTATACCATCTATGCCCTTATCTTCCAAGTAGGATGTGATCACTTGGGTAACAAAACTTACTGAGGGGCTCTAGTTCTGTGTATTTATTTATTCTTTTTCCAGTCATCCATTCCTCATTAAAAAAAAAAACATATATATATATATATATATATACTTTAAAATGTTAACAGCAAATAATATCGATTCCCTTGAGTTTCCCACTGGAAGGATGGCATTTACAATTAACAAATTCTTTTGTAGTTATTGTTAAATTATTTTTAGTTTTCAACATTTACTTCCATAAGATTTTGAGTTTGAAATTTTCTCCCCATCCCTCCCTTCTGCCTACTCCAACACTGCATTCCGATTACCCCTTCGATCACCCCCCCCCCTTCTTTTATTCCCTTCCCTTCTATTTTCCTGTAGGGCAAGATAGATTTCTATACCCCATTGTCTGTGTATCTTATTTCTCAGTTGCATGTAAAAACAATTTTTAACATTTATTTTTGAAACTTTGAGTTCCAAATTCTCTCCCTTCTTCCCTCCGCACCCACCCTCATTGAAAAAGCTAGCAGTTTGATGTAAGAAAGCAAGCATCTTGATATACATTCCTCACTTTTTCCTTGTACTTATTCCTTCCTTTCTGATGAATAGGTTGTTCATATTGAACTATTTCTTCCCAAGCAGGATCCTAGCAACTTTTTTTCCTTTTTCACATAAGCCACTATAGCGCTCTGGCGCTTAGAAGGAACATGATATATTTTCCCTTCCCAGTCATAGAAAATAGACTTTTGAACAGAACTGTGTCTAAGTGCAGTTTCACATAGTGGCATCCTTCTAGATCCATCATCTGCCTTAGTCCTGCCTCCTAGAGTGGTCCCTAGGATTTCACAATGATTTCACAAATGTAGAGCACTTAAACAGTTGTAACTCCACTCAAGAATTGTTTATGGATCTCCAATAAAAGAGGGCCATAGCCCGAGTCATTTGGAAAGGACATACGGTGATTTAGCACAGTGTGAACAGTGCAGAGTTATTCCAGTACTGTGGAGGGTGTTAGAAAATCATTCCTTTGGCCTCTTTTCCCCCCTCAAAGCCTTTGCTTTCTCCTCATGCCTCTCCCCGAAGATTTCTTTTACACAAAGGCACATGGGTTTGTTCTTTAGCAGATTGGCTTATGAGCTTTATGATTGCCTTTGGACTCTCCCCATTTGATTTCAGTGTGTTGTTCTCTACTAGGTGGGAGCTTGCAGGCCGCTGTGTCTGAAAATGAGAAACTTGGCCATTTCTTCCAAGAGCCAGAACTCAAGAATATGCTCCTGCAAATCTCCATGGGGCTGAAGTATATCCATCACTCTGGTCTGGTGCATCTGGACATCAAGCCCAGTCAGTACTTCTCTGCTTTCTTGTCCTTGCTACTATTGTCATATCTTTCCAGTATCATCTGTTGTCAGAAATATGTGTGTATTAAAACAAATGTTTCTGTTCACTGGCATAGCATCAGACACAATTCTTCCTTCTCCAGTGGGAGGGAAAAAGGAAAAATAAAGTTGGGGGGGGGGGAACAAAACTACACATGTTTTTCACTTCAGAAAGGAAAAGGTCTTGCTACAATTGTTAGTGAAAACCTCCACATTGAATAGGTTTGCATACCTGTTTTTTATACTACTATTTCTGTACCTTTTTGAGTCAAGAAGTAGCTAGGATAAAATGCAGTAGTGTGCTTTTAAGAGCAGGAATTTAACTTAGTAGTCAAGTGTTAATAACTGGAATATTAGGAGTTGGCCCCAGTATATGTTTGTTTTTTGCTGTTTAGTATTTGGAGGAAAGAATGGTAGTATGATTTGCAAGTGACTTAATTTCTTTAAGCCTCACTTTATTTATCTGTTAAATGGGAATGATGGCACCCATTGAGCTAACCTCAAAAGGTTGTTGGGATCAAATGAAATGATAAACTTAAAATGTTTTTGTGAACCTAAAGGATTATATAAAACCAGCAGTTTTTTTTTGTTTGTTTTAGAAGAATGGTAGTATGTATTTTATATTAAGATAATTGACATTTTTGGGGGGAGGTGTTAACATGTATTAACTGAATGAATGACTAAAGCATTTATTAAGTACTTACTATATATAAAACTAGTACCTTAACTTCTCAGAGCCCCCAGGGAATTAGGGAACATCTAGGTGTTGAGGTGAATAGAGCACCAGACTTGGAGTCGGGAAGATCGGAGTTCAGTTCTGATCTCAGATACCAACTACCTGTATGACCCTGGGCAAGTCATTTAATGCCTGTTTCCTCAGTTCTTCATCTGTAAAATGGGTGTACACTGGAGAAGGAAATAGGAAATCACTCCAGTGTCTTTGCCAAGAAAAGCCCATGGACCAAGGCAATGGAGTCATGTAGAGTTCCATATGAACAACAACAAATATACAAAGCCCTATGTTAAATGCTGGTGGAGAAACACATTAAAAAAAACTGTCAAGATACCATAATTGCCATTCTTCAGAGTGTTCATTTATTCTTGTCAGGTAGTTTAGCACTTGAAAAAGATGGGCTGATGAAAACAGAGAGAGTGTTCCTGCATGAGGAGCAGATGCCAGCTTCTGATCATAGCCCATAATCCATATCTAATCTAATTGCATTGCATCAGGTTAAAGATGAGAGAAATTTTAATGAAGAGACAACAGGCATTTTTGTAAGGATGAAAAGGGACTTTGAGGAGGGGAAAAGAGTCCTAAAAGATGTAGTCATGCGATAAAAGAATTTCAAGAACCTTTATTCAAAAGAAAATATTTTGCAAATTTTTTTCTCCCCTCTGGGGAGAAGAGACATATTAACTCTTTAATAAGTCCAACTCTGTACAGGTAACATCTTCATCTGTAAAAAACAACAAGATGATGTTGCATATGTCTCAGAAGAAGGGGAGAATGAAGATGACTGGTTCCTTTCTGCTAATGTGATGTATAAAATTGGTGAGACTGTCTTCTCTCTATGCCATTTGATTGTAGTCTGATGAAATCTGTACTGATAATTCTTTTCCTGTTGTAATTTTTCTAGGAGAGATCTCATTTAAAGTGATTCTTTCTTTCTCTTAGGTGATCTGGGCCTTGTGACTTCAATCCAGAACCCCCAAGTAGAAGAGGGAGATAGTCGCTTCTTGGCCAATGAGATTTTACAAGAGGTAGAGCTATATCAGGGAAGTAGTTGGGGATGGTAGGTACTGACAGATGCTGAACCTGCTGACATTTAGATATGCAGGTAATGTAAAGGTATTCCTATGATAACATATAGAATCCCTTTCCCAGCCCAGATGTAGGAGAGAGACTACAAATAAATATTGTCCTACATTACTGGCTCTCAAAGTGTGTTCTGGGGACCCCCAGGGGTTCCTGAGATTTTTTTTAAGTAGTCTGAGAGGTCAAAACTCTTTTCATAATAAGACATTTTAATTTCTAGCATTGTAAATATTGATAGATTTAACCCACTTAAACTGAGACCCCCAAAAAACTTTTTTTGGGGGGTCTCAGTTTTTAAGAATATAAAAATAGTTTTGAGAACTACTACCCTAGATGAATCTCTTATTCATTATGGATCTGTACAGGTTAAGTATTTATTATTAAGTACCTATTATATCCTAGGTGATTTGAAGAAAAAAGATTTTTTTAAAACTAGCTCTAGCCCTGAAGGACTTTACATACTTGTAAAGAAGGTTTCATGATGCTCTGAAATAAAATGTCAATAGGTCTGATTTGAGAAGTTATTTTTCTGTCAAGCTCCTGTTTGTAAAGCCTTCATTTCACCCCTTCCCTCGCCCCCTAATACTTCTGGTAGTGCTGAGTGCTCCTGTAACTGCAATGGCCTTGGAAATATATCTTTGAAGATATTTGTCATGAAATATAAAAAAAAAGATGGCATCCCTTCGTGGCTTTGATAATGGGGGAAGGGAAAGAATTCTCTTTCCTGTACATCTACGTGTATTGTGTATTATCTTTTTTTTTTTTTAATCCTCCTTCTCCCTAAGCATGTTCCGGTTCTGTCAGTGTAATGTTAATGGGATTTAAGATCTTCCCCACCCATTAATAAGGCCTCATGTGTGGAGCCCATTAAGGAAAGCTGGCTTAGGGGAGGCTTGCTTGTAGGAAAGCTTTCACAGCTTTTGCTAATTTCTAATTAGGCACTGAGTCAGGAGGGTTGTGATGCCTTCTGGCTCTGAGAAATATACACACACACACATATATATATATATATATACACACTCTGACTTGGTATTTTGCTTTGGGGGGCTCACTTATGAGAAGGATCCTGTGATTCCCTGGTTAAGATTCTGAGTGACCATATGTTCAGAGCTCCCCGACTGCTCAGATGTAAGGGCTCTCTCAATCCAGAGATGTATGTAAAGTGTATAGTTGATTCAGGCAGTCAGAGCCTTGTCTCTTGGTCTTTATTTCTCTGCTTGTATTTTCTCTGAATTTCAGGGTGCTGACTTTCCCCCTGAACTAGTGAATATAATTTAAAAAAGATCGCTGACCCCTTAAACAGCTAGCTTTCCTAGTAAAGCAGATCTAAGAATCTGTGCCAGCAGCCATCTTGGGTATGCCAGTGTGGCTGTGGCTACAGTAAGGTTCCTCAAAATTCACAAGTGCCCATGAGTGCTCAGTATAAAAATTTTTTAAATCTTTTTTTTCCCTCCAGGAATAAAGAAAATAACTTAAAAGTCCAAAATGTACATATTTATGCTCCTGTGTATTTGAGAGAATAACTGAGGTTTCTCCTAGACACCATTTGCCCAGTCTCGTTACCATTTGTAGACTCCTTACCAATTTTTTTTTTGAAGGACTATCAAAACCTGCCTAAAGCAGATGTGTTTGCCCTTGGGTTGACAATTGCTGTGGCTGCAGGGGCAAAGTCATTACCAGGCAATGATGAGCCTTGGCATCATATCCGTCGAGGCAACCTTCCAGATCTCCCACAGAAGCTCTCTGAAGACTTTTACAACTTGCTTAAGGTGGTATCTCTTATGATATTAGGTTGGCATTTGGGAAGTAGGGGTAGAAGTTGGGTGAGAAGAACAGAGCATATTGGTGGAGGTAGAGTGAAAGGAAGGGGAAAGAATTAAGAGGATGTTCTAAATAGAGCAGACCAGGAAGACATCAAGGTAGGGTCAGGGTCGTGAGGCTACAAAGATTTGAACCTGAAGTGTATAAGAAGGAATGGTTAAAAGCTGCTTAGTGTCTGGACTTTTAATAATTTTTATAACACTTTAAAAAGGCCGTGTGTCTTTTGTGCTTTGGGGGAGGGGGAAGGTACTTTTAGTTCAAATATTTTTGTGTTTCTTACACTCAATATAATGCTAAGGTTGGATGGTAGGGAGAGTAGGGAGAAGGGAAAAAAAGTCTACAGTCCCTGTCTTCAAGGATCTTTTCTCTTTCCTCCCCTTTTAAAAATAATTTTTTTAGGGGCGGCTAGGTAGCGCAGTGAGTAAGAGCACCGGCCTCGGAGTTGGGATGACCCGAGATCGAATCCAGCCTCAGAAAACAAGCACCCACACATAAATAATGACTAGCCATGTAACCTTGAGCAAGTTACTTAACCCCAATTGCTTTAAAAAAAAATTTTTTTTTTTTCACTACTTCTGCACTTCTTATATTCCCTCCTCCTTTCTGTTTCAATAGAGCCATCCCAGAAGCTCCAGGTAGGGAGAAAACCATGGCCAAAGGCAAAGATGCATAGGAATGATTTGAAGCAATTTGGTCATCTCTAAGTGAAGTAGCTGGTTCCCATGATCAGTAGCTATCAACAACCATTTATTATGTACCAGGCACTGAGGATTCAAATTTTAAAATGGCACATCTCTTGTATTTTAGGAGCTTAAATCCTAATAGGAAAATATAGTATATATAGGGAAGAGGCAGGAAAAGATAAAACTAGGAAGACTGGGACTGTGGTTGGAGAACTCAAATGCCAGGTTAACTGGTGGTAATCAAGTACATGGAATGATGGGGTAGAAGTGGTACCTTTCTTATATTGCCTTTCTGTGAATAATAAAAATGGGGATAATAATAGCACCAACCTTGAAGGATTGTCATAAGGATCAACTATCATACATATATATGCATATAGTAATTTGAAAATCTTAAATTACTTTATAAATGTTGGTTATTTTAATTAAGCTATTTTTCTTTCTAACAATATTTATTCATGTAATGTTGTTTTGTTTGGTTTAAAAAGAGCATAGGAATATAAATTTTTAGAAATGGAAGGGACCTTATGTGGAAACTTTGCACAGAATGGATTAAGAAGGGAAAATCCAGAGACAAATGTAGCAGTGAAGCCATTGTTATAATTCAGATATGAAGTAGTTAAGAAATGGAACAAGAATGGTTGCTCTAAAAATGAAAAGGAAGTTGATGGATGTTAGAGATTTTTCAGAGACAAATGATAGGCTTTAACTGGATATGAAGGGTGAAAGAAAGCATTAAATGTTCCCTAGTTCTTAGACTAGAGAGACAGTAGAGTCTTCATAAAAAAGAGATGTCTAAAAAAAAAAAAAAGTAATTTTATGCAGGGTGAAGGAAGGATTTGATTTACACCTGTTAAAATTGTTGTAATTGGATATCTAATTAGAAATGTCTAATAAGTGGTATATATGAGACTGAAACTTTTATATATATATATATATATATATATATATATATATATATATAAATAAGGTGGAAAAATTAAAACAAACATATGGAGTTTGGAGTCATCTACACAGAGACAAGATGGAAGCTATGAGACTGGGTAAGCTTAGAAAGATACAGAAGCAGATGATGGATCCTTTAGAAATTATCCCAGTTAAGAGCAAGAGGAAGAATTTCTAGGAAGAGATAAGAAGGAGGACCAGTCAAACAATAAAAGTAACTGAGTGTGAAGAGAAGGGAGTATCGCAAAGAAGACCAGGTGGTCAATAGTGTCAAGGGGCATAAAGGCAGAGGTCTGCTGGGGAGCCATCTTGAACAAATTCAAGAGAGCTAACTGTTAAAATTTGAATGTGATTATTTATACCTTGGAAACTGGAAAATTCTACAAATCAGGGCTTAATTTATTTTTCTGTTGATTATCTAGACTTAAAGGGATGGAGAAAATGTTAATGCAGATTAAAGTAAACATGTTGTATGTACATTTTTCCTCAGAGAGCTGAACGTTAAATAATTACATATTATTGCATGAGAGGGATCAAGAAGCTTTAAAATCTTCAGAAAGGACCACATTTAAGATACTAATACTTTGCTTCCTTTCACAGCTTATGATCCATCCTAAACCAGAGGACAGACCAACAGCAGCAGCTTTGGCTAGAAACACAATCCTCAGACCCTCTTTGAGTATAACTGCAAAGCTTCAGAAGGAGCTGGACAGAGAAAAGTCCAAGACGGCTGAGTTGGAGAGGTGGGTTCTTAATATTGGAGGCAATAAAGAATCTAGTCAAGGATAACTCATGTTATAGCTTGGAGACATATATACGGTTGCCATTAATCAAAAGATCCCAATGATTTCAGTTTGTCATATGGAATCACATCATACCACAATCTAATAGGGGAAACCAGTCTTGAAGAACTTCAGTCTTGCCTGAAGGACAGTTTTGGCTTTTGAGTACACTCATGCCTTAGTGATAATATGGGAGAAATGGGTGACTGCCTGTTACTACATCAGTGCTTTTTGATTTTTGATTTTGTTTTTGTTTTCCCATTTTGGTTAGTTATATCTGACTGGCAAAACTACTGTAAATGAGTTCATTTGCCACATGACTAGTCCTGATCATAAGAGAGTATCTGAAAACAATAAAGTGGGGGGGTGGCATTAATAGTTTCCTCTCATGCTATTTTGGTAACAGTTTCTGACTTGTGAAACTGTCCCAGCCACAACTGCTTTATTTATTTATTTATTTGTCATTTTCAACATTCATTTCCACAAGATTTTGACAAATTTGCTCCCCATCTCTCTCTTATCTGCCCACCCCAAGAAGGCAAGCATACTGAATATCTCTTCCCCAATCTGCCCTCTTATATTCCCTCCATTCCTCTCCTTACTTTCTTGTAGGGCAAGATGGATTTCTATACCCCATTGCCTATGTATCTTATCTCCTGGTTGCATGTAAAAACATTTTTTTTTAAACTTTTGAGTTCCAGATTCTCTCCCTTCTCCCCTCTTTACCCACCCCACTGGGAAGACAAGTCTGCCACAACTGTTAATAATTGACTGGATCAAACAAAACAAACTTTTTTTTTGTCTTAGGGAGCTAAAAGAAGTTCATCTTGCCCAGAACCAAGAAGATACCAGGCAATGCTCTCCTGGATCCCTTGGGGTCACTGCTGAAACTGGCAATAGCTCCAGTAGATTGGTGGGAGGGAAAACCAAAAGGTCACACAGTTTCACCTTTGGGAAATCTGAGTAAGCATAGTCTTCTTCCCCTTCCACACAACCTCTGGAAGAGCTCCATTTCATGCTAACCAGCCCCACTTTGCAGGTATGGCTCTAGAAACATTTGATAACTCCTCTAACCTGGACTTTGACACTACTTACTGCTGCTATGAAATGGGAAAGTGGTCAATAGGAATGACTGCATCTTCCTGCTGCAAGTTTTTTCTGGACTTTGTATCCTAAGTCTAGCTCTCCCCTGAAAGTATATTGGTTTTTCAATTGGATACAGACTTGAAAAAAGAATACTAATTGGTAGGCATTTCTCTCTGCCTACCCTCACACCCCTAGATGCCACCATTCAGTGCATTTGAGCACAGATACAAAAGAGTTTTTGGACTCTAAGAGATTGATGAAATGTTAAGGTATTCAAGTGACTTTGTTGGCTGAGAGGTGGTTGTTGTAGCACTTCCAAAAGGATCCTCAGAAGATATTATTTTGCCTAGAGAGAGAGGGGATCTTTGCTTTAACTTTGGAAATAAGGTCTGCTCCCAAAAGAGAATTCCTAATGGGTTTGGAACTAGTGGTTCTTCTAATATATTTTCTGGAGGGAGAGAACATTCTCTGTTCTTCCTATAGGTATGAGTAGTCTAGCCATTAATTGAAACAAGAAGTTATACTTGCAAATAGGAATACTTTTGAGGTTGCCAACAAGCTGTGAAGAAACAATCTTGCCCTTTTCCTTCTGGTGGCTGTTTGGCTTTAATTTCCCCCCTCCCCCCCCCAGGAATCACTAGTTTCTTTTGATTTTAAAACTTGAATTTGGCTTTGTTTCTAGTGATTTTTAAAGAGACTAATTTTAGTCGTTTGCCCTTTCCATCTTTTTTAAATGAACAGAACATATGTAAATAAAGGTTTTATTTTTCCAAAGCCAAACATGGGAAAATTCTTTTCTTTTGGACAGGACAGTCAGTAACTTGAAACATTATTGACAAAAGCACTTCTTATTCATTTGGAGAAGAGTTCAAGAAGCTGATATTGAAAAGTCTTTGGAACATTTTTATATTCTATCAAGTAAACAATTAGGCTACTCTATGAACTATTTTCTATATGAAGATTTGACAAAATCTATTTGGAAATATCTCCAGGTCTAATGAAGACAGCTGTTAATTATCTAAATGTTATACTCTATTTGAATATATCCATCCTTTTTCTTATTTTTGTTGTTTAGTCATTCAGCTGTGTCTGACTGTGATCCCATAAACTTTGTCTCTGGGTTTTATTTGGAAAAGATACTGTAGTGGTTTGCCATTTCCTTCTCCAGTGTGTCATCATCTTACTGAGGCGAACAGGTGTTGTGATTTGCCCACAGTC
This sequence comes from Gymnobelideus leadbeateri, assembly GCA_011680675.1. NCBI lineage: Eukaryota > Metazoa > Chordata > Mammalia > Diprotodontia > Petauridae > Gymnobelideus > Gymnobelideus leadbeateri. The sequence continues at coordinate 167,788 of WOXC01011578.1, forward strand.
ACATAGCTAGTAAGTGCCTGAGGCTGTATTTGAATTTAGGTTATCCTGGCTCTAGGCCTGGTACTCTGTCCACTGTATCACCTCACTGGCCCTCCTTTTTCTTAACCCTCTTCCCATTTTCAGAAGTAAATTGAGGAAAAAGTTCTGAAGGTAGTACCTCCCACCCCCACCCACGCTATAAAACAAGTAGATGAGAAAATGAGGCATGGTGCCCCCTTCTACTATTCTAGAAAAACTGGGATTCCCCACCTCCCTTTTTAAAAATTGCCACCTAAGAGTAAGAAAGGTACTTTCTGGATAACTTTTTTTTTGGGGGGGGGTGTTCATTCTCCCACTATTCTTTGTTATGTCCTGCTTTCCCTCAACTATACCCACCATTTCCCTTTTGTTCACACCTAAATTATTTAGGTGATATTCTTGCTGTGTAAGAAATAAGGATAGAGGGGTGGCTAGATGGCACAGTGAATAGAGCACCGGCCCTGGAGTCAAGAGGACCTGAATTCAAATCTGGCATCAGACACTTAACACTAGCCCTGTGACCTTGAGCAAGTCATTTAATCCCAATTGCCTTGTTCTCCCCCCCTCCAAAAAGCAAAATACAAAATAATAATAATAATAATAATAATAATAATTAAGTATTGAAGTAGGGATAATGCCATATATTGTGCATAAGAGGCCATGGTTATATTTTTATCTTAGCTCTTAGCCATAAGAATGGGAATAAACAAAGGATCTGTAATCCCTTTGGTATGGGGGAAATTGTCTCAACTATTTGTGACTTGGTAGATGAGTCCTTGGAAATTGTCTGAATTGCATAGACTTAAGCAATTTGCCCAAAGATCAGTAGCTACTAAGTGCTAGAGACATAATCTGAAACCAGGTCTTCTTTAAACTAAGCCTAGGACTCCACTATATCACACTGTCTTTTTCATTGGTAGGTATTAGTACAGAAATACCTGAATTCCCAACTATAACCTTGGAACACCAAGGAGCTCAGTCATCCTGACCTGTGATGACAGACTTCCCCTATTCAACAAACACTTATGGGACCCTAGCTATGTGTTTGCTGGGGATATCAGGAATTGAGGCTGTCTAACCAGAGAAAAGGAAATCAGGGGGCATGTGACAGCTGTCTTCATATATATATGAAGGGATTTGATTTACTTTCTTTTGCCCCCGAGCCAAATAACAGTGGGCAGAAGTTTACAAAGAGGTGGTCTTTGGCTTGATGTTAAGGGAAAACTTCCTTAGCAGTTGGACCTGTCCCAAAGAGAAACAGTCTGCTCAGAGAAGTATGGTGCCTTCTCTCTTCTTGGAAGTCTTCAAGCAGAGGTTGAATGGTGACTTGTCAAGGATGTTATAGTGGGGATTTCTTTCATGTATGGGATGAAGACATTTCCAACACTCCAGTTCTGTGATAGACAATGAAGCACTTTCTACCCTTAACTTTTATATTGCATTAGTAGGTACACAAATTAGTGATGCACAAGTAAGTAAATTCTAAATATATGCATTTTGCTGTAATATGTGCAGTAATTTGCTGCAGTGTGCTCAGTTCTCCAACTTTCATTTTCTCCTTTTCCCTGAATCCTGAGGAACAACAGCAGGAATTTTGGGACTAGAAGACTAAGAGGAAATGATGCTGTCCAGCAACTTTTCAAAAAGAAAGGGAAGCAGGGACAAGTTGAGTTGAAGTACCTTGCTAGACTTGGTTAATTCTACTCTCCCTTTTCTGTTATGGGTGATCTGTGACCAGATGAGATAAGAAAAAAAGAAAAGAAAAGAAAAGAAAAAGAAAAACAGCCCAGCTTAGATGACCAACTTTCTTGGGATCCACTCAATCTCAAATGCAAGCTTACATGGCTCCACTGAGCAGAGAATTCCAGAGCTCCTAATGAGCAGTCTTATGGGAAATGAGTCAAACATCCTATGTGGTCATTGTTCAGTCATTACAGTTGTCTGATTTTTTTTCATGATCTCATTTTGGCAAAGATACTGAAATGGTTTGCCTTTTCCTTCTCCAGCTCATTTTACAGATGAGGAAACTTAGGCAAATGGGTTAAATGACTTGTCGCACAGCTAGTGTCTGAGGCCAGACTTGTATTTGGGAAGATGAATCTTCCTGACTCCAGGCCTAGCACTCTATCTACTACCCTGCCTAGATGTTATCTCCTACTTCCTGCTCCAGGAAGAATTCCAACTGTACATGGTCTGAAACTCCTGGTTTCAAAGTTGTTGTTGGTTCTTTGTTGTTGAAGAAGACCTATGACAGCAAGAGGGTATGATCCTACTTTGGAAGATGGCAAGGGAATTTTGGGGATTTGGGAGAGCACTGTGCCTCAGGTTATTAAGTACTATAATACTTATTGATCCTATGTTAAGAGAAAAAAATGCTACATGCAGTATAACTGCTTCCCTAGGGAGCCACTTCCATTAGACTGATTGAAATATAGAACAAAAAAAAAATGTAGTGGGTGGTGGGATGGGGACTCAGAGCTAATTCTGACTGGTAGATTCATAAATTCATACATCTTTTCCACCAGTGTCCTTTGAACCAAAGTATGCAAAATCCTTTGGAGTAAGGGAAGAAAATGTTAGTTTCTATTTTCATTTTGAGTGAGAAATCAGCTTTACAAATATTGAATATATAGACTGACACTAGTGTGTCCTGCCAATTTATGTATTTTAGATAGCCACACTGCTTCATATACAAGGTATACAGACTATCCTGAGGGAAGATAGTCTGTCCGCAGCATGGGAGAGTTAATGACGACTCTCTTATTTGTTTATGGTACATCCTGACTTGTTGTGATATATGCATCTAGTTAAGTGCATTTATAGATCACGTCATTTAGTTTAAACTAAACCTGACAAAATGGACAAATGACTTAAAAGATCCCTACAAAGAAACTACAGTTTGAAGATACTACTAAAGTAAGTAAATGCAACTATAAGTAAGGTAAGGTAACTAAGTACAGGTAAACATTAAGATGGCAGAGCCAGCACCTTTTGTGTTCATAATATGAACATAATTCTCTTAGACACATTATGAGATTTAAAACAATGACTACTCAAACTTGACAGAAGTTAGCCAAAAATCTTAATCACATAGATGGATTATGTTCACTTTCAATGATAAACCTCTCTACAAATATGCTATATTTTTGAGATTAGTTGATATCATAAAGCCATCATAATTAGATATTTTAAAACCTTATATTGCCAAAAATTATGTAAATGTGTTATTTACAGAATTACACATCTGTATAGATGAATTCGGAACAATCTTCTAAGCACATTAAAAAAAAAATTCCCAATGAAAAGTTGGTGAATTGAGTCCATTTGTTAAAAGCTTTGAAAATGCAATCCCTTCCAATTATTTTGCAAGTACAACTGATTGATATTAGTGAAGATGGAAATGTTTTTAGTCAAACTTCAACAAAACTTTTTGTAATTGATGGATAAGACTGAAAAGTGAGTATTGTGCTTAAGGAAGTATAGCCAATTCTACGTTTCCATTTGGAGCTTTGGAGCTTCATGGGGTTTGTGTGAGTTCTGAGAGCCATTCAAACTAAGTACTAAAATAAACAACTTGGAGCTTGACCCTCAAATTGCTATCTCAAGGTGGTCAATTAAGTAAATGGCCTCACCCCATATAAAGTATTAAGATGCTTGAGCCCTGATACCTTTACCAGGTGAGAATACTTCTGAGTCAATCATAGGCTTCAGACTGTGTGAAAAAACTCCTTGATCAACTGGAATTATGTTAAAAAGGAAATGGGTTTGAATTGATGGAGGAAATTTGGTCACACCTGATGGGTCACTTATAAAATATTGAGCATGTTTGGGCCTAAGAGACTCAAGCATGTGGTCTCAGAACTGAGAACTATTTCTGAGGGCTTGTTTTGACTGGAGAACTTGTGGACTTCAGAACCAGAAGTTATTAGACTTTTCATCTTCCACTAGCAATTCCATCCTAGCAATATCCCTGAATTAGCTAGTGACAATATCTTCAAGTGCCAAGGACAGACTGGGTGAGATGAAAGGAAGATTTGAGGCTCTACAAAATATGCCCTCAGAAAAGATACAACATACCTAAGGGAGCACAACTTGAGGACTCTAGCAAAATGACTTACTAGAGTAAAAAAGGCAAGATGCTTTATTAGCTAGGCATTGAATCTTGAAAGAGTGGATTTAAGGTCAATTAGCAACCATTTATTAAGCCAGGTCCTGTTCTAAGCACTGGAGTTATATAAAAGGCAGAAATAGTCTCCACCTGCAAGTTGCTCACTTTCTTTTAAGGGACATATGCAAGTAACTTGGTGTAGACAAGGTGTATAGGTATGGATGAAATGTAATCTCACCGAGGGAGGCACTAGCAGCTGATGGGACTGGAGAGGGTTTTCTCCAAAGGTGTGATTTGAGCTTATTCTTGAAGCCAGGGATGGTAAGAAGCAGAGATAAGGCCAGAGCATTTCAGGCAAGGGGTTATCCAGTACAAAGGTGGTATTAAATCAAACACAAATTTGGCTAGCAAGCATTTATACCAGAAAGGTTCATAATTTCCCACTCACAGGTGGGGAGGGAGGCTTTGTGAAGAAAACAAATAATTTTTAGTAGCTTGTGATGGTTTTAATATCAAGAAACTTGTAGAAAATAAAAGGCTACTTGCCTGTAATGTTTAGTTACTTAATGGCTGTGGTTATATATGTCCACGGCCAATAAAATACTTCATGTCCTTGAAACATTTAACTTGAGCAGTTTTGTTAGCTTTGCAGAGCATCGAATCATAATATGACTCTACCATGGAGGATTGCACATTTATAAAGAATGTCACAAATAATTCTTTGCAGGGATTATGTGCTACTCAAGTCCCTCCATATCTTTATGGTTGAAGTTTTACTGGTATCTTTACAGTATAGTCTTAAATTAAACGACCATCTTTAATCCCTTCCTGGACTCTGAAGAAATAACTCAGTCCAACAAATACGTTCATACTCTGTGTAAGACATTGTTATGTTCTTTCCTATTTTCACTCTTTTAAGTCTAGAGGTTGCCTTGGAAAAATCTTTGCATTAGAGAGGATCCCAAGATTCTTCCCAAAGAAGACGTGAGAAAATTCAACTCTTTAAAAAAAATTTTTTTTTAAAGAGATGAGAGACTACATGTGTGGAACATTATCTGTAATAGAATCAGTTGATGTAGGGGTGAGGGTTTTTTTTTTTTTAACTAGGATGGGTTACTGGGTATGTGCTGTGGGAATGGTCTTAATGTAGGATAAATAACTTCATTTTGTTTTAAGGCTCCATTCTGTGAATAGCTTAGTTGTTTTTCTGTAATAAGATAAGAACTTTAATGTTATAGTTTGGCAATGATGTGTGTTCCCCAAATTTGGTAAGCTACTAATGGTGTGTAACCAAACTGATAAACACCTATTAGTGTATATGTCTCAAGATTGATAAACAGCTGAAAAACACTAGCTAATGATGTTGAAGTGACTTGCCCAAGTTACTAATAACTAATAAACATCATAGAAAATATTTTTAACTTGCCATGCTAGCATCAGCTGCACACATCTGGGTACACTCAGTTGAGTTCATAGAAAGAACCAATCAAAAAATCTCCCTTCTAATTACCTGGAGGATTTAGAGGTGTTTCATCTATATTTCAATTTAAATTTCTACTCCCCTTAACTAAAAGAAAGAGAAATGCAGATTTAGAACCCATCATTTTGAAAATAAAATATACCACTACTGTCAGAGTACAAAAAGATGACTTTCTTTTCTTCAGGTCATTCTGGCTTTCACAATGCCACTCACATTTTAAAGGCAATTTTCCCTGTCTTATGGGAAACTATAGGTTTTTTGAATTGGAAGGAAACTTTGGGATTATCTAGTTCACCCCTTTGTTATAAAAATGAAAGACACTAATCAGAGATTAAGGTCTCACATTTCATTTGAACTAAGGTCTTCTAACCCTAAATCCATTGTTCTTTCCATAGCACCACAACTTCTGCTATAGTATTTATTATTGTAATTATTTTTTTTTTTCATTATTTACATGTGGGTGCTCATTTTCTGAGGCCAGACCGATCCCGGGTTATCCTGACTCTGAGGCTGGCGCTCATACTGTGCCACCTAGCTGCCCCTATTGTTGTAATTATTATTACTAAAAACATTTTTTATTTCCTTTTTTTAAATTTAGTTTTCAACATTAATTTCCTAAAGATTTCAAGTTACAGGTTTTCTTCCCTTCTCTCCCCTACTCCCACCCCAAGATGGCAAATATACTGAATATTCCTTCCCCAACTCTGTCCTCTCATATCCCCCCCTCCAATTCCCCCTCTTACTTTCTTGTAGGACAAGATGAATTTCTATACCCCATTGCCTGTATATCTTGTTTCCAGGTTGCATGTAAAAAAAAACAATTTTTTTAACCTTTGTTTTTAAAACTTTGAGTTCCAGATTCTTTCTCCTTTCTCCCCTCCTCACCTGCCCCCACTGGGACAAAATGGATTATACATGTATAGGTAATGCAAAGCATTTCAGTAGTAGTCATATTGCAGAAGACTAACTATATTTCCCTCCATCCTATCCTGCCCCCCATTTAGTCTATTTTTTTTCCTTTGACCCTGTCCCTTTTCAAAAGGTTTGCTTCTAACTAACCTCTCTCCCAATTTGTCCTCCCTTCTATCATCCCCCTCTCTTATCCCCTTCCTCACCCCCACTGTCCTGTAGGATAAGATACCCAACTGAGTACGTATGTTATTTCCTCCTTAAGCCAAATCCAATGGAAGGTTGACTCATTCCCTTTCACACTCCTGCTCTTCCCCTCCAGTGTAACAGCCTTCTCCTGCCTCCTTTATTTGAGATAATCCATCCCATTCTATTTCTCCCTCTCTCCTCCCAATATATTTCTCTTACCTCTTAATTTTATTTTTTGATATCATCCCTTCCATTCACCCTGTGCCCTCATGTTCACACATATATACACCCACCTATACATACACATATATGTATGTATGTATACACACATACAATCCCTTCGATTCTTCTCATACTGAGAAAAGTCTCAGGAGTTACAAATATTGTCTTTCCATGTAGGAATGTAAATAGTTCAGCTTTAATAAGTTCCTTATGATTTCTCTTTCCTTTTTACCTTTTCATGCTTCTCTTGCTTTTTGCATTTGAAAGTAAAATTTTCTGTTCAGCTCTGGTCTTTTCATAAAAAATGTTTGAAAGTCCTCTATTTCATTAAATGTCCACATTCTCCCCTGAAGTTTTATACTCACTTTTGCTGGGTAGGTAATTCTTGGTTTTAATTCTAGCTCCTTTGATCTCTGGAATATCATATTCCAAGCCCTTTGATCCCTTTATATAGAAGCTGCTAGATCTTTTGTTATCCTGATTGTGTTTCCACAATGCTCAAATTTTCTTCCTGTCTGCTTATAATATTTTCTCCTTGACCTGGGAATTCTGGGATTTGGCTGTAATATTCCTAGGAGTTTTCTTTTTGGGATCTTTTTCAAGAGGAGATCAGTGAATTTCTTCGATTTCTATTTTGCCCTCTGGTTCTAGAATATAAGGGCAATTTTCCTTAATTTCTTGAAAGATGATGTCTAGACTCTTTTTTTGATCATGGCTTTCTGGTAGTCCAATAGTTTTAAAATTCTTTCCTAGATCTATTTTCCAGCTTAGTGATTTTTCCAATGAGATATTTCACATTGCCTTCTATTTTTTCATTTGTTTGGATTTGTTTTATAGTATCTTGATTTCTCATAAAGTCATTAGCTTCCATTTGCTCCTATCAAATTTTGAAGGAAGTATTTTCTTCAGTGAGCTTCTGAACTTCCTTTTCCATCTGACCAATTTTACTTTTTAAGGCATTCTTCTCCTCATTGGCTTTTTGAGTCTCTTGCCATTTGAGTTAGTCTATTTTTTTAAGGTGTTATTTTCTTCAGTCAGGCTGTTGACTCATTTTTCATGATTTTCTTGCATTGTTCTCATTTCTCTTCCCAATTTTTCCTCCACTTCTCTTATGTGATTTTCAAAATCCTTCTTGAGCTCATCCATGGCCTGTGATCAGTTCATATTTTTCTTAAAGGCTTTTGACTTTCGATGCAGGAGTTTTGACTTTATCTCCTTCTGGTTTTATGTTTTGATCTCTTTGCTCATCAAAAAGATTCTATAGCCTGATTGTGCTTCCTTTGCTCATCTTTCTGGCCAATCACTTGACTTTTGAGCTCTTTGCCATGGTAGAACTCTGCTTCCAGAGTGGAGAGTGCTGTGTCCCAAATTTCTGGGGTTTTGTGAAGCTGCTGTTAGAGCTATGGGGAGGGAGCCCTCTCAACAAGCTTTGCTATACTAGTGCTCCTCACCCCAGGACTGCCACCCAAGACTGCCAGGTCAGAGCAGGTCAGAGCAAGAGCAATTACCCTCTGAATGGTAGCTTGGTTCCCCTACAATCTGTAGGCCTGGAGCTGCAGCCACCACCTTGGCCACCCTGAGGGCAGGGGCCAGACCACACTCTTTTCTCACCCAATTCCAAAAGAGTTCCCTACTGACCTTTTACTTTCTCTTTGGCATTTATGGGTTGAGAAGTCTAGAAAATGCCACAGGTGCTAGTGATTCACTCCTGAAGTTTGCTCTGGGCTGGTGTGGCTCACGTGGCACTGTGCTAGGTGTATCAGCAAGCACCCTAGCATCCCCAGGGTGGCTGCCAACACAGATTCCTAGATCTGCTTTTCTAAAGGAAAGCAACTCAAAATGGGTTAACAGTCTTACTTTAATCAATCAAACAAATATCATTTACCTAGTTCAGGGGAAAAAAAGTCAACACCCTGAACTTCAGAGAATACAAACAAGTCACAAGCAGAAGTTACAAGCAGACAGACAAATCAGCAGACACCCTTCCAGCTGTCTGACCATTACATCCCTACCTAGTCAATTACCAGAGAGGGAAGCACCAACATCTGGGTTTTCAAAGCCGGGAGGCTCAACAGCTGCCCAGGGTCAAATTACACAACTCTTCCCAAAGTGAGCCCCAAAACAAAACCTCACATCAGGGTATATATAACCTTTTCCTGGATCAGAGAATGTCACAACCCTCTTGACCCACTGCCCAATCAAAAAATATTTCCTGAAAAGCAAGCCACTGGCTCCACGTGACCACATTCAACCTATTAGGGGGCAGAGTATATTTTCAAATCATCATAAACATCATAAACAAATTAGAGGAGCAATGCTTTACCTGTCAGTTATATGGGTTGGGGAAGCATTCATGACCAAACAACATAGAAAAGATCATAGGTGATAAAATGAGTAATTTTGATTACATAAAACTAAAGATTTTCTGCACAAAGAAAATCAATTCAGCTAGAAAGAACAGAAGTAGATGGGAAAAATTCTTTGCAGCAAGACTAATACAAAAGTCTCATTTCTAAGATGTATAAGGAACTGCCTTAAATGTATAACAATAAGAAATTTCCTCAATTGATGGTCCAAGGATAGGAATAGGCAGTTTTCAGGGGAATAAATCCAAGCTATCAATAGCCATATGAAAAAAATGCTTTGTCACTAGTTATAGAAATGTAAATTAAAACAACTTTGAAGTCCCACTTCACATCCATCATATGGTGAAAAAAGGCACAGTGGGGGAAAAAGGTACATTAATGCATTAAGCCATTCTGGAAAACAATTTAGATCTATGCCTAGCTACCAGAGCTTTGAATCAGAGAGACCTTTATAAAATCCCTTTAAAAACATGTCTAGGCAAGTAAAATATTCCTTCATTAGCCACATACAAAAAAATGTCTCAATCTGAACTCTGTATTCATCACTCCTTTATGGGGGGGGGGGGTTAGCATGATTCATAAATCTATTAGGATTATAGTTGATTGTTTGTGTTGATCAGTTTCCAAATCTGTCAAAGTTGTCTGTACAATATTATTACTCTCATATCAATTGCTCTGGTTCTGCTTAGTTCACTCTATATCAGCTCATGCAAGTCTTCCCAGGTTTCTCTGAAACTGTCTCCTTCATAATTTCTTAACTATTGTGCCTCAAGAGGACATTAATATGCCATAACTTGTTTAGCCACTTCCCAGTTGATGGTTACCTCTTCAGTTTTAAGTTCTTTGCCACCACAAAAAGAGTTGCTATAACACTACTGTGAAAACATGTTTAATATGAATATATGTAGAGATTGCATGCCATCTTGGGGTGGGGGAAGGAGGAGGAGGGGGAGAAAATTTGGAATTCAGAATTTTTTTGTGATGAAAAACCTCATCCAAAATTTAATCAAGAACAGGGAGATCTCTTAGGATAAGAACATTCCCCAGGTGAAGAGGGTGGTCTTCCCCATGACTGATAATGAGGAAGAGGCATGTTACAAAAGGCAGAAGAATTTATACCCTACCAGGGTCTCTTTTCCCATTGGTTGAGAGGTGGGCTCAAGAAAATCTTCTCCAGTGGTAAACAACAGAGGAGCCTGTCCCTATGGCTTACAAAGAACAAAGATGCTGATTGACAGCAAAGGAAAGGGGGAAAAGGGTCCCAAAGCAATGGGGAAGAGTGAGTTCGGGACCCTCACTGGCTGGGAGGAGGGCCCTGCAGAGTTGGTAAATCTGAAAGCCTCCTGAAAGGGCTTGCTACTGCTTAACAGCAGAAGGGGTGGGGGAAGGGAGAGGGAAGTTCTGAGAAGTTTTCACTTCCCCCCAGACATAATGGAAGTGAATGTTGAAAACTAAAAATAAACTAATTTTTAGAAAAGTTGCTATAAGTATTTTTGTACATATGAGTTTCTTCCCTCTTTGATCTCTTTGGTGTACAGACCTTGTAGGAGTGAGTTTTACTTTTTTTTCTTTCTCATTGTATATGTATATGGGGCACAGGAAAGGAGGAAGAGAATGTTAACCTGAAGATTAAAAAAATGAATGTTAAAAAATGTGTTGAATTTACAAGTAACTCTTGAGATGCCTTCCAGCTCTTGTGGGGGTGGGGAAGGGGAGTGATACCAAGTATGACATGAGGTAGCCCAAATTTTTGGATAACTAGTTTTTAAAGAAGTTTTTCCTTTTATATTGAGTTGGAAGCTTCTCTGTGTAACTTCTATTGAATTTAACACCCTAGGGTCAAGCAGAATAAGCCTAATTTCTCTCTCTCTCTCTCTCTCTCTCTCTAGCAAGTCAATTGCAATAAGATGGTAATTAAAGCCATGAGAATAGATGAGATCATGAACTTTTTTCTCTTTATGGAGGGCAATTGGGGTTAAGTGACTTGCTCAAAGTGACATGGCTAGTAAATGTGTCAAGTGTCTGAGGCCGGATTTGAACTCAGGTCCTCCTGACTCCAGGGCTGGTGCTCTATTCACTGCACCACCTCTTGGACCCTAGAAGAGATCAAGAAAGGAAGAGACGGTACACATAGAAAAGCTGGTCAGGAAGAGAGTTGTTGAGTTCTCCATGTTTAAGGAGCAGTAGGAAGATGATCCTACAAAGAGAAATAGGGAAAAAGATTCGAGTTGCAGTGCTATGGAAGACAAAAAAGGGGAGAGTACCTCTTTCCCCCAACGAAGGGTTGTTGTTTGTTCTTCATTCTCAAAGAGGATTGACCATGGTTTCAATAAGGAAATGTCATGGAATGCAAGTGAATGGGATGTAAGTGAGGGAGGGCTGTTCAAAGTCACAAGCCTCGCCCCTCCTGAGTTACCTGAGTCCAATGGCAAGGTATAGATCATGATGACAGGAGATGGCCTGGGATGCAGTGGGAAGCCTTGGCCTCTTTGAGCTAAATAAAGGCTTTGGCAAGTTTCAGTTTATCTGAGGCAACACCCATTCAGTAATTAAGGCTAGGTGAAAATGAGGCAAAGAACTATCTCTTTTACATAGTCAAAAAAATAAAATCAGTCTAGGAGAGGATGGTCCTCAAGGTTTCTGACCAAAACAGAAACAATTGCTATTTACATGCACTCTGAGTCATCTGAATCCAAACAATAGGTGGTCGGAGATGCTAAAAATAGTGATGCTGCTGATGAAAGAAAGAAAAGAAAGAAAAATAAAGAGAAAGAAAGAAAATAATAATAATAGACCACATTTGAGAATCACAAAAATCCTGGGAGGTTTGTACTTTGCCCCCATTTTACAAAAGGGTAGAATGAGGCTAAGAGAGGTTACATGCCTTGCTCAGGGTCATAAAGCTACCTATCTAAAGTGGGGTTCAAATTCAGGTCTTCCAGATTCCAAGTTCAACATTCTTTGTCAAGGATGAGGACTTAAAAAGATGCCAGTTGGCTAGGGCAATAAGATAAGACAACATATAATATATAATAAGGAAATAAGGCTGTGGTCCTTCTGGAACTATCAGTTTAATTAAATTTGAGGGAGGAGATTGAAGCCAGATTGCAAGTGGATGGAGAAGTAGAAATATCAAGTAAGCACTATTATTTGCAAGACTAAGTTGAACAGAAGTGTGTCAGGGATGGCTGGAAAAATTTTACATTCTTTCCTTTGAATTTCACTTAGGCCTGGAAGGAAGGATAAGCAAAGGAAGTTCAACTCCTGCTGTTTTGATGTGAAGTCAGGCTTAGACTGTTAAATACTATCATTGTACAAATTAAAAGCTCTTATGCACAGTGTATGCTGTTAGTTTAGGGCAAGAACTGAATTAAGAATACTACTTGCCATCACATTTCATACACTCTATAGTAAAGTAGATACCAAGAAATGCAAATAAGTATAAAACAAGTTAATTTGTGATTAGCATCAGTGCAGACAAAAGGCTAAAACAGCACCTGGTTGATACAGAGGCTACAAGCTTCAAAGATACTTTTGGGAATGCATCAGTAATTGATTGGAGAATAGTAGTAATTGAAAAGAAGGAAGTGAAATATAAACTGTATTAGCATAGTAATTAGGTAAACCCAGTGGAACTATTGGAAGGATAAGTGTGTCCCAAGTAATTGCTCCACCTTTCTGGAATGAAAAGGTGACATTTAGTTGGGTGTATTTAAGATGAAGCAGGCATGATGGTTTTGGGGAGTGGATGAAGTACTGGCTGCAATTATATTGCCCTTTGGTAGAATTCCTTATCTTTGGAGACAGAACTGTCATAAGTAAGCAGCTGTAGAGTCTATTAAACTATGACTGCTGCAATTCATTTCATAGTGTCTGGCTTCTGATTTCTATGACCTTTTATTATTAGGTGTAAAAGGATGTATTTGTATCTTAAAACTTTGTAAATGCAAGTAATATCCCTTTCTAATATAAAGGATGTTATTTGTGAATTGATATTGCTTGATAAATGAACATATTCATATGTAGATAGCTGTATTGGTAAGCTGAGGATGTTTTTTTTCTTTGACAAGAATTAGAATGCTTGGGAAAATTTCCCTCTTCTGTGGAATCTAAGCTAACATTTCATATGTGTTACCACAAGGGAAAAATATTATAAGTACTTCTATAAGGTCTTTGCTTTCCTTCTTGAATTAACAACTGGCACAGGTCAGGTAATTTAAGAGCTGGAACTACCTGGGAGGAATCATGCCCATATCATTTGGCTTGTGCCCTGAAAACGTTCATTATTTCTTATTTCCTTTTGCTTTAACTCCTAAACCTGCTTTTCCCAATAATAATATCCTAGATAAGTGTCCATGTGTGCCAAAATGGCTTTCATGGATTAAACCCTCCATTTGCCTCCTGTTAACTAATCTTGAATAAATTGGAAAATATCCTCATTTTATATTCTTGTTCCTTTCAATTTATTTATTATAATAAAAGATCCCCCAAAGTAGGTCTGGAAATTGAGGCATTATAGATAACCTCTTGCACCCCACCAGTGACCATCCTGAAATCATTGAACATGAAGGATCATTTCTCTTACATGTCAGAGATGGAGCTCTTCGTATACAAAAAGGAATTGCTTGCCCCAAACTGGGGAACACTCACAGCATTTCCCTAACCTGGATACTGGTTTAGAGGTCTAAAGCATTCAGCTTCTATCTCTGGCTGTAAAGAATATTCTTTAATAAATATGTGCCACCAGGTCACACAAGTGGTGATTTCAGCGCTACAGGCACCAACCCTTAAGTGCCCAGAATGGTAGATAGAGCCAAGATGGCAGGGTAGCAGGAAGAAATATAGCTGAGCTGCTCCCCACAACTGTTTCAAAGAGATCTAGAAAACTCACCAGCCTGAGTACTGATTGGCTAATACAAGAAAAAAATCACAGTGGGTCATTTTTCTAGACTAGTCAGTATAGGGAGGCAGGTCTCTGGACACTGGGAACAAGGTCTAGCCAGAAACATCCTCATGAAGCAAGGTCCCTTCCTTGTTCAGGATTCAGGGATAGGTACCAGCTAGCAGTTTCTGTCAGAGATGTTGGCAGACTATTAGCCTAAGGGTAGTATGCCAGGGCCAGGAGTGCTCATGGACCCTAGGTTGTGTACAAAGGAAGGGACAGGTTCAGAAGTAAGAAGCAACTATGTGGCTTTGACCCCAGGAGCAGAGCAGGGGCTCAGTTCCAGTTCCTAGCCCATTCTGAAGCCTGTAGGGAAATAACTAGAGGATACTTATTAATAGCCTATAAAAGCAAGTTGAGAGAGACATCTTGGCTTGGGAGGAGGCTGTAGTGATAGAAATATTGAATGAGCTCAAACAAGAACCTGAAGGTCTATTTAGGAAGACATCTAATATCTATGAGAATTCCACTAAGCAAGCACTTAGGGGCCAGGAGGAGAGGTGGTTTGTGGTTTGGTGTTGCACTGTCACTTCTTGGTTTGCCTTTACTGGTCTGGACTCTGTCTCTCATCTCTTGAGAAAGTGCTTCACTTGGAACTGGCTTATCAGTGGGGAGACAATGACCCAAGTAACTTTTAGGGTGAGGGAAGAGTGTAGATGGTTAGAGAGAGTATCCAGGGATGCCCTTACTTACATGGGTTTTTCTATATGTTTATTTCATTTAGTGACCCACTAGGATGGCAGTCAGGGGTGGAAATAGGAGGGTATATAATTGTGGTGTTTCTACCCCATCTCTTGACTACTGTGACCATGCCTTGCCCTGCTTTGGGCATGGGGGTAGTTGGGTGTCTCTTTACTTGAAGAATGAATCTATGACATATCAATGCATACATAGCCCAGTTCATTCTGCAGAAGATATCAGTCTGAATTTCTGCCCCATTTCTGCAAGGCTATGTGTGAGGTATTAGAAAGGAAGTCAGGTGCTTATTGTGTATAGATTCTATGTTCTTTTATATCTTGCTCCACTTAAGATAAAGATCCTAAGAAAAGTCTCATAGTTTGTATATAAACCATACAACAGTTCCTCTATACATCTTACTGTGTGTTCCCATTTAGCTTTTTAATATAGTTATTTGGGAAACATTTATCTCTCTTGTTTAGTCATGTCTGTCTCTATGACCCCATTTGGGGTTTTCTTGACAAAGGTACTAGAATGGTTTGCCATTTCCTTCCCCAGCTTATTTTCCAGATAAGGGAACTGAGGGAAGCAGGGTTAAGTGACTTGGCCAGGCTCACACAGCTAGTAAGTATCTGAGGCTAGATCTCAACTCAGGGAGGTGAACCTTTCTTATTTTAGGGCTAGCACTCTGTCCACTGTACCTTGCGGCCCTCTATCTCTCCTATTAGACTGTAAACTTCATGAGAGCGAGTACTCATCTTCTTTCTCTTTCTCTTGGCATCTAGCACAATATATAGCCTTGAGTGAGTTGAGACTAGATTTTTCCATGGTCCTTTCCATGTATAATATTCTATGATTCTACAATTCAATTTTATTAATAAAGAATAATATATTTTTTTTAGTAGTGAATTAGCTATATAATTGGAGATTTAGCTTTAAGATTTACCTTCCACATAAGGTAAGCCAAATAAGGGAGCCATCTTGTGGTGAAGTATTGGAACAGCATATAGAAACCCACAAAGTAGAAGGGTCTAGACTCTAGAAAAAGATGCTATCAGTGCATTCTTTTGTAAATGTGTACAAAAAACACCTATTTAATAATACATTCTAGAATTTTTTAAAGAATTGAGGCCACACTAATTAGTACAAAATTTCCAGGATTCATAATTTTCCCTTTTTAAAAAAACAAAACAAAACAAAACTGAGATGATATCTTTGCTTCCACAACTCTGGTTCATTCTTGGCATTTTCCTGATGATTCTGAGATCATGCCTAAGAGTTCCTTCTGCACCCAGGGACAGTGAACTTATTCACATTGTCTTGGTGCTCTTACTTTCTCCCTGTCCTGTCTTGGGAAGATGAATCTTATCTTCCAAATTGATAGAGATCCTGGCTAATTTGATATCATTCCAAACAATTTTATGATTCTATTCATTGATAAAAGTGTTAAATAGTGTCAGAGGGGAGAGGGGGGTTAAATAGAATGATTAGGTGAATTCACAACTTTTTGAATGCCATTGATTGATTGGTGTCTATTTGGAGGGTGATCTCTAGGGCTCTGATCCAAGGCTCAGGCCTTGTACTTTACCTGTTCAAGATATTTAGTGGTGACTTGGATGAAGCATAAATAATATATGCATTTTGAGGTATATAAATTTTGAGGTTATACAAAACTAAGAGTGATGACTAACATGTTGGATGGTAGGCAGAGTTAGGATCCCAACAGGTCTTGTCAGACTACAAGTATGGACCAAATACAATGACATTTAATACTGGGTACATGTAAAATCTGATATTTGGCTTCAAAAAAATCAAATATATAAGTCCAGGATGGGGCGTGGAGGTGGGATTTGGTTAGACAGTTTGTATGAAGAAGATTTGAGGGCTTTTAGTGGAATATAAGATGAGTATGCACTAAGGGGTGTGCTGGAAAGCAAACAAGTTAATACAATCTTAGGCTGTTACAAGAGACATAGGCTAGAATGAGTGAAATGATGAATTTTTTTCCTGAACTCTGCCCTGTTTAGACTACATCAGGAGTGTTTTCAATAGAGCTTCCTCTTTACCCCCAAATTTTAGTATCTCCTTATTCAATGACTCCTTCTATTCCGCTTATAAACATGAACAGAACTTCATCATCCTTAAAAAATCTTAACTTGAACCTACTAATACCCTTATGCTATCATCCTATATCTCTCATGATCTCTACTTTCTCATCTCCCACTCACTCCTCAGATTAATCTGGTTATCACCTCTATTCACAATTCCTATATTTGTATATCCAGTCCCAGCCTTTCTTTACATCACTAACTCTCTACTAGATGTCTCCAATTTGATGTCTCAGAGGCATTTCATACTCAACATCTTCAAAATAGAATTCATGATAATTTTCCCCAAACCTCCCTTTTTCCTAAGCTCCCTATGTCTGTGGAGGCTCATACTTATCCTTCCAGTTACCAATATTCACTAGCCTTGGAGTCATCCTCAATTCTTGCCCTACCCTCATATCCAATCAGTTGCCTTGTTTTGTTGATTCTACTTTCACAATATATCTTACATCTTTCCCTTTCTCTCTACTCATACACCTCTGTAGGTCAAATCTTTAACATCTCTGATCTAGACTTATTACCTCATCCTCCTAATTGGTCTACCTACATCTAGTCTCTTCCCCTATGCAATCTGCCCTCCAGAGGTAGCAACTTGATATTGTAAAGTACAGGTCTGGTGTGTCACTTTTGTTTAAGAAGGTCTTGTGGCTCTCTCTCTCTTACCTTTATATTAAAATACATACAACTCTGTAGGGGCAAAAAGATCTTTATAATCTGTCTCCGGCCTACTTTTTAAGGCTTATTTCACATTTCTCCCCTCACATTATGTAACAACTAAACTTGCCTGCTTGCTATTTCTCCTCTTGTCTTTGTGTCTTTTACAGGCCATCTCCATACCTGGAATGAATTTGTGCCTCCTATAATCTTTAATTACATTCAAAGCTTAACTCAAATGGTGTCTCCCACAAAGAGTCTATTCCATTTTCTCCCACTTCTATTTTTTGTGTGTGTGTATTTACATACATATATACGTGTATGTATGTATGTACATGTATATACACACATACACCAACTGCAAGGGAGACAAAGACAAAAATAAGATAATTCTTGCCTTAGAGCATTTATGTTCTAATGGGGGGGAAATAAGCCTTGCACAAATATTAATAATAATAATACATAATTGATTACTACTATATAGCATAATATATAATTAATTCCATATATAGTATTATGTATACATATACATACATACAGAGAGAGTGTATACATTTTCTGTGCTAGGGTTGTTTTACCCCATTAGAATGTAAACTCCATCAAGTCAGGGACTATCTTATTTTTATCTTTGTCTCCTTTCCAGTTGGTAGACACTTTAGAAATGCTTGTTAAATGAATGAGCTAGAATGGGTCCAAAGGAAGGCTTCTAGAATTGTGAAGTAACTGGAGATTCTGCCATGCAAGGATCAGCTAGAAAAATAAATGAAGGTGTTTAGCCTATAAAATGGAAGTTTTAGGTGGCACAGAGTACTTATCTGCAAGTCTTTAAAGGGATATAAAGTGGAAGAGTGATTAGGCCTTTTTCTGCTTGGTCCAGAGGGCAGTACTACAACCTACAAACTGGTACAAAATTCCAGTCACAGATTTAAGGCCCTGTGTTAGGGAAAAATTGTCTAAAAGTTAGGATCATCAAAAAAATCTAGAAACAAACTAGATGTTCAATGATAGGAGAAAGGCTAAACAAATTATGGAATATAAATGTGATGGTATATTATTGTGTCATAATAAAGGATGAATATGAAGAATACAATACAAGAATACAGAAACAAAGGAATATAGACACTAACTATAATTATGTAATTAAAAGCAGTAACAAAAATCCATAGAAAAGAATCACAGAAAAGAATGGTGTTAAATCAGTATTTTCATCTTTTAGGTTCCCCTTAACAATTCATTAAAAAAATGGCAATTTACAGATAGGTATAGTCATTTTTAGTGCCTTTATTTTGCACCATTTGATTTTCTTATTTAAATATTTGAATATTGTACTTGTCAAAATAAGTTATAATTTAAAAAAAATTAGATCTGTCGGAAAGTGAAATGGGCTCACTGAAAGTTTTTGTAAGCAGAGATGATCACTTATTAGGAATGTTGTAGAGGGAATTCAGATTAGCCTCAAGTTAAAATGGCAAAATTCAGAGATTTCTTTCAACTCTGAGATTCCATGATAATAAACTCGTGAGTCCTGTAATACAGTAAGGTACTGTATATCCCTCCCGGAAATGCTCCTTACAAGGTCCTGCAAAGATGTGCATTATCTCCATCAACCCTGCTTGGTTTGACCAGGAAGACACTCACATGTGGTCGTTCCTTACAATTAGGCTACCACAGTCCCCAGACCCTAAGTGTTCCCCGTGTATTGATAAGGATGTTATGGAAAACGGAATATTTTTTTTAAAAACCCTCTAATGTAAATTATTTGCATATGAAATGTTTATTGAATCGAACCATTGCACAGTTCAAAACAGCATTCGGTTGCTTCCAAAATCCTGTGCGAATGACCGAGGCTACAGATGCCCTTCACCTTCCCCCGGAGTTTTCTAGGCGGATAAAGATGCGCCAGGTCAGGAATCGTAAGACCAGACGTTGTTGTGTCCGTAACTAGCCGTCGGACTTGACCAGAATCTTTCTAGGCAGGGGTGGGATAAGGTATTTAAACATATTCTGAGGAAGCATTAAGCACATGTTATCCACGTTTTGGCTCATTTGTGACTGTCTTATAAACGAGTTTAACTTGGCCCCATGTAAAATGTATTGCCTGCGAAGGGTTTACTTTTAAAATTTTTTTGATACATTGAGAGACATCATTAGGAGTTTTGTTGTTGTTTTTTTCTCTCTCCAAAATCGTTATTAATTAAAGGCCACAAGATAGCCACGTAGCAAACGTCGAATGACCCGCATAGCAGGGAATGACAAGGGTGAAGGGCAGAGGGAGGGACTCAGGAGGGTGGGAGTTTGAACCGAGCCTTAGCAGATAAGCCACGAGTGACCGAGGGCTGGCTAAGCGCCAAGTACGTACAGGGGGAAGGAGGCTTGGGGTGCTTCCCCTTCCCCCCTCCCCCATCAGAACGGAAGCTTCCGGAGGGAGGGAACTATCTTTTTCTTAATTATATCCCCGGCGCTTAAACGGTAAAGCCCGGCCTAGAGTGGATGTAAATAAATATTAATTGAATCGAAAGGACTTGAGATGACGTAAGGAGGAGAGTGGCGGTGACCCGGGAAGCGAGCCAGTGTTTGGTCTGGAGGACAGTGAAGGACTAGAGGGAGAAGAGCGGAAAGACGGCGAAGAACGCGCCAGGGCGCCGCCGGGCCTCGTTTCCAGGATCTCGGGACCTGCGCAGAGGCGTTGCGTTGGACCCTCCTGGCCGCAGGGGGGCGCCGGCGCCTCGGTGGCCGCGCGGCGGCGGTACTATTTCCGTTTCCGGCGCGTTTCATCTCAGGAGTATCCATCTGCCAGGCTCGGCGCCGCTTGCGGGCCTCCGAGTTAGGTAAAGGCTGGGAGGGCAGAAGGAAAGGAGCGAGGCTGAGAGCGGGGCGGGGTGACTCGGAATGGCTTCTCGCCTTGCCGCCCTCCTCTCCTCTGCGGCCGCATTCGTGGGCAGGGCGCCCGCGCGTGGCCTCGGGAGCGAGAACTAACAGGTGGCAGCCCCACGGCTTGCGGGGAAAGTGATGCAGAGGGGGGGAGGGGGACCAGGAGGGGAAGTAGTCTGTCTTAGTCCACGTGACGCAGCGGAAGCATGCCCGCGCCGCGTTCGAATCCAGCGCTGCCTTTCTCGCACTGTAGTTTACTGTGGGGTTTTGAGGCCCTCTGGCCCCTTGTTTTGCAGTTGAGGAAACCTCGGCCACAGAGAGTGGTTAAGTGACTTATGCAAGGTCCAATGTCAAGAAGTGGCAGAACGTGGGTTTGAATTTGGGACCTCCGACACCATAGCCGGGGCGCTCCCCACTTCCCCTTCCCCAGTGAAATGAGGGTATTGCGTTAGATCACCTCAAAGGGCGCAGCCCCGAAACCAGTGTCTCCTTAGCCTGGTGGTGTGGATCGTCCGATGGTGGGGGGACGAGGGGGGGTGAATTTTGATCCCCCGCCCCCATACCCACCAGTCCTTAGTTTCAGCCCGAAAACATCTCTTGCGCACCCACTGCCCTGACGTTAGCGTTGCAAAGACCAAAAAGTGAAAACGGTTCCTGCCCCGAGGAGCAGGCGCTATCTTTGGAGGGCTGGTACCAGAGCTGAGCATGAAGGAAGAGCTTGGGGCCTTAGAGTGCCGGGCCACTGAGAGGGCTGGCTTTGGCTGGCAGAAAAGCTTGCCTGAAGGCTTGGGGCTGGGGAGGGAGTCACAGAGGCTTCTGAGCACCGAGATAAGGGTCACACTTTTAGGAAGTTGGGTTTGCTCTTTGTTTTTTGCAGTTGTCTGGGGGATATTGGAGAAGAAAGGGAATGGAAGCAGGAAGACCAGTGAAAAGACATTAGAACATGAGAGAAGGCTTGCACCACACTGGGTGGTGGTTTGAGTGGAGAGAAGGGAAGGGTAACGTGGAGGGCAAATTGATAAGACCTGACAACTTATTGGATGTTGTATTGGACAAAGAGGATAGAATCAAGGATAACAGGTTAAAACTGGGAGCTTGAAGGAAGAGCCTGTTTAAGGAGGAAGAACCTCAGTTTTGTTTTAGATATATTGACTGAGATACCACTGGGAGGCCCAGGAATATAGATGGTAGATAAATGCATAGACAGTTGGCAAAATAGCACTGGCATTTAAAGGAGGGATTATAGCTGGATGTATGGGTTTACTGAGCATTTATTCAGGACCTGTTATGTATGTCAAACACATAAACTTGCTTGAAGACCTCCATTGAGTAAGAACCCCCTATAGATCTACTCCCCAGCCCATTCCACTTCTGGATAGCTCAAATAGTTTTTCTTTACCCAAGCCCACATTTATGTTTTCATAACTTCTGCCCATTGCTTCTGGTTCTGCCATCCCGGGATAAACAAAGAGTCCAGTGCCTTTTCTGTGTGACATTTATTTAAATATTTGAAGACAGTCTTGTCTGTCTCCCATTCCTTCCACTACCAGTTTGGGAGTCTTCTGCTTAATTGAACTGACAATTAGGGAAAGAAGGTGGATGGTCCAGTAAAGACTAATAATGATCAGACAAGTAGGAGAAAGATCAGAAAAGAGCTGTGTAACTGAGATTTTTCTGATCTCTCCACCCCCTCTGGAAATGTATGCCCCTCCCAGACTACCTTGGATTTATTTTGTATGTATCCTAAATATACTTTTTGTCTTCCTCCATTAGAATGTAAGCTCCTTGAGGACAGAGACCATTTCACTTTTGTCTTTTTTCCACAGCTCCACAAAGTCCCAAGCTGCAGAGAAGTCAAGGAGGATGAATACTGAGGCAAGGCTATTGCAGTTAGCAGTTAAGAGATTGCAGTTTGAGTAGAGTGAAACCAGAAAACAAATTGAGAGGGGTTTAGAAGTGAGTGGATGGTCTGGAGGTGAAGGCATTGGGGCTATTCTAGTCTTCCAGCTGGTGAGTGTGGGCCTGGAATAGCCTGTATGAACAGACTATCCTTATATCAGAGCCATAATTATTAAAGTGAGATTGTTTACAACTTGCTTCCCAGTTTGCATTTCCTCTGCATTTGTTGGGAGTTGTGTGGCCTGAGGGCATGTTCAATGTAAAGGGCATGCTTTGTGTTCAGAACCAAGGCTGCCTTGAAGTTGCAAGGTGCGTCATGGGCAAGCACTGCCAGAAACACCTCTGTTTCATTACACGTTTGATTTTTAATTAATTTTTGGTCATTGTTCATTCAGAAAACTTACTGTTGCCTGATTTTTTGTCACCCCATAAAGAGTCGTGACCCACAGTTTAAGAAGCGCTGGTGTACAGCATGAAATAATTTCTGAAGCCTTCAGCCTTTTTTTTTTTTGGTTTAAAATGCAAATTAGTAACCCTTTGCTCTGTTTATGGGGACTTATAATATCAGCTTGATTACACATGTATCCTCTGGAAGCCAGACTTTTAAATCTATTTTAGTTGGCATAGAGAGCAACATATAACTCAGTTTTTTATTCTTTAGGAAGAAACTCCAAACCGGCTAAGAAGAAAAGAAAATACAAATCATGTTTCGAAGACCTGTTTTACAGGTAACTTCCTTCCCATCACAGTAATGGGATCATTTGCTATCTGAAATGTTTCAAAACCCCTCTTAGACTAGGAGTTTTTAAGCTGAGGTTCAGGACCCCTAAGGGAACCATGGGAATGTAGTGACAATTAAGGAGTAATCTGTGATCTCTACCAAAGCCCTCAGAAAGTGACAAGACAAATTGGGGGTTACAGGGGACTATAGTTATCATCTACACTATGCATAACTTGGGAGGGTCTCTCAGCCTTTCGCTTCAGTGTGTAATAGACTCTACTTCTCTCTGCATTTGACTAGCTTCCCCAATCTACACTCATACTATCTGGTCTAAGTTACCAAAGATGGACCACCCCAGCATGGTTATACTCAAGACTCTCTCAGAATCCTTGAGGATTTCTCTTCTTCACTACTCTAGCTCTTGAGCCCCCATCCAGAATGTTTTCTGTCTGTATAGCCTTCTGCAATAATGACACTTGTATATCTGAAACAGCCTTTTGCTTAATAATAAGACAAAAAAAAATAATATTATCAGATCACACTCTTCCCACCAGTGTATTTAGGTGTGATGAAGAGTGAGCACATGTAGCAACCTAGAAGAGAAACAAGTGATTGGTGCAGCTCTTCAATAGGCTGCAGGTTTGGTGTCGTGGGTCCTTTTGGGACCATTTGTATTACATGGAACTGCTTCTTTCCTAATGACTTTACTTCTGATCCCCACCTCTGTTCAGCTGGGGGAAATCCTTCTTGAATGGAAAACAGCCTAGGCCAACTTTTTCTTCACCCTTGGCAAGGGTTAGCTTTGTACGTGAATAGTAGTTCTTTTTAAGGCAGACAGCTGTAAAATTCATAAAAGTAACTACCTTTAGGAGAAGTAGTCTAGTAAACCCCATGTGGGGTCAGGACCCACAGTTTAAGAAGCCCTGTATGGGTCACAAATGGAAAAAGTTTAAGAAGTCCTGCTCTAGGTTAGATAGGCCAGCCCAGGCAGGACTAGGATGTTGTGCTGTGCCACCAGAATCTGTTCTGTATAGTCATAGCCTAGCTCACACAGTTCAGCGTCCGTTCTTAAACCAGCTCCTCTGGATGCCACAGTAGCCAGGAACCCCACTGCTTTTCCTTCTCAAGCCAGAGGGCTCCAAAGAGCAAAGCCCTGAAGAAAAGCTTCACCTTTATTGAGCTGCTGGTGGAACCAAAGGGCAGTAGCTGTGCTTGGAGCTCCTGTACAGTGATGTCACTTCTTTCTGGCCGGTCATGCGTTCTGTAAGCTTCTCTGCTGATTCTGAGGCTCTAGCTGGGCCTCTCAGCCCCCTTGATGAGTCTTCCTTCAGTTCTCTCACCTTATGCTGCCTTCTCGGCTTCATTGTACTGATGTTTTAAATGAGAGCCTCCTGACTCTCAGTGACTCACCTTTTACTGAAAAAGTCAACTTCCCAAATCAAGTCAGCAGTCCTTTTTCAGTCATATCTCAACCTCCATATGTTTATGTGATTTCTCATTATCTTAGTTTTGGACTCTTTAATCAGAAATCATGTATGTAGAGATGTGATGAGGCACCTGTCATGTCTCAACATTTAAGTCTTCAACAAAACAGTCTATGTCTTTGAAGTTTTCTTCACACTCACATTCTTCTAGTTTTTCATAAATAATAGATTTTTCTCAGTGTTTATATCAAGCTGTGCCCACACAAACAAGACATCCTTTCACATCATTAACAGAGTTCTAAGTCCTGGAAACCAAGTTATAGATCTCTCCAAAATGGTCCAAAATCTTGTCTAAAAGCAGTTTTTTCATATACTTATTTTAGCAGTTTGTAGCAAAACACTGTTCATTTTCTACTCATGTTAGACAACAAAATATTCATCCCTAAGAGTAGCAATATGCAACTTCACTTAATAATCAATATAAATCTTTTAGAGCAAACACTTTTTCTGCTCTTTTTATCAACTACTGTATATGAAAATGGCTTTAAAGAGTCTGTACCTTGCAGATAAATTTTAAGGGGGGGGGGAATGAAATTTTTATTTTTACTAACCTCTGTCTAAAATTTAGATTTTCTTCAATTATTTGAAAATATTATTCTGAGGATTCCCAGGCTGCCAAAGGGTTCTATAACATAGCAAACTTCTGTCTTACATTGTTTCTCTTAAATGTCTATACTTGCTGAAGGCCCAAAAAGTCTTGGACTTTTGCCTGATTGATCACTGTTATTCTGTCTAAAAATAATTACTTATGTGTTGTTTAATGTAGTCGATTCTGTAGTGGAAAATTAATTTTAAAATCTCCACTTGTTTTGATAAGGTAGGGTGACTTGGATTTTGAGTCTGCTGCAGAATCCCTGAAAACTTTTGAGGACTACAGTTGTTTGAAAATTAGACTTAGGAGAATCAGGGTTCTGGATCCAAGCATTGTGCATATATGTTTTAACTTTTGACCCAGTAGACTACCTACCATATCACTTATCTATAGCTCTTTTTTAAAAATTGGATTTGTGCATTTGGTTAGTTGTGCTGGTATAATGTACCTTAAGCATATATTGGGATATATTCTGATATTTTGGAAGTAGAGCAGTCTTAAGACTATCATAAAGCCTGAGCTCTTTTATATACAGGGGATTTCTTATCTAAATTTTTTTTTAAATCATCTTTAGTGTCTTATATTCTGTGCAAAGTAGATACAGATGATGGTAATAGAGAGGAAAGGGAGGAGAATCATAACATCTATTTTCTCTTTTTCCTTTCTGAAGGGAGTGGATCATGAAGTAGATTGGGGCACAGAGTTGAGAAATTTTGTGACCATCCTAACTATATCTGATATATTTATTAGTCATCAGCCATTTACAGCAATGATTTTCCTGGTAGTGGGCTAGCTGCCTGGAGCAAAATTGCTGGTTTGTCTTTGTTGCCTGTCCCCTTTAATGAACCACTCTCCTACCACCAGCTTCCTTTTGCCTTATCCTTGGTGAGGGTAGGGGAAGGAAAAAAAAAACATTTATTAAGTGCCTGCTATGTACTGGGCACTGTGCTAAGCACTTTTACAGTTACGTTATTTAAACCTCACGATAGTCCTATGTTGTAGGTGCTCTTATCCTCATACAGTTGAGGAAGCCGAGGCAGATGGACGTTGAGTGTCTTGCATAGGTTCAAACAGCTGCTAAGTGTTTAAGGTTGGGTTTGATCTCCTCTTCTTGACTCTAGGCCAGGTATTGCAATTCATTGTGCCACCAGCTACCTAGGCTCTTGGTGTCCTCATGCTACCTTCTGACTAACTAAATGGTTCTCTCCTTACCTTTTCTGAAATTTCTGCCTCTTGCTCTGCCCTCTCCCTTTCCTCTTTAGAACTCTATTGTGTGTTTTTAAGCACTGAGCCACAGCTGTGTATCTGATTAAAGTAGTTTACATTCAGGTATGAATGATGTCCAATTCTCCTAGGATTGTTTATTTTAGGGGGCCTGTATATGCATTTTTCCTGCCAAGTTGTGAAACTGAAATACATTTTGTATATGAAGCTGCTGTGATGTTTCCACCCTGCGTGCTGTGCCAATATTAGCTTAGCCATGCTACCTAAAAAGAACTCTGACCATATGGGAATCCAAGAAGCAACTGGACAGAGTCAAGGGCTGTCTTATTCTGGTGATCTCTTTTGCATTCTTAGGGACATTTTAAGTGTATAGCTGGGTTTTGTGATGGAGATAGTCTCTGTTATACCCTTGGAGAGAGGGGAGATTTAGTCTTTTTGTGATGAAGAGGTGCCTTTGAATACATAATGAAGAATTATTTTGAAAATTCCACTTAGTTTTTCAGCCAACAAATATTGTCTTTAAATTTTATAGACTGTTGTCTTTTAAGTTTGTTTAAAGCAACTTTTTTTTTTTTGCTTTTTGGAGGGCAATTGGGGTTAAGTGATTTGCCCAAGGTCACCTGGTAGTTTTTGTGTTAAGTGTCTGAGGCCGGATTTGAACTCAGGTCCTCCTGACTCCAGGGCTGGTGCTCTATTCACTTCGCCATCTAGCCGCCCTTAAAGCAACTTATTGTTTATTTTTTAGAAAAAACATCACTTGGTTAGCAAATATTCTCTTTTCTTTGCTACTTGTTTTGTTTGTCCTTTCTGGAAATTAAAGCCATTATTTCTTCCTGTTTAGGTACTTCATCATTTTGCAAGACATTGCTCTGAAGGAAGTACCAGCTTAGTTCTTGAACGATGTAAGTAGCTGATAGCTAAGGTTATGTTATATCCGTAACCTTAAGTTTAAAGGTTAAATTAAGCTTAAATTAAGTTTTTTATGTGTATATATATATATATATATATATATATATATTTAAATTATATCTATATGTCACATAAAAATTAAGTTATATATGTTATATATTTAAATACATATTTATATATCATATTACTATATATTTATGTATAAATATATGTTATATATGTGTGTGTGAAGACATACATACATAAATAACCTTAAATTTATCTGTTTATTTGTCTGTGACAAATGACCTATGAATTCTTTTGTTGACTTAAGTTGTTTTTTTTTTTTTTGCTTTTTTGGAGGGCAATTGGGGTTAAGTAACTTGCCCAAGGTCACACGGCTAGGTTTTTGTTTGTGTGTGCATTAAGTGTCTGAGGCCAGATCCGAACTTGGGTCCTTCTGACTCCAGGGCCAACACTATACTCACTGTGCCACCTAGCCGCCCTGTTGACTTAAGTTTTATGCCTGAACCAGTGATCCCATCCACTGGGGGATTGATTTCTAGCCAGAATGAACCATAGAGAGCATCTGGTCCAAACCCTTGATTTTATAGATGAGGAAATTGATTCAACAAGGTGAAGTGATTTGCTAAACATTACACAGAGAAGCAAAGTCAAGCTTAAGCCTGGGACCTCTGATTCCAAATCCAGAGATCAGCTCTGCCATTGTTTTGTTACTAACTGAAGTAGGATGGACCTTCTCAGTAGCTATTTTGAGAGTCTGCTCTTTTTCTGCCGAACAGCTTCCTAGTCCTCTACCAAGTGTGATCGGTTTAGAGTTCAAGCTCCCTGAAAAGTCTGAACTTAAGAGGAGCTGGTAAAGGAAAAGGGTTGCATAAATCTGAGCATGCCTTGAAGAGGATACCCACTCTTCCATCTTCCTTCTGTACAAAGAAGAGAAGTAGGGGAGGGGATGGAGGTCCTTGAGACTTGACTGTGTTGGAAGAGTAGTTCAGGCATTAGCCAAAGTATTTATCAAGGGTCTACCTCCCTGCTTTGCCTATAATTAGGCTCTTCCTTGAGGTATTGAGCTTAACCTCACCTAGGGATTCTCAGCAGGGAAATCATAATCAACTACAGACTTCATTGTAATCAAGTGCCTATCACTTGGACTACAGCTTCTAGGAAGAATTTGAAATACTAGCATCTTTAGGAATAGGTAAATGAGGAACAATAGGGAAGGATGGCCATCTACATACCATTCTCCCTAAAGTTCTTAAGCATTAAAAAGTCCAGAGAAGTAGACTGACACCCACGATGTACTGTAGTGCATTTCAAATGGACATGGACTGAAGAGGATGTGTGATTGGAGGCTTTTGGCAAATGCATGCCTTCCAGCATTTTCGGGGAGAAAGGGAACATGTTCAAATCAAGCTGAACTTCAGATAGCAGTAGCCTGTCTACCTTCTCCCCTCCCTGTATTTTTTGGCATGAACTCTGTTATAATTCTCCCCAGTACTTGGGTCAATCATGAGGCTTCTTCCCTGTAACTGAAGTCCTGTAGAACCTGTGCTGGGTAAGGGCAGGCTGATGGTCATCCTTTGGTCTCATTCTGCTTGGTCTTAATGGTGACTTGATCAAAGTCTATAGCCCAGGGATTAGCATTTGATCACATCAGAGACTGTCATTGACCAAATGTCCCTGTTGCATGTTAGGGTTCCTGCTCTTTCCCTTTACTTCTTGGCTTGAGGGGCCTGAAATATTAAGTTATAACATAGGTGGAGGAGCAAGAGGTTGCTTTGTAGAAGTAGGGCAAACTCTCAGAAATTTTTGCTTATGGTTCCCAGATTTTTAACTTATGTTAGTGATGGAGTGATGCCAGAGGAGATGATTGGATTTGAAATCAGTGGTCCTGGTTACAAATCCTAACTTAGCCACTTACTACTTGTGTCATTGTGGGCAAGAATTTAACTTCATTCTGGCTTGAACCAGATGATTCCTCTGATCCTTTCTGGGTCCTGTGAAATCTTATTTTATAGGAAACATGGCAAGTGGGAAAAGAAAATAATTTTAGAAATTTCTCTGTTAACTCAGCATGGTTTTATAGGTAATTAATTTTTTTTTTGCCTCATTAAACAAAGTATGTTTAACTTATTACTTGAAAACTAGTGACCATTATTGTGAACGTAATTTATTCTACAGTTGTATAGATGTGGAAGGTGCGGGACACTGAACTCATATGTACACAGGTTGTATCCTAGAAATTGTTTTTTTAATTATGTTTTGTTTCCTATGTAATCAAGCAAAAGTCTACCTTCTCTCCCTTTTTCTCATTGAAATAAATCACTCAGCTGCAGTTTGACCTTGCCAGTGTAATGTTATTGCAGTTCTGAAATCATGTGTAAATATCTATTTTTTTTTAAAGTTTATCCCATCATTTCTAGGTAATGAGCTCCCTCTGAGGCTTTATTTTGGTACCAATTATCAGTGTTCTTTTGAAGTCAGAATCTGCTCTCTACCTTTTTTCCCCAACCACTGATCTGGTCTACTTTCCCTCACCTTCCGTTTTGGAGTGGTGAAATGGATAGAGTGCTAGACCTGGAATCAGGAAGACCTGAGTTCAGATGTGGCTTTAGACACTTAACGAGGCTTGTGACCCTGGACAAGTCTTCAGTTACTTCAAATACAAAATAGGGATCATGATAGCACCTACCTCCTAGGGTTCTTGTGAGGATCCAGTGAGATAAATTTTGTAAAACTCTGAAAACTGTGTATGGCATGTGGTTCCCTTTCCATCCCCGCTCCATTAAAGTCTAGTGAGACTTACTTCGCTGTTATTCTTTGGAGTATTCCTCTCAAGTTAAGGTTTTTTTTTTTTCAATTATACATTTATCTTTATTTGTTGTTTCAGCTCTTAATCGTGTCCAGTTACTTGGAAGAGTGGGTCAGGATCCTGTTCTAAGACAGTCGGAAGGAAAAAATCCAGTCACAATCTTTTCTTTAGCCACAAATGAGATGTGGCGATCAGGGGAAAGTGAGACATCCCAACAGGGTAAGTTTTAAAGTCTTTTGGGTCAATGGAGTATATCTATTAATGGATATTTGACGATAGATAGGATTTTTATGGGAGTTTACATCTTACTTATAAGACACTCTTCTTATTTGTATATTGTAATCTTTTTTTTTCTTTTATTTTGGAGGGGGGACGGCAGGGCAACTGGGGATAAGTGACTTGCCCAAGGTCACATGACTAGTAAGTGTTAAGTGTCTGAGGCCGGATTTGAATCCAGGTCCTCTCCGCTCCCGGGCCAGTGCTCTATTCACTGCTCTACCTAGCCACCCCCATTGTAATCTTATGTAAGTAAACTGAAGATCCTGATTCTTTTCAAAGGTGACCCCCAATTTTATACCATTTTTTATAGTGACTTCCTTAAGACAGCTTGGGTGATACTTTTCCTTATAGGGACAGCTTATGTGTAGTTTTTTATTCTGACTTGAATAAAGACTAAATGGGCTTTTCCATGTACATAGGATAACAACAACAAAAAAAAAGGATTGTATATAAAAATGCAAATCTCTTTTATGTACTGCTTGCTTTTCTTTTTAAGTAAGTTCAACCTGTTGTTTGTAAAGCTGTTTTGTTTGCCTGTGCTTTTTTCTGGCCTTTTGTTCTCTGTACATTTTTTAAAAAGATGCCTTTGTTATTTCCTACTGCTCAGCCATAGATAATTAGCAGCAGTGGAAACAAGCAGCCAGCAGCAGCAAGAATCAGAAGCTGTGGCAGTGGGTTTGAGGCTCCCAGAATTCCTTCAGAGCTGTAACATTGTTCCAAAAGCTGCCTTCATCACTCTCATTTCTTTTTTTTTTTTCTTTTTGGAGGGCAATTGGGGTTAAGTAACTTGCCCAAGGTCACACGGCTAGGTTTTTGTCTGTGTGTGCGTTAAGTGTCTGAGGCCGGATCCGAACTTAGGTCCTTCTGACTCCAGGGCTGATGCTCTACTCACTGCACCACCTAGCCGCCCCCATCACTCTCATTTCAAACCCACCAGACAACTTGGAAGCAAATGAAGAAGGCACGAGTGAAAAGGATTTTGTTTTTCTGTTTTTTTTTTCAATGAGAGGGGAATAGAAAGGAGAGATTACATTTCTATTCATTAAAAAAGGGAAAATTGTAGCCCAGTTTCAACAAAAACCTTAATATACTTTTGGAAGCATGACCAACATTGCACCTATTTGGATCTCCTTATTTTTATGAAATTTGCTATAATAGACTTCAAAAGCAACTCTAGAAATAAACCTAACATAGATTTTTTGAGTCACCATAATCACAAAGTATTAGACCAAGATAAAAAATAATAGTATGTTCACATTGCTCTCACTGACATGATTTTTTTAGTGAGAGCAAAAAGTTTTTTGTAGTATTAAAAAGAAGTTTTAAAATTATTATTTCAACTTTGTTTTAAAATATTTGTTTTGCATATATTTTATAATATACATGACATTGATACAGTAGATATATTACATAATTTATGAATAAACATACATATAAGTAGCTGTGTGCTCAAAAATTGACTTATGTTAGTGTGAAATCAAAAAATTTTAAATACCAAGAACAGTTTTTTAGGTTCAGAGCAACTTATTATAGTTTGCCACTGGGTAATCATTTCTTTTGCCCAGAACATAAGTTGTTTTTCATTTATCTCATGTTAGTTGCTTGCCTTTTTTTTTTTTTTTGCCTTTTGGAGGGGGAAGGCAGGGCAATTGGGGTTAAGTGACTTGCCCAAGGTAACACAGCTAGTAAGTGTTGAGTGTCTGAAGCCAAATTTGAGCTCAGGTCCTCCTGACCTAAGGGCCAGTGCTCTATTCGATTTGTCACCTAGCTGCCCTTTTTGGTGCTTGCCTTTTAATAGTCTTATTCATTCATTCACTTTTAGTTTATAACATTCAGTTCCACAAGCTTTTGAGTTCCAAATTTTCTCCTCCTCCTCCTCTCCCCTCCCAATGTAGGTTCTACAAATAACTTCACATTAAATATCAGTCAGGTTGTAAAGAAGAATTATGACCAGTGGAATGAACAACGAGAAAGAAGGACCAAAACAAAAAAGAGCAAGTAGTTTGCTTCAATCTGCATTCAGACTCCGTAATTCTTTCTCTGGATATGGATAGCCTTTTCCATCATGAGTTCTTTGGAGTTGTCTTACAGCCTTGCATTGCTGAGAGGAGTCCAGTCTGTCAAAGTCATCACAGATATGATGTGTCTGTAATTGTGTACAGTGTTCTCCTGGTTCTGCTCCCCTCACTCAGCATCAATTTATATAAGTCTCTCCAGGTTATTATGAAGTCTGTCTGCTCCTCAGTTCTTATAGCACAATAGTATTATATTACATTCATATACTAAAACTTGTTTAGCCATTCTCCAATTGACGGGCATTCCCCTTGATTTCCAATTCTTTGTCACCAAAAAGAGAGCTGCTATAAATATTTTTGTACATATGGGTTCTTTTTCCACTTGTATGATTTCTTTGGGATATAGCCCTAGAAGTAGAATTGCTGGGTCAAAGGGTATGCACATTTTATTTTTGGTCTTTTTTTTTTTGGAGGTGGGAAGGCAGGACAATTGGGGTTAAGTGATTTGCCCAAGGTCACACAGCTAGTAAGTGTTGAGTGTCTGAGGCCAGATTTGAGCTCAGGTCCTCCTGACTCCAGGGCAGGTGCTCTATTAACTGGACCACCTAGCTGCCCCCCGCCTAGGGTATTGCTGTTTTTATAGCCCTTTGGGCATAGTTCCAGATTGCTGTCTAGAATGGTTGGATCAATTCAGAACTCCACCAACAATGCATTAGTGTTCCAACATTCCCACATATCCAGCATTTATCACTTTCCTGTTTGTCTGGTGAGATGTGGTACCTCAGAGTTATTTTGATTTGCATTTCTCTAATCAATAGTGATTTAGAGCATTTTTACATATGATTATAGATATCTTTAATTTCTTCTTCTGAAAACTGCCTCTTCATTTCCTTTTGAACCTTTATCAATTGGGGAATGGCTTGTGTTCTTATATATTTGACTCGGTTCTCTGTATATTTTAGAAATGAGGCCTTTATCAGAAACACTGGTTGTAAAACTTCTTTCCCAGTTTTCTGTGTCCCTCTTAATCTTGGTTACCATTGGCTTTGTTTATACAAAAACTTTTCAATTTATTATAATTAAACTTAATCATTTTGCATTTTGTAGTGCTCTTTATCCTTTTATTTATTTTGCTTTTTGGAGGGCAATTGGGGTTAAGTAACTTGCCCAAGGTCACACAGCTAGGTTTTTGTTTGTGTGTGCGTTAAGTGTCTGAGGCCGGATTTGAACTCAGGTCCTTCTGACTCCAGGGCTGACGCTCTACTCACTGCGCCACTTAGCCGCCCCAACTCTTTATCCTTTTAATAGTCTTTTGTACTTCATCGGTGCCACTCAGTTGAGCATCTTGAGAACTAGTTAAATAATTTTACCTATACTTGTGGTATATTGCTCATAAGATTCAGGAATTTGGACTTAGTCTGTGTTGTTATCCTACGCAGCAGAATATAAAAAGAACCTTCACTTTTTTGTTCTGTTAAGAATAATTGCAGTGATTCTATTTTGTGTGGTGTCACCTAATTATTCCTCCCCTCTTTGTAATTTAGGCGATATCAGCCAAAGGACCACATGGCACAGAATATCAGTTTTCAGACCAGGCCTGAGGGATCTGGCCTATCAGTATGTAAAAAAAGGGTAAGTAAAGAAGGGAGGACATATAGGAAAGATTAAATGCTTTCTAGAGTTGAGGACAAAAACATTTTACTTCAAGGATATTTTAGGAATCGTGTAGTTGAAGAAAGTTTTACAACCTTCAGGGATGAGATCATTCCATAGCTTTTTGTTGATGTATCTTATTTTGAGGCATAAATCCCACAAAAAAAACCTAAGCAAAACTGCCGAGGGATATAATTTTCCTCACTTCCACGCTTGTAATTTGCCTTTTCTTAGTAGAAAGTATGTTTAGCTTGGAACCAAAACTATACTTCCTATTTGACCTGAATTCTCTTGTCTTTTACTGTTGTCTCCATTTATAATTTTGGTCATTGTATATGTTATTTTGGTTCTGCTTCTCTCTGCATCGGTTCATGTAATGTCTTTCATGTTTCTCTGAGTTCTTCATATTTCTTTCCTTACAACACAATAATATATTTATTTATGTGCACACACACACACACACACACACACACACACACACACACACCTCAGTCATTTCAAATTTGTAGGGCATTTAATTATTTCCAGATTTTTTTTTTACTATAAATAGTACTTCTATGAATTTTTTGGTACTCGGGGGTTACTTCTTTATGTCATTGACCTCATTGGCATATAAACCTGATAGTAGGAACACTGGATCAAAGGGCATCGATGGTTTACTTTACTCTTACATAATTCCAAATTGTTTTCTTGAATAGTTGGGCCAATTTGCAGCTCAAACAATTATTTATTAATATGACTTTTCCACAGTTCTCCAACATTGACTGTTTCTATCATTGTTGAATGGTAGTAGCAAGACATTGTGACTATTAGGTCTAGCTTCAAGTCAGGAAGATCTGGATTTAGATCCTTCTCTGACAAATCTGTGTGAATATGATCAAGTCATGCATAATTATAGTCTTGGAGAGTTACCTGAGAGTTACCCTAAGAAGCTAAATGCGTTTTGATAGGTAGTAGAAGAACCAGGAGAGAGTGCTCTCCCAGAAACCTGGAGAGAAGAGAATATCAAGGAGGAGAGAATAACAGTTTCAGAGGCTACAGAGAGGTCAAGGAGAATGAAGACTGAGAAAGGGAGAACATTAGCAACTTTGGAGAGCAGTTTTGGTGGAATGAAGTCAGAAGTGGGGTTGTAAAGGGTTAAGAAGAAAGTGAGGTGAGAGATAGTAGATGCATCTCTCATTCACAGCTTTTTCAAGAAGTTTAGCCACAAAGGGCAGAAAAGATATAGGATAATAGTTGGTGGGTATGGATTAGAATCAAGTGAGGATGGGAGAGTAATGGGCTTGTTTATGGGCACTGTGGAATGAGGCAGTAGCCAAGGGGAGAATGAAAATAAGTGATAGAGAGGAATGATGGAAGAGACAGTCTCTTGGAGATGGGGTGGAATGAATTTGCCCTAGCAGGATTAGCTTTGGTAAAGAGAAAGGCCACCTTGTCATGTGAGATAGGGATGAAGGAAGATTTAAATAGTGGCAGAACGCATATGAGTGATTTGAGATAGGGAAGAGGGAGCTCTTGGGGAATGACCTCAGTTTTTTCTACAAAATATTAGGCAAGGCATTCAGTTGAGAGAAAGGGGAGAAGCAAACCATGAGACATGAGTAGGGATGAAAAGGTTTGGAAAAGCTGTTTGTGGATAGTGGGATTAGTGAGTTGATAAAGGTGGCATGGTTGGATTGTCTAGCTGCAGTGAGCACCCAGTAGAGGGTATATGTAACATAAATTTGTAGTGGACCCAGTAAGAATGGTTGCATGCTTTTTCCACCTTTGTTTCAGCAGCTCATGTGTAGGAGCCAAGGTTGTGAATGGTGGGAGTGGTCCAAGGCTAAGGCTTGGCAGCGTGCGATTGTCCCTATGATAAGGAGAGTAGGGAGTGAAGAGAGAATGAATGGGGTAGAGCTGAATTGGTTCACGGAGGGGTCAAGATGGGGAAAAAGTTGGAGAGAGTGGCTAGTGTAGGGGAGATGACCTGGAAGAGCCTTCAGGGTTTGAGGGAGTTGAGGTCCACCGTACAGACAAATAGTAGGATATGATAAGTGAAGGTAGAGAGAGCAGTGAAAAGCCAATAAATTATCATCAGGAATTCTTAGCTGTGGAAGTTGTACATCTGTGGGTGATGGGCAGAGATATGACCATTTTTGTGTGTAGCTGAGGTGAGGTGGAGGTAAATAGGTTTAGAATCTGAATGGGAGGGAGAGTCCGAAGGTATGTTGAAGCCCCCTAGTATAAGGGTAGGAGTTAGGACAGAAAATTTGTGAGTCATATACTGAGCTTACTGAGAAAGAAAGAAGAGTGACCTGGAAGTCACTAGAATTTTTATTTATTTTATTGTTCAGTCATTTCCAGTTATTTCCAATTCCTTGGGACCCCATTTGGGGTTTTATTGGTAAAGATACTGGAGTGGTTTGATATTTCCTTCCCCAGCTCATTTTACTGATGAGGAGAGTGAGGTAAACAGGGTTAAGTGACTTGCCCAGGGTAATATAGCTAGGAATTATCTGAAGCCAGATTTGAACTCGGCAACTTGTCCTGACTCCAGGCCTGGCACTCTATCCACTGTGCCACCTAGCCACCCTGGTTTGAATAGCAGAGGAAGAGAGGCCACTGTGAGATGTAGTGGTAGGTGAGAACCTGGAAGTGACCGTGGTAGTGGGTTGAAAGGAGTATTCTGTCTCCTGCCTCCATGAGTGAGCTGAGGGGAATGAGTGAAGGTGTAGCCAGATGCTTAATAAATGTTAATTGAATTTGATTAAGAGGTCATTGGTAACTTTGGAGGAAGCAGTTTCAGCTGAATGGGGATGTTGTGAGCCAGATGGCAAAGGATTTAGAAGAGTGAAAGGAGAAGAATAGAGGCAATGAGTATGGACGACTTTCTCTAAAGTGTTAACTAACCATGAAGGGAGAATCGTTGGATCAAGTAAAGGTTTTTTGAAGGTGAGAGAGATGTGGAAATGTTTGTAGGTATCAGGGGTTAGAGCCACTATATGGAGAGATATACAAGATGCAAGAAAGTGGGGGGGATTGGCAGGATTGGCAGGATGATCTGCTAGAGAAGTCCAGTTTATTGTGCTCTTATTCTGTTTCAGTATTTGTCACTGTAAGTGTGGTTACTATGTCCATAGACTTTTTCATACTTTTGTGTGTATGTGTGTGTTTGTTTTTACCTCTCCTAATTAGATTCTAATATGAAGCACATTTTGGAAGGCGTCAGCTATTTCACTTATTTGTTTACATTTTGTTTTCATCAGGTCTCGAATTTTTGTGGAAGGGAAAATAGACTATGGTGAATATGTGGATAAAAACAATGTGAGACGACAAGCCACAACAATTATAGCTGGTGAGAAATGTTTTTCTTCAAAACATTTATCCTTCGAGGAAGAAAGATATTCTTTATCATCCTCCCTTTTTGTGCTTTGTGAAGACTAGAGAATATTCTGTGGGATTTTGAATTGAGGATTTGGGGGTATTTTCCCTCAATTAAATACTAAATGATTTGAAAGGCAGATCAGAAGAATTTTGAGTGCGTGTTTGCTGAGGAATTTGCACATTTACCAAGAGCACAGGATAATTAGAGACAGTGTGATACAGTAGAAAGAGTTTTAGAGTCTGGAGACCTGAGATCAGGTCCTGGCTCTGACATTTAATGACTGTAAGACCTTTACCAAATGACTTAGCCTCAGTTTCCTCATCAGTTTCCTCATCTGTAAAGTCGACTAAGAATATTTCATCTCTGATAGTGGGGGAAAGTTTTAAGTTGTTATTTATTTATTTATATTTTTTTGAGAGGGGAAGGCAGGGCAGTTTGAGTTAAGTGACTTGCTCAAGGTCACTCAACTAGTAAAGTGTTAGGTGTCTGAGGCTGGATTTGAACTCAGGTCCTCCTGACTCCAGGGTCGGTGCTCTATTCACTGCACCATCTAGTCGCGCCAAGATATTATTTTAAAATGTGACAAATACTAAGTGTGTAATTGCTGTATGTGGAACTCAGTTGAACTTTCACTTCATGATATACTTTAGCTAAGGTATAGGCTTATCTCTTGTCTGAAAAGCCTTTGACCCTACCAAAACAGAATTGAATTGTTATTGCTAGCTGGTAGCACAGTTTCTCTCTTATGGTGTATTTTCAGCACTGATTTTGGTTACTTTTCAGGAGAGGGGTAGAGTGAGGTGGGGATAAAGGGAGGTAGTTAACTAAAAAAGGTATTTCCTAGAGATACTGGGAAAACTCAGGTTCTTTCTTATAATTCATTTGAGACTTCTAGATGCTGTCTTTCTGCCTCCTTAGAGCTGAGTTAAAGTTGAAATTTTTTCTGTCTCTTCCTTGTCCACTCCAGTTGATGGCTGCAAATAGTATTCACACTGGGACTTATATTACGTACTTTAACTAAGGGCTTTTGTCATAGATCATATCTTAAAGTGGTGTTAGTGTGCCACCCCTGACCAGAAGTTTCAGTTGGTTTTTGCCTTTTTCTTTGAACTGGAATTTTACAGTCCTTAGAAATGACCCACTGTTAACAGATTTGTTTTCCTCCCCACTACTATGTACTAGCTTACAAAAATGAACTAATAAATTATATGAAATGCCACTTTTAACTGTAAGATAAGTATAACTCCACTACCATTTCTCAAATATATAAAAGTTTTTTTGATGCAATGGATTTCCACAGGACATAATTCAAGAAAGAGGCTGATGCAGTTTTGGGGGGTTCAGGGACCCCTTAAGGACTGAAGTACAGGAGAAGGTTGTCTGGAATGAATTCTCTGACTCAAACATTCTTTAAGTCACGTTGGCAGAGGTTTATTGTAATGCCAATATGATGGGCAACTCTCATTAGGGAACTTGCAACCTAACAGGAATAATGCTAAAGCTTATTTATATAAGAATAATAGTGGATTATCTGGCAGATATGCTAATTAAGTGATAACACATAACCTTAGTACTGGTGACATTCACTACTGGAAGTGGAGGTGGAGGGGTGGGAGAGTGGTGGGGTTCCTAAGGAGTATATTTTTTGTCTATTATGTTTATAACAAGATAGCTTCGGGAGTTGACTTCTATAGCTTAACCTCTGAATTGTGTATGATAACTGTGGGAATCAATACATGATAGTTCTGCTGGTAGTAGTCCTGTTTATATAGGGGAAATTCTACAGAGGTCAGCCTCTTCTTGTAACAGGGAGAGATAGCTTGTCTTACTGGGGCCCGCTCATGAGTTATTGCTAGGCATAGTGTCCTTGGGCTGGGGAGAAAACTGTCAGTGGTAGTGTTTTGAGGCTAGGGTGAAATGTGATCTTGGATGTGGGGTCTAAGCACAAGCACCCAACCACCCTATCAGGGCTAGGTGGACTGAAGAGCCTTCTAGCTCCCTTAGTTGGCTTTTACTTTTTAACTTGAGGTAGAGATTTGTATCTCCCCTTCACATATTAGATGTTTTTTTTTAAAAAAGGCCAGTATAGTATTAACTCTCCATGCCTTTCTTTTGATTGTAACTACTTTTTAAAAATAACAAGGCAGTTTCAACAATTTTAAATATTTTTGAAGATGAATAA
Organism: Gymnobelideus leadbeateri; assembly: GCA_011680675.1. NCBI lineage: Eukaryota > Metazoa > Chordata > Mammalia > Diprotodontia > Petauridae > Gymnobelideus > Gymnobelideus leadbeateri. Next base: position 207,470 of record WOXC01011578.1, read on the forward strand.
CAGCATAAAGACGATTATTGATCAATCAGAAGAGTTTTCCACAGGTTCTTTGGGAGACCTGTTTACTCCTCGCAGTGAACAGTGTATGTATATATGTGTGTGTGTGTGTGTGTGTGTGTGTGTGTGTGTGTGTGTGTGTGTGTGTGTGTGTGTGTGTATGTAAGAGGGTGTAAGACAGGGGATAGAGTGCTAGACTTGGAGTCAGGAAGGACCTGGGTTTGAATTCTTTTGCTGGCAATCACTGTGGTTGTGTTATCTTGGATAGGTCAGTTAACGTCTGTGTCTCATTTTCTAGTTTGGTAATATGGAGATAGAAGTGTGTGCGTCATAGGATGGTTGTGATGCTGCTTGACAGACCATATATAAAGTGCACACTTTAAAGTACTTTGTAAATGGGTTGTCATAGGTAGACTAATGAAGAGGAGTAAAAGGGAATAGAATTTTGAAAATAACCCATTTTCTTTTTGGATTCCTTGCAGAAAATATCATATTTCTGAGTGACTATGTAAAAGAGAAGGAGTGAAATGGATGACTCATTCAAGGCCAGTGTTGGGATATCCTCATGTGAAATCATGTATAATCTTTGGAATTTCTTTTGACAAGAATTAAAATATACTTTTGTATATATATAAAATTAAAAAAAAGCATTTTCTTTTTTCTCTTGTGCTGTGAACCTTGGGTGGCTTATTCTGTATTTTATTTATATAAAACCTAGTTCACATTTTTTAAGTGTAAATTGTTTACATAAACATATATATTACTGGATTTGCAGTGTCAGTTGGTTTAGCTTTCTGCCTGTATTGTATTTACAAGGTAGTCTGAAAAGTCTAAACAGATACAGTAGAGCTGAGTCCCTTCTGCACATAAGCCAGTGAGCTGCTTAACTAATCTAGAGGCTGTGACCACTCTGAACACATCTGTGTCTTCATCTAACTCAATATAAATTTTAAACATCCAAGAATAACAAGTCTCTAGGGCATGTCCTGAGAGGAGTCCCTTCAAGATGACAGCGACTTTTCTTCCATCTAGCACATATATATTCATCTTTTCCACAAGGATAACATCAAAGTCCTAAATGCTGTCTCTTGAATGGCTTGGTCACTTTTTTGGTATATTAGCTCTTTTGATTAGATCACAGCCATATCTAATTTGTGTATCAGATGGCAGCCCCTGAACCTCATTCTCCTGAGATGTGAGAGTGCTGCTACAACTGTTTTCAGGGTAACTTTTCTGGGGAAACCTTTGCAGAAGCTGTACCTATACTTCTGTAGCACCTGAGCCCCAGTCATTGTGCTTCTCATTAACAATGGTTATTTTTTACATCGAAATAACGTACTAAACAAATGAGAGCAATAATAAGCATTCGTGTGTGTATATGTATGTGTCTGTAAGCAGTAAAATACATCATATATATGAATGTACACCCCCCCCACACACACACATACCCACACATTATATTTTGACAATAACAAGTATCACCATTATATCAAACCCTTAAAGTACTGGAATTTGTTTCCTTCACTCGTATGGAAATCCCTTCAGCACTCTCAAAATATTAAGTAAATTTTTTCTTAAACCCTCTTCATAAAATAGAACTGAAAACAGCTTCCTAAGAAAAGATATGTCTCTTCTTCATTTGAGTAATGACAAGAAGCTTTTCTTCAGCTTCTCTTAAGCTAACAGTTTTAATCATCTTTTTCCATATAGATTCTCATAATAAGTCAAAAACACATCTTCATGGGAAAAAGCACACAATACAAATTCTTCATAGATCCTCATGGACCGCAGATAAACTTATTCGACGGGAAGGAGTACTTCACTTCTGTCATTAAAAATTCTTCCAGCATTTTTTCTGCATCTTAAAGCTGTAATAACTGTCAGCCCCTGACTGTCATTGCACAGACCTAGTTCCTTATCCCCCCATTGCCTACTCCTTTGTTCCCATCCTCAACCTGACTATCCCAGAGTCCTACTCAATTCTACCCACATCTTCCACTGTTCTTTAAGGCCTGCACCTTAGGGAATAAAAAAGCTTTCATCTTAAACCATTTCCTTTATCACTCCTTCCATCTTCTTGCTGAGACAAGGCTCTCTTCATGATACAGATTCCCTGGCCCCCCTTTTCCAATACTGATTGTGCCTTCATACTGACTCACTGGTCATAGTTGGGGTGTTGGAATACTTTTTGTTCACCACTGCCACTTGCAGGCTTTACCATCATTTGGTGACTTTTACTTTGAAGTTAATTTAGTCCATGTTTATCACTCAAGATTCCTGTAGTTTCTCTATTGACCTCTGGGGCATTCTCCTTCTTTAGCTTCAGTGCCTGGCTCAAAGTCTTTTTTCTCCAACTCCTACCTTTATAATATTAGGGGCTTTCAGCATCAATATTGATATTCCCTCCAACATAATTTCCCAGTTCCTCAGCTTACTTGCCATGGCCTCTTTCCACCTACCTAAGCTACACATAGAGACAATCATACCCTCTAGAAAAAGGATGATTAGAACTTCAGCCAAGGTGGTCCTGGTGTGATAGAAAAAAGGGGTGGGATGTGAAAAGTTGGGGGAATAGCAGTGAGATGATTTGACACCTGGCAGGATATATGGGTTGAGGATAATGCCAAAGTAAAGGTTCCAAGTGTCCAACATTATCTTAAGACAGCTATCCCAGTCCTACACAGTCTAACATCCTTCCCATCCCTGTTTACCCTGTCTGCCTTTTGTATTTTAGTTCCCAAATGATGGGATAAAGAGAAGTCTGGTTTTACCAGCTGGAAGGAAGAACTGAAGGGTCACAGGTGGAGAAGACCAGCCCCTACCAGACTGATGAAACCTCTGAATTTGTTCCCATGTTTGTTTCTGGTCTAAGTTCTCAGGGTTCTGCATTTTCAGGCAGCTTTTACTTTCATTATTCCTTTAGTCTCCTTCCCACTGGGAAAAACTATACTTCTGACTAACCCCCTTCCTAGTAAGGAGCTATTGCAGGACAAGTGGACACAGTACAGAGCTAACATCTGGGATTGTTAGTTTGTAGAAACCAAAGTTTGGTATAGGTTATAGTGTGGGAATTGCCTGGAATGAAGCAAAATAATTACATATAAACATTATAACTTCGAAAATCTTTAAAAACTTTTAATGTCTTATGTCTTCATTGGGCTATAGCCACTTGTTTTACATGATCTGACATTAAGTTCTCCAGATTTTGACACATTCTTTAATTTTTATTTATGAAACCACGCTTTTTATCACATTGGATAATAAACGTAGTGTTTATGAACAGTCCATTTTTCAAAGGCTAGCTATGATTATAGACCATAGATTTTCAATTAAATTTAAATCATATGAGTTCTCAGGTTATTGATTTATCCATAGTATGCCTTTATCTCTTGGAGAAATTACTTTTGTGAAGAGGAATAGTATAAGGTCATGATGTAATATTCCATTTCCATTTGGAAATTTCTCTAATTCAGGCACCCACCTGGTACATCAGATAAAAGTACCAGGCCTGAAGACAGGAAAACTTACTGTGTTCAAATCTGGCCTTTGACAACCTTTTTTTTTTTTTTTATAGTAGACTTCTCCATAAAGAAACTTGTACAACAGAGGAAAGAATAAAAATTCCAGCTACCAGGTCCTTCTGAAGGCTTTTTTTTTTTATTTAAACAAATGCTTTATTAACTTCTGTTTTACATCATTCATTTCTGCCAGATTTTGAGTTACAATCATTTTCCCCCCATTATTCCCCTACCCAACCTCCCAGAACAGTAATCCCACAAGATATCGATTCCTCCAATCTGCTCTCTCCCATACCTTCTCCCTTACCCCCATCGACTTTTCCATTAGAGGAAGGCGAGTCTTTGCATCCCAATGCCTGCACATCTTATCTCCCTATTACAAGCAAAAGAGTATTAATAATAGTATTTATATATATTTGAAACATTTAATGTTACGACCTCGAATTTCAGATCCATTTCCTTCCTCCCTTGTCACCCATTCCTTCTTGGGAGATAAGTAATTCAGTATATGTTGTACATGTCTAGCTATGCAAAACATTATCATAGTAGATATATTGTACAAGGCTGCTTATAATTCCCTCCCACTCATCCCACCCCACCTGGTCCATTCCCTACATGATCCTGTCCCTCTTCTATAGTGGGTACTTCCAACCTCCCCTTACCCCAAGGATGCCCTCCCATCCATCATCCCTCCCCCTTCCCCCTATCCTGCTGCAGGTTGAGATATCCCATTTAGTATGTATGTCATTTTTCCCTGAACCAAATTCAATGTGAATGTGGTTTTGCCTTTTTAGCCTTCCTTATTCTCCCCCTCCTTTGCAACCACTTCCCCTTGCTTCTTCTACATGGGATAGTTTACCCTACCCTGTCTCTCCCCATCTCCTCTTGCCACTTTCCTCTCTCATCTCATAATTTCATCCCTTGAGTATTCTCCCTTCCCAACAAATTCAACTTATGCCCTCTATCCATATATAACTGTAACCATATACACACACATTCACATATGTATTCATATGACCACACCCCCTTCTTCCATTATTTTCATAGTGAGAAAGATATCATCAGTCACAGTTATTGCTTTTCCATATGGAATGTAAATAGTTCAACTTTGATAAGTTCCTTTTGATTTCTTTTCCCTGATTAGCTTCTCAGGCATCTCTTCCTTCTTGTGTCTGGGTGTCAAATTTTCTATTCAATTCTGGTTTTTTCCTCAAGAATGCTTGAAAGTCCTCTATTCCACTGAATGGCCATATTTTCCCCTGAAACAAAATACTCAGTTTTGCTGGGTAGGTAACCCGTGGGTTCATTCCCAGCTCTTTTGCCCTCTGGAATATCATATTCCATGTCCTTCTATCTCTCAGTGTAGAAGCTGCCAGGTCCTGGGCTATTCTGATTGTGTTTCCACAATATTGAAATTGTTACTTCCTGGCTGCTTGAAGTATTTTCTCCTTGATCTGGGGATTCTGGAACCTGGCTATAATATTCCTGGGAGTTTTCTTTTTGGGATCTTTTTCAGGAGGTGATCTGTGGATTCTTTCAACATCTATTTTGCCCTCTGGATCTAAAACATCAGGGCAATTTTCCTTGAGAATTTCTTGAAGGGTGATTTCTAGGTTCTTTCTTTGATCATGGCTTTCAGGTAGTCCAATAATTTTTAAATTGTCTCTCCTGGATCTATTTTCCAGGTCAGTGGTTTTTCCCATGAGATATTTCACATTGCCTTCTAATCTTTCATTTGTTTGGATCTGCTTAACAGCATCTTGATTTCTCATAAAGTCATTAGCTTCCATTTGCTCCAGTCTAACTCTGAAGGAATGAATCTCCTCAGTGAACTTTTGAGATTCTTTTCCATCTGGCAAATTCGACTTTTTAAGGCATTCTTCTCCTCATTGCCCTTTTGGGCCTCCTTTGCCATTTGAGTTAGTCTATTTTTTTAAGGTGTTGTTTTCCTCAGTCAGACTGTTGACCCTCATTTCATACTTTTCCTGCATCCTTCTCATTTCTCTTTCCAATTTTTCCTCCACTTCTCTTATTTGATTTTTAAAGTCCTTCTTAAGGTCCTCTATGGCCTGCAATCCGCTCATGGTTTCCCCTGGGGCTTTTGGAGCAGGACTTCTGACCTCACAGTCCTTTTCCCGCTCTATGCCCCCAAAATAGGAGTCTAGGGTTGCATTTTTCTGTTTCCTTTGCCTTGGCATGTTGCCACTTAATTACCTGACTTTTGGGCTTGTTGCCACACTATGGCTTTAAGGCCAGATAGAGGAATTTTCATCCCAAACGTGTGGGGAGCAACTTCCGTTTCTGGCAAGCTGTAAACCCACCCACGACTTCCACCCTAGATCACAATCCAGATCCAGGGAGGTTAAAGCAAGAGCGATTACCCCCCAAGACTGATCGCTGGATCTCCCTACAAATTTGCAGGCTGGGAGCGGGAGCTGCCTCTGAAAACTACAAAATGGCGTTTGTCCTCAGCGGCTTCTAGCCCCCAGGGGAGGGAGCAGACGCATTCCCTAATACCAGTCCCAAAGTCCATAGGACACTAACCTCTTACTTTGTCCCAGGCAAGTCTATGTTGATAATTCTGGAGTCGCCACAGCTCCTGGTGTTCTGAGGTTCCTCCAGCTGGCTGCTGGCCCTGCCGCCCTGGGGCTAAAACCTCGGCTCACGTGGACCTGGGCTCGGCTCGGCTCGGCTCCCGCGCTCTGCGCGCTGCACGCTGCCATGTCCCAGACCACTGCGCTGGTCCTTCCTGCAGGGCTGCTGGGCTGTCCTCAGCGGGAGTTTAGCTTCTCTGTGTCGTTCTGTGGGTGCTGGGGCTCCAGAAGTTGTTCAGAGTCCCCTTTTACATCGTTTGGGGGGAATGTGGGGGCAGAGTGGCTTGGATGAGCTGTTTCTACTCCGCCATCTTGGCTCCGCCCCCCCTTCTGAAGGCTTTTGCTTGCTTTCTGAAGATTGAGTTATTTTACAGCAATAGGCTGCTAATCTTGCTGACAGGTGATGTTTTTCATTTGAAACTGCACATTCTTTTGCACTACAATAAGACTGATCTTGATGCTTGAAATGATTGAGTTCCCCATACCAACAGCCATTATCTCTAAAAGTCATAGAACTGTGCTCTTTAAGAGCTATAGTTTTTATACATTTCCTTGGAGTAATAACTTTTTAAAAAACTACAGAATTTAAAGTAGGACAAATGAGAGCAGTGAAACACATGCATCTGGCACAAAAATCCAGCACTCAGCTGAGGGAGAACTAAGGTTAAGCTAAGTCAGGTTTTATCTGTTAAAGGCCAGATGTTCTGAGTCAATCTAATGTCACTAGAAACTTATATACAGGACCATTGCTATCACAAAAAAAATCAAAACAACAAAACCCCACAAAAAATCACCAGAATCACGGATGCTTGTGAGTAATCCTCACAGCACTGGACTGTATCACACATACTTTTTTTTTAAACAAATGCTTTATTAACTTCTGTTTTACATCATTCATTTCCACCAGATTTTGAGTTACAATCATTTTCCCCCCATTATTCCCCTACCCAACCTCCCAGAATAGTAATCCCCCAAGATATCGCTTCCTCCAATCTGCTCTCTCCCATACCTTCTCCCATATCCCCATCGACTTTTCCATTAGAGGAAGGTGAGTCTGCATCCCAATGCCTGCACATCTTATCTCCCTATTACAAGCAAAAGAGTATTAATAATAGTATTTATATATATTTGAAACATTTAATGTTACGACCTCAAATTTCAGATCCATTTCCTTCCTCCCTTGTCACCCATTCCCTCTTGGGAGATAAGTAATTCAGTATATGTTGTACATGTCTAGCTATGCAAAACATTATCATAGTAGATATATTGTACAAGGCTGCTTATAATTCCCTCCCACTCATCCCACCCCCCACCTGGTCCATTCCCTACATGATCCTGTCCCTCTTCTATAGTGGGTACTTCCAACCTCCCCTCACCCCAAGGATGCCCTCCCATCCATCATCCCTCCTCTCATCCCCCTTCCCCCTCTCCTGCTGCAGGTTGAGATATCCCATTTAGTATGTATGTCATTTTCTCCCTGAACCAAATTCAATGTGAATGTGGTTTTGCCTTTTTAGCCTTCCTTATTCTCCCCCTCCTTTGCAACCACTTCCCCTTGCTTCTTCTGCATGGGATAGTTTACCCTACCCTGTCTCTCCCCATCTCCTCTTGCCACTTTCCTCTCTCACCTCATAATTTCATCCCTTGAGTATTCTTCCTTCCCAAAAAAATCAACTTATGCCCTCTATCCATATATAACTGTAACCATATACACACACATTCACATATGTATTCATATGACCACACCCCCTTCTTCCATTATTTTCATAGTGAGAAAGATATCATCAGTCACAGTTATTGCTTTTCCATATAGGAATGTAAATAGTTCAACTTTGATAAGTTCCTTTTGATTTTTTTTCCCTGATTACCTTCTCAGGCATCTCTTCCTTCTTGTGTCTGGATGTCAAATTTTCTATTCAATTCTGTTTTTTTCCTCAAGAATGCTTGAAAGTCCTCTATTCCACTGAATGACCATATTTCCCCTGAAACAAAATACTCAGTTTTGCTGGGTAGGTGACCCTTGGGTTCATTCCCAGTTCTTTTGCCCTCTGGAATATCATATTCCATGCCCTTCGATCCCTCAGTGTAGAAGCTGCCAGGTCCTGGGCTATTCTGATTGTGTTTCCACAATATTGAAGTTGTTTCTTCCTGGCTGCTTGGAGTATTTTCTCCTTGATCTGGGGATTCTGGAACCTGGCTATAATATTCCTGGGAGTTTTCTTTTTGGGATCTTTTTCAGAGGTGATCGGTAGATTCTTTCAACCTCTATTTTGCCCTCTGGATCTAAAACATCAGGGCAATTTTACTTGAGAATTTCTTGAAGGGTGATTTCTAGGTTCTTTCTTTGATCATGGCTTTCAGGTAGTCCAATAATTTTTAAATTGTATCTCCTGGATCTATTTTCCAGGTCAGTAGTTTTTCCCATGAGATATTTCACATTGCCTTCTAATCTTTCATTTGTTTGGATCTGCTTAACAGCATCTTGATTTCTCATGAAGTCATTAGCTTCCATTTGCTCCAGTCTAACTCTGAAGGAATGAATCTCCTCAGTGAACTTTTGAGATTCTTTTTCCATCTGGCAAATTCAACTTTTTAAGGCATTCTTCTCCTCATTGCCCTTTTGGGCCTCCTTTGCCATTTGAGTTAGTCTATTTTTAAGGTGTTGTTTTCCTCAGTCAGGCTGTTGACCCTCATTTCATACTTTTTCCTGCATCCTTCTCATTTCTCTTTCCAATTTTTCCTCCACTTCTCTTATTTGATTTTTAAAGTCTTTCTTAAGGTCCTCTATGGCCTGTAACCCGCTCATGTTTTCCCCTGGGGCTTTTGGAGCAGGACTTCTGACCTCACAGTCCTTTTCCCGCTCTATGCCCCCAAAATAGGAATCTAGGGTTGCATTTTTCTATTTCCTTTGCCTTGGCATGTTGCCACTTGATTACCTGACTTTTGGGCTTGTTGCCACACTATGGCTTTAAGGCCAGATAGAGGAATTTTCGTCCCAAACGTGTGGGGGGCAACTTCCGTTTCTGGCAAGCTGTGAACCCACCCACGACTTCCACCCTAGATCACAATCCAGATCCAGGGAGGTTAAAGCAAGAGCGATTACCCCCCAAGACTGATCGCTGGATCTCACTACAAATTTGCAGGCTGGCAGCGGGACCTGCCTCTGAAAATTACAAAATGGCGTTTGTCCTCAGAGGCTTCTAGCCCCCAGGGGAGGGAGCCGACGCATTCCCTAATACCAGTCCCAAAGTCCATAGGACGCTAACCTCTTACTTTGTCCCAGGCAAGTCTATGTTGATAATTCTGGAGTCGCCACAGCTCCTGGTGTTCTGGGGTTCCTCTAGCTGACTGCTGGCCCTGCCGCCCTGGGGCTAAAACCTCGGCTCATGCGGAACTGGGCTCGGCTCTGCTCCTGCGGTCTACGCGCTGCACGCTGCCAGGTCCCAGACCACTGCGCTGGTCCTTCCTGCAGGGCTGCTGGGCTGTCCTCAGCGGGAGGTTAGCTTCTCTGTGTCGTTCTGTGGGTGCTGGGGCTCCAGAAGTTGTTCAGAGTCCCCTTTTACATAGTTTGGGGG